>JAESUZ010001230.1:2622500-2799608 GCA_017311185.1 Proteles cristata cristata | reverse complement strand
ATATGCTAGGAAAGAACATGTTTTCTCCAGCTTTGGGTCCAACATTTCATGTATGTCTGTAGTTCACATTTGTTCATTTAGATATGCTAGACCTCTACTCACTTTTTGTTGGCTTGGTGTATCAAATAGTAAGTACTTAAAAATCTTCCACTGTGAATTTGAATTTTCCTATTTCAACTTGTAGTCCTCATACTTTTTACTTTGTATATATTGTGGTTATATTTTCATATACAACTAAGTTAAAAATTGTAGACTCATAATGAATTGAACATTGTTTTTAATATATTTTATGACTGATGTTTTTCTCTTTAAGAATGAAAAGTGTATTTTGCTTAATACTAATATAACCACACAGCTTTCTTTTGGGTCTTAGTTTCATGGTTTAACTTTCAAAATTTCTGTAATGTATATATTAGATGTGCAGATACATTTATGTGTCAATTGAACCCCAAGTTTCTTGGCTTTAAAGTATTTAGCCTTCTTTAATGTTATTGCTAATACATTTTAATACATTTGGGTTTATAACTGTTATTTATCTTTCCTGCCCATTCTGTAATTTTCTTTCCTTTTACTTTCTTTTGGAAATTTTATTTTTTCCTTTTATTGGTTTATAGATTATAATTCTTTTAGTGCTTATTCTGGAAATTACAACATGTATTTTTAACTTGTCAAAGTCAAAAGTTAATCATTGCCTTCATCTTCTACCCTGACAATACAAGGTCCTTAAAATATTGAACTACATTTATGCCTCTCCTGACTTAGGTTAGTACTATTATGTATTTTATTTCCCTGTTGGCATTTTTAAACTCCAAGACATTATTATTATTTTATTTAGTAAGTATTTATTTAGAATTATTCTCACATGTTCCTCCATCTTTGCTATTTATTTATTACCACATACCATTCTTTCTCTGATACTTTGTCTTCTGCCACTTTCTTTTGTCCTTTAATTTCCTTTAATGTGGTTTGCTGGGTCTAGACTGTCTGTCATTGTTGGGGAGGAGATACCAAAAATATCTTTAACTCTCATTTTTACAAGATGTTTTTGGTAGGTATAGGATTTGAAGTTGTCAATTATTTCTTTAAGCATATTATGAATGCCTTTCACTGACTTCTGTAACCACTTGTTAACTTATTTTAAGTTTTAAAAAAAATTTATTTATTTTTCAGAGACAGAGAGGGAGAGAGGGAGGGGCAGAGACAGGGAGGAAGATAGAGAACCCCAAGCAGGCTCCACATTGTCAGCACAGAGCCCAACGTGGGCATTGAACTCATAAACTGCCAGATCATGACATCGGTCAAAATCAAGAGTCTGACACTTAATCAGCTGAGCCACCCAGGTGCCCCACCACTTACTATTTTAAAGGCTTGTCAGTCTGTCACCTCTTTTAAGGCAATTTATTTTTTTATTGTTGTTGATTGATATTTAATATTCTTCATCTTTTTTGTGTGTTTTTCAGTTTTACAGTATAGGTAGGTGTAGATTTATTTTATTTATTTTGCTTCAGATACCCTGTGCCCCCTGAATCTATGGATTGGTCTCGATCATTCTCTCTGGGAAATTCTCTGGTATTGTCTCTTCAGGTACTGCCTCTGCTACATGTTCTCTCTCATCTCCCTCTGAGATTCCATTTAAATGGATATTTCCATTCCATACTTTCTCCATGTCCCTTAATGTATTTATTATTATTCCTTTCTCTTCCACATTCTGGATAATTACTTTCAACATGTTCTCCACCTGCCAGATTTTCTTTTCAGTTATGTCTGACCTATGGTTAAACTCGTTTTTGAGTTTCATTTATTTAAAAAAAAATAATGTTTACATTTGAGACAGAGAGACAGAGACAGAGGGTGAATGGGGAAGGGGCAGAGAAAGAGGGAGACACAGAAGCCAAATCAGGCTCCAGGCTCTGAGCTGTTAGCGCAGAGCTTGATGCAAGGCTTGAATTCACAAACTGTGAGATCATGAACTGAGCCAAAGTTGGACACTTAACTGACTGAGCCACCCAGGTGCCTGTCAGTTTTGAGTTTTAAATTTTAGTTACTTTTTTTTATGTCTTGATTTTATTCTTTTCCACATCTGCTGTACTTTTATTTAACAATAGCTCTCGGTTCCCATCAGATATTTTAAGGTTATGTTTTATTTCTTTAGTTATTTATAATCATTGTCTGATAATCCCAATGTTTCATTTCAGTAATTTCAATATCTAATGTTTTGAGGAGCCAGTTTCTTTTTTCTCTTATCACCGCTATTTCTTGCTCATGCTGCCTTATTGATATGCTCTGTTATTTTTACTATGTGCATCTCATTTTTCTTATAATATTATTCATGAGAATTCTTTCAGCATTAAAATTAAGAGTTACATTCTACCAGGGAGTTTCCATTATTTTCTGTCAGGTACCTAAAAAACTAATTTCATGGCATTAGGTTTCCCTTTTTTTTTCTCTCTCTCTTTTTTGAGGGGTATGCAGTTTAGATTTTGTATTGCAACTCCTTCTGAAAGTAGGCTTGTGATTACTCTCAGAGGTGACTACTCTCTTCCAAATAGAGAGAAGACAAATTTATCAAAGAATGGGGAGGTAAGATAGCTCTGCTTCTTGTTCATCCTTATGCTGAGGGTGTAAGCCTGTGAAGACCCAGCTCTTTGAGTAGGAGAATATCTTATTAGCCTCCCCACTTTGGACAGATCCTGGCTTTTGACCATCTTGTGTTCTCGGACAGAAAAGAAAGCCAGCGTTTACCAAATTCAGCAAATGTCTCATGTCAAAAGTGGCTTCACTTACTCTCTGAGTTGGAGGTTTTACTTAGATTTTGATCTACTAATTCTCTATAACTTGTCCATCCTTTGATATTTTAAGATGAATAAAAAATATATTATTCCTTTTTACCCTCATATTTAATTATTTCTTTGAGGGAGGGGTGAAAGGAGGCCCTTAATAACTGAGCTCACCTCTCTAGAAACTTCTCTATTCTGATTGATACTTTATTTTATATATTTATTCATATATAACCTGTTTTATTCTAAAATCACAAGAGATAATTTTACTTAGTTTTGTTAGTTTTAAGAAATTTGTTTTGAAAGAGACAGTGTATGGGAGGGGGAGGGGCAGAGGGAGAGAGAGAATCCTGAGTAGGCTCTGCACTGTCTGTGCATGGTGCTCTACATGGTGCTCACCAAGAAACCGTGAGGTCATGACCTGAGCTGAAACCAAGAGTCGGGGTTGGTTAACAGCTCAGTCAGCTTAACCGACTGAGCCACCCAGATGCCCCTTACTTAGCTTTGTTATTGTGCAGAACAGCATTTGACAAAATTCAACATCTATTTATGTTACAAACTCTGGATAAACCGGGTATGGAAGGAATATGCATCAACATAATAAAAGCCATATGTGACAAGCCCACAACTAATATCACACTCAACAGTAAAAAGTGCCTACTCTTACTTACCACTTTTATCAAACATGCCACTGGAAGTCCTAGCTAGAGTAATTAGGCAAGAAAAAGAAATAAAGGCTTCCAAATCAGAAAGGAAGAAGTAAAAGTTTTTCTATTTGGCAGATGACGTATTATATATAGAAAACCCTACAGACTTCACACGAAAACTGTTAGAGCTAGTAAATGAATTTAGTAAATCTGCAGCATACAAAATCAATATACAAAAATCATCTGTGTTTTTATATGCTAACAATGAACTGTTAGGAAAACAAATTAAGACAATAATGGCACTTATAATTACATCAAAAATATATATAGATTTATGTGTATCTTACCTGGTTTATTAACGGGCCTACATTTATTTTCACACAGATTTTTAAAAATTTTCCAACTTTTTAGTTGGCCTTTTTTTATTTTAAAATCCCTTTGCTGTTACTCCTTTCAGAAAATGCCACTCTGCCAGAGTGCTGTTTCCTAAGTAACAAGTAAATGCAAGTGCCAAAACCCCTGGGATTTGAAAATTCTATTTCCCTCCTTGTGGTTCTCTCTGCCTAGAAGCTTAAACCTGTATACCTATGTTGGTTTTCTACCACAATTAGTCTTTTTTTTTTTAAGTTTATGTATTTATTTTGAGAGAGAGAGAGTGTATGTGAATGAGCACACTCAGGGGGAGGGACAGAGAGAGAGGGAGAGAAATTCCCAAGCAAGTTCTGCACTGTCAGCTCAGAGCCCAACACAAGACTCGACCCTATGAATCTTGAGGTCGTGGCTTGAGCTGAAATGAAGAGTCAGATGCTTAAATGACTGAGCCATCCAGACATCCCTCTACCATAACTAGTCTTGATAGCATCAAATAGGAAAAGCTTCAAAGAGAAGAGTTGTAACAGGTGCTTTCAATATTTGACTTATTTCACATCATGGATGTGGAAATTTGATATCAAAAGCAATGAAACAAAACTAATGAAAATTATTGGTGAACCTGGTTATATAATCTCTTTATTGTCAGCCATGGGATAACAGGTGAGAGAGACTCAGGTAAATCCATTTCCCTATGGCTTGTCAGGACACTGCTCTCCCCATTAGTATTTATGGATTCTGTTAAGAAATCTATTGTATCTTTCTATGGGTATCTTTGTCTGCAAGATGACTTTTAGAAATTCCTTCACCAACTAATAATGGGAGAATTTGGAGGTAGTGATTGGGTGTGTAAGAATCCTCCTCTAATGTAGCTCTAGTAAGGAGAACACAGGCTTTCAAATCAGAATGCCTGGGTTTATCCTAGGAGTTAACCATCCACTCTGTGACTTGGTTTCCTCATTTGTAAAATAGGAATAGTAAGAGTATCTTTTGCAGAGTTGTTGTGACTATGAAAGTGAGTTCATAGATGGAATGTGCTTTGAACTAAGTCTGACACTTAGTGAGTGCCGTATGAATGTTGAAAAGGAATGGAGCGTTTCGATGCACAGTGCAGGCTGAGTGAAAATATAGGCACTTCTGGGAGAGGGAGCACATTGAATGTGTTCTCATGAGCAGACCAGTTTTAGGAAGTGAGGTGCAGCAAGGATGGATGGCCCTGGATGCCTAAGGAGCAGGAATGAGAAAGGAGTTTAGGACAAAGGTACAGAGGTGCTGTTCTTAGCCTAACTGACATTTAGTCCTGGGTTATTGCTTTTTTCCTTCCCACTACTCTGGTCCCTCAGTTACATAGGCCTAATTCTCTTCCCTAGAAGCCATTGAGTACACAGAGTGATTTTTCTTTTAACCAAGGCATATATTAAGTAAGGTTGAACATGAATTGTTATTGTGCCACAAGGGGGAAAAAACTGATTCAATTTGACTCTCAAGAGTATTCCTACATTGAATAATAATGACATTATCATTTAATTATTTAGACATTAGCTTCATTCGCATGTATAGTCTGGGACCATTTAGGAAAATAAAACTAGAAAGAACAGTATTCTGTTTTTATTGTAGAACCCCACTGTTAAATATCTTACAGGCTAATGTTTAATCGCATTTTTAGTCTTGCACAGTTCTTGATAATAATTAACCTGAAATAACTACTTCCATACGTGAGTTGGGGACACATTTGCTTTTGTTGTTTCCGTTCTCAGGAAGTTAAATGGTTAAAACTTGCAGATCTAAATTGTCCGTGAATAGCCATAAGAGGAAAAAGTCCATGAAATACAGAGATAGGGAGGTTTTATATGTATTTGCTAATATAAACCTGAACATTTATTAAACATTTAAAGACTGTATTTAAATGAATGTTTCTTTTCATTGTCATGTGACTAGAATGTTAGGTTTGAAAGCCTTATGCTCCACTATGGGGAGTTTTTCTCTTGCTTCTGGTAACTAAATTCAAGAAAATCTAATTATCATGCTTCTCATTAAACATAACTTTGGTGAGCCACAATGTAGGTCTACAGCAGGGTTTTAGATATAGCTTGTATTATATTTCTTATCTTTTATTACCTCTACCATACTTTAAACACACAGTCTATTTACTTACCTAGGAGGTGATCTCCTAGTTTTCCAATTAACTTGACAAAAATTGCTAAAAGCATGTTTTGGAATTTTAAAAAATCAGTGAATTAGCAAATACATGTATTATGATTGATTGTATTATTTTTCCAACTTCTTTTCATCTCTCTCACATTAGAGTATTAAACATCCCTCTCATTGCCATAAAATGTCTTCTTGTTGGTGGGGTTTACTTCCCTACCTCATTGTCAATTGGCCAAATAATTTTCTGGGTCAATCAAATGTGAGAAGAAGTGACAGAAGGCCAGACTCAAGGAGAAATTTTAAGAGGCATTACATTTCTGGGGTGCCTGGGTAGCTTAGTTAAGTGGCTGACTTTGGCTCAGGTCATTATCTCACAGTTCATGGGTTCAAGCCTCACATCAGGCTCTGTGCTGACAGCTCAGAGCCTATCTAATTCTGTCTTCCTCTCTCTCTGACTCTCCCCTGCTCTTTCTCTCTCTCTCTCTCTCTCACTCTCTCAAAATTAGATAAATCTTTAAAAATATAAAACAAAAAGACATTACATTTCTGCCAACTCTTGTGCTTTTTCCATTGGCATCAGAAATCATATCCCAAATAAGTGCTACTTCTTCAAACAGAATGAGAAAACATTGGAAGTGCCAATGATGATAAAGGTCAGCATCTGACTCATGACAAAAACCAGAAATAAATGTTTTTGTTGTAAACCGTTGAGCTTTGGAGTTGTTTCTTACTGCACCAAATTTTACTAATACATATGTGAAAATGACCTCTGGCACTTGTAATAAGCTAGAAACCTGGGGAAGATATCTTGTGTTATATGACATACATGTCAATGACTCTCAGTGAGTCATGTAATTTTATTATTTAGTTATTGGCCTTTGAAAACAGACCACTAAAAATGAAGTCCTATTCTTTTTAATACCTAGGTAAAAGTGAGAGTTCGTGGTCCTAAGGCTGCAAATTTTACTAACTCACTAAACCAAAATTATATAAACTATGCAGAGTGTAAATATTTTATTTTGTATATAATATAATTACATTCAAACTGTTATATTAAGGAGAATGTTCTTGGTGTACATTCTTTTCCTATCTCCAATTTTTATGGAACTGTTTAATGCACTTACAGGACTATTTTTTAATAAAGACTTAGATTAAAAGAAAAGAAGGTATTTCCATGTATGTAAAATGAGAAAAATCATGCAACACATTGTCCTTTCTTTTGCCATGTGAGAATTTCTGTTGTCAGCAGAATTAAATATTTCTTGAGATATGTGTTTTTGGATCCTTAGAGGACACATTCTCACCTTGTTATGATAGAGTGGCTTCTACTTTTACTTGAGGGAGATATTTTTATGCATCAAAAGGTTATGAGATTACTTATTCAATGTTAATTGTTTTCCCCCATTTTTTATTGAAACTGTGTCATTGGGTTACTATTTTTAGATTATTGTTTCAGAGAAGGCATACAATGATATCTTTATAAACACCTGTAGCCCACAACAATATAGTAGTTGATTATTGATTCTTGGATTGAAACTCAACAGATTCTGTCCCAAAACTCATTGCTAGAAGACAATATAAATATTCTCCGTACCTTAGGTTCTATCGTAAATCAACTCGACCTCTTCCTTGAAGCCTTCCTGATCAGGCCTGCCAGCACCAGTTTTTCCACTATGCTACTTGTCCATATTGTACACTGGTCCAATTGAACTGGGGTGTTTTGAGGGTGAGGAATGGCACCACACAGCACCTGAGTGTTCACTGCTACTGTCTGTCAGAGAAGAAGAGTGTGCATTGATAATAAAGTCGATCATATGGAGTTTAGTATGTGAGGTATCAGCTGGCTTTTATTCTCATTAACACTTATCCCCCTATTAGTAAAGTAAACTCCTTGAGATCAGTCATCATGTCACTCTATTTTTTTTTTCCACAGCACTAGGCACACAGATATGGCTCAGCAAGTGTTCACTGAATGCAATGTAATTGAATTCAATAAGTAGAAAAATAACAGACTTGTTTGAGTCAGGCTTTACTCATTTGGAATTGAAACACAAACCCACAGTCACTCATTTAGGCCTTAATCCCCTAATGTTTGGGACGATTTGTACTACCAAAATCTATGCGTGATGGATGAGTCACTGAACTCATTCTTACTTTGTGAACAGATTTTAAGCAGTTGAGGAAAGAGAAGAAGTTAGGCATTTTGTTCTTTATTCATAGTAATATAGTGTGTGTGCTGGTTGTAGTTGACCTGAGAGATGCAAGCAGCCCCATTGGTGTTGAGTATTGTGGCTATTATCACTCCATTCCGCAGCACAGATGTTTTCTATTATCACAGTACCCTGGGCTGCAGGTGTGATGTATATTTCCAGCACACACCCAGAACCAGAGCCTGGCTGGCTCATTTGGTGGAGCATGTGACTCTAGATCTTGGGGCTGTAAGCTCAAGCCTTATGTTGGGTATGGAGATTATTTAAGAAAAAAATCTATTAAAAAAACCCAAAGCTGCATGAGGCTGTTGGAATCAGTGATCAGTGGAGCAGAACAAGGTGTCTTCCACCAGATAGATATGAGTTTGAATCTCATTTCTAGTACTATGCTTATTATCTGAGCAATTCAGATAAATCACATAAACTGTCTAAATTTCAGTTGCCTCATTTATCAAATGGGAAGAAATGCCTACTTCACAGCTTTCTGGAATGTTAGGGATCAGGTGATGAGTTGCCTAACATAGTGACTGACACAGGGCTGGACTGTAGCACATGTTAACCTTTGTTGTTATTTCATACCTTCCATCCTTAACACAATGTCTAATATATTATAAGCGCTAAGTCAGATTAACTTCAGTAAGCGGACTCTGTTGGGCTCATTAACCAATTTCTGTTGTGATGTCAGGAAAAGGAAGCTCTATAAAACCAGATGAGTTTTTATGAATTAGAAGAGGTGAAAAAAGTCTTTGTCCTTATGGCTATGTAGTATAATTTGTGTCGGTAGTTTATTAAGTATCTAGTGTCTGATTAGCACTGAGAGCACTTTTTCATGTACCACAGAGGATTTAAAAACAGTATGGATAGAACTGATGTTGAACATTGGAAATAATTTACCCTCCCCCCCGCTGTGGAATTAAAGAGATAGTAGACAAGCTCCTGAACCAGAATTACCTTTTATCATGGTATTTGAAAAAATACTCTCAGAAACCCATCATGATATTGTCAATTACTGCTTACTATGACAACGGCATGCATTTGTGCAGCAGAGTTAACAAAACACTTAAACACTTTCTTATTTTATTATTTTTATACCAACCCAATGAAGTAAGGAGGAAATTGTTATCCCTATTTTGTAGATGATTGTATAACTAGAAATTTATGAAGCCAGGAAACCTCACTCCTAGTACAGAGCCCTTTCTTCTATGGACTTACTAAGTCTTTTACTAAGAGGAGAGATCTAAAGAAGATAGAACTTATTGAGATAGCTGAGAATCAAGTCCCCAAAGAATGTAGGCCAGTGGCTTTGTAACATCAGGGGTCTGGGAGGGAAAAGAATACTCTAAAGCAGGTTCTTCAGCTTTAACACATTAATATTTCGACTGAATGACTTTTTGTTGTAGCAGCTGTCCTGTGTGCTGTAGGATAGTTAGCAGAATTCTTTGTCTTTACCCATAACATCCGCTCAGTTGGGACAATAGAAAATGTCCCCAGACATCAAATATCCCTTGTGAGGAGGGGACAGAGTCAACCTGTCTGGGAACCAGCACTCCAGAGAAAAGATAAAAAATAAACTTCACCTATTTTAGTTTTCATCAGGGCTAGATCTAAGTAGAAGTCAGAGTCCCTGAAGCAAACACTATTATTTTTCACAGATACAGGTGAAACCTGGCTTCTCAGGAATAGTTTAGTTGGTGCTGAAAGCTAGAGGAACAGTAGGGATGGTAAGACACTTTTCTTCGAAGAGAAGATGTGCCTGGTCTTATAGAAATCTGCTAGTATTTCAGAGCATAAGTCCATGTAAGACTGTTTAGTGAAACATAAAGTGGGAGCAGAGGGGGGAATTGTTCATCTGAAATGTATCCAGGGTATACTAACCACACAGTTTCTTTCTTGTAATGTGTAATACAATAACCATGGATGGTGCCATATGTGTTGCTGACTCCATAACACCTTGGAGCCTTTCTCACCATCAGAACCATTCTGCTTTCATATTTAAAAGGGTGAATTGGGGGAGTATACAAGGCTCTGAGTCTGGAGACCTAAGATTTGACCCTTTTTCAGGCACTAGCCACTAGTGTGTAACCTCAGGCAAGGTGTTTCACCTCTCCGGATCTAAGTTTTTATATCTGAATATGAGATTCATTTCATCTCCAACCTTTAAAATTCTATGGTTTTCTTTCTCTTATGACCATAACTAAGTCACGACTGTTACTGCCTGCTAGTGTGAATGTATGATTATACTGCCATGCACATCACCAGAAGTAATATGGTAATATTGGTGGTATCATTCTTGTAAAGTTAAAGAAAGATGTTCTAATGAAGCAGATTAAGGCTACTTACAATATATGCATCCTTGGGCTCAGGAGGACTAGGGAGGAAATGATCTACTTGGATATGAGAAATGAAGTAGCCAGGGCATTGAAATCCATAACTCACCATGGTTAATGAATCTTCCTCTCCCTAACCCAATACCCCAGGCAAAAGATAGGCATTGGTACCTATTAAATAAGAGCTAGGAGAAAAGGAATTACAGTCAAAACCCTCTTAAGACATTTTCAAAGGAGCAGCCATTAAAACTTCTAAACCAGGAAATCATCCTTGGAGAGAAATGGAAAATCACAGGTACGGTGCCATGCAAATGTGGCCATTTAATAAATACTATTGGATGAGGAGGATGATAAGAATAAATGCATGCTAGAGGCAAAAGTGGGGAGCAGGAACCTTTTAAGGGGTGGTTAATTTTTTTTTTCACAAACTCAGTTTCTACTAGTGGAAATGTCATATGACCTGGAGATGGAGATTCTTAATGGACTGATTTCTTTTACCCCAGATTTAGGCTTTGGTGATCATTGTAACCGCATCGATATAAGGGGCGTTTTTCCCATTTAGGGGATGGGAGGGAAGGTGCATCATAGCCAGATGCACTCTTTGAAGTGGAAAGGCCCAGACCTTCTTTTCCTCGTCTATCACTTTTTCCCCCAGTGGATGCCAGCCCCTGCACTTCCCTGTGCAGCAACAGCAGTGAAGACATGCAGCAACTAAATCATGATTTAATTGGATTATTGAGCAACTAAGGAAGCAGTGAGAGATGGTGCCACAAGAGAAAGTTAGCTTCTAAAGTAAATATTGCAGTAATGTCAGAGTCATATTTTAAGAGAATTTGGAATTGGTAAAATTTCTTTGGGGACCCTTACTACTCTCTTGGGGGAAGCATATATATGGGTGAACATTGGCATCTCTGCCATGTCTTCCCTAATGCTCAGCAATTTCCCATTTGCTTCCTCCAAACCAAAGTCCCATCCGTCACTGCTTGTATGTTCATATTCAGGACCTCCAGACATCTGATCAGGATATGATGTTCTAAGAACAATAAAGGCAAATTATTCACACCCTTTCTCCTCTTTAAATAAAATGGAGTAGCAGGGATAGGTTAATTGGAATCTATCTGTCACAGGCTGGCTTCCTGGAAAGCAGACTCTGAGACAGAGGATACCATGCAGGAGGAGGTTCATCAGGCAGTGCTGCTTAGAGCCCCACCTGTGGAACGGAAGGGAAGAAAAGCCTCAACATGTTCTTTCCATTTTTGAACTTCTTTCCATTTTTCTCCATGGTCCTGCCCTTTAGGGAAGTTTTGCCTGGCTTATTGTATTCCACATGTGTATCTGAAATGGGTGGTGTGGAATCTTCCCTTCTTCGGGCTGTGCACAATTTAGACATTTCTGTTTCTGAAAATTTAGAGAGCAAAAGTATTTTATATACTGAGCAGTGACTTTTAAAATCTAGGTTAATGGTTTCTTTGACAATGCAGAAGAGTTAAAAATTTAATAGACCTCCGATGTATTTTTTTCCAATCAGTTCCACGTGATAGATATCAGACTCAAATTTATTTTCTGGATACCATCCCCAAATATGCTTTGTTTATTTGCTTCTTTACTCCTATGCATCTCTTGGTCTCTCAGTTTAATGGTGGCTACCTTGAAAACATCTGGATTTGCCCAAAGGCTAGGTATTAGGAGTTTTTGTTTATCAAAAGTTTTATCAATCTTACTTTTATACTTCTTGGGGTCTAGAAGAAGTCATTTTATCTAAAGCTTTAAAATACTCAATTTTGTTCTCTGTTTTGGGATGAGTTTCTCATAAGCTTATCACTTTCTTGAAATACCTTGCCAAATACAGCCAACAGTAGCAACACACACTATCACTATGTTTCCTTCCAACCATCCCCACTATGGACGCTTCCTTTAGAAGCTTATCAGTTATGGAGAAAAGAAGTTATCGTTGTAGCTGGGAGGTATCAGGTGGGGTCCATTGGAGTAGTATGAAGGAAAGAGTTTTGTTTCGGCTGAGAGAAACTTGAGCAATTTTTTTTAGGTGAACGGGAAATAACTAGAGAAGTTATAGAAGGGAATGCTCAAATAAGAAAGAGATGGAAATACTCTGTATTACTTCCTTTTTTCTTCCCTCAGTATGTAAGAGAAATGAAAATAAACACATAGAAGAATATCTGGAGACTTTATACACAGAGGGAATTGAGGGCCCCTTCTTTTGCTGCATTGGATAAGCTTTTCTGTTTATATTTGTAACAGCTATTGGTGTGTAATAACAATCCCAAAACTCTGGTTTTCATTGAAAATAATTTATTTAGCTCATGTGTTTATAGGTTAGTTAGGTGGTTCTGTTAGTCTTGGTTGCTTGGTTGATTTTTGCTGGCTTTCTCAGTTGCCTGCAGTCAGGTAATGAGTCACCTGGTCTAAGATGACCCCAGGAGGGATGATTTGAATCCATCCCATGCTCTCTTTTATCCACCAGTAGGCTAGCCTCAGCTTATCTCATATAGACACAGGTTTCAAGAGATCAAGCAGAATTATGCAAAATATCTTTAGACCTAGGCTTGTAACTGGCACCTGACACCTCTACCTCATGATTTTGGCCAAATCAAGTCACAAGAAAGCCCAGATTCTAACATTGGAGAAATAAATTATCCTAATGGGTAGAGCTACAAAGTCACCTTGTAGGAGGCATGGAAATAGGGAAAGAAATACTCCAGGCCAGATTTGCAATCAGTGTACTAAAGTGGTGCTCTTTCCAAGTCATGGAGTCATGGCCAAAGATAGCATTTGGGAGATATGTTTCCATGTTGATTTAGCTCTAGCTTTGTTGTTACTCTGACATCATTTTTTCAAGGGCTGCCATTTAGTCCATAGGACAAATTTTTGGGGCTGCTGGACAGTGAAGATTTGGAGTGACTGATGGTAGAGTGTTTGGTTGTCTGAGGTGTTCAGAAACTATTGATCCAGTGTTCTTTAAGACCATGCTTTTATACCTCTCTCTATTTTAGAAGGAGGGAATTTTATTCATTAGTAGCAGAGATATGTAGCAAATACAATATTCAGGCTTAGATTTATCAGAAGATAATTCAAATTATCTCACTTAACAGATTCCGGATCTGTTTAAATTCACTGAAAATCTGGATCAAATATTAGCTTTTCTATTACAGGGATATCAAATTTCAGATATGGTTCATTATGACTCAATTTCTTGGCACATGCTAAAAAGCACCCTAGTGATCTAGTGCAAATGAATGTGAAACATATCACAGACCATGCTTTTGGTCAAAATGTCCCTGCTTCCTCTTACATTCTCACTGTATTTTTTTTTCCTGCATAGGATATACCCCATATTGATATTCAATACAGATACCGAGCATGCAATTTATTATGTCAAACTGAAAAATGCCTGTGGTAATACAGGTTTTTATAGCTCTGGTTTTCTCCAGCTCAAATTGCTTTGAGTATCTGTGTCGGCAGAAAGTTCGAAGTAGGATGGATATAGAAACCATGAGTGGACAAAAGACACCTTTAGAAACTACAAACCAGCAACCAGAAAGCCTTTTAGCTGTAAGTCAGCAGACTTTTATGTCAAGCTTGGCTGACTAATTATTGCTTATAATTTGCATTAGGATTAATTAACTAATTAGAGAGGAATGTCTGAAGGCAAAGTTATGGCTCTGCTTGTCAAGCTGAGGACTTTAATTATTCTGATATTTTTAATTATAATCAGCTGCTGAATGAGTATTACATTGTCAGCTACTATCACTGAAACTAGGCTGGGCAAAGGAGCTGGAGGAATTATGGGTTGTTACTATTCCTTTCACCAGTGACCCACAGGAGGAAAACCTTCTAAGAGCAGTGAGAAGAAGAAGAGCTTTAAAACTACGCATAGCAATGGGTAAACCACAATAATCAGGTTGGTTTGCCAAATACAGACTGTAGCAGAAACTTCTCCTAAGCAGAACGAGGAAATCAGCCTTGTGCCCATGTCTGATGGTAGCTGGTGAGGAGCCTTGTGAGGTGATCCTACTAATGGACTGGACTTAGGCAGCTTGATGTTCTCTTATGAATACATTATCCACTTCCTGGAGCTATCTCTAAATTGTTTGATGTAAAATTGAGTTACAACAACTTTCTTGTTTTTCTCTGAATGGCAGATTAGGGGACTTTGTATGCATATTTTGGAAACCGCTTTGACTGTTCCATAGAAGGTTATTAACAGAATGTGCCAAACACATAGTACATACTCAGTAAAAATTTATTGAATGAACTGTGACATATTGGTATATAATCCATAGGAACTAGCAAATAAAGACTTGCTAGCATAGCGGCTAATTACAGAAGATATCTGGTAATTTCTGCCAGAATGTTAGAAATCAAAATCAGAGGCACCTGGGTGGCTCAATTGGTTAAGCATCTGACTCTTGATTATGGCTCAGGTCATGATCTTACGGTTTGAGATCGAGGCCCATATTGAGATCTGTGCTGACAGCATGGAGCTTATTTGGGATTCGCTGTCTCCCTCTCTCTCTGTCTCTCCCCCATTTGTGCATTCTCTATCAATCTCTCTTTCTTGCTCACTTGCTCAAAATAAATAAACTTTAAAAAAAAAAAGAAATTAAAATGGAACCCTTTACTGTAGATATTACATTTAAATAATAGTTAGAAACACAGTAGAGAATGATGCCTCCCAATGATTCATAGAAAGATAAAAGATGCTTGCTAACTCTTCCATGATGGTTGAAGAGCTAAAAACTTCTCTGTTCTTGTCAAATAATTACAACAAAGAACCTCTAAGCTTAAGTGGTGTTAAAGTTTCCAAATACTTACAAATTGGCAAAGGCCTGCAGATTTAATGTCAAGGCACAACACAAATGCTGTGCTGATTTCTTTTTATTTTTAAAGTTGCCCAGGAGTGATTTCACAGATTTTCAATCACATAGACACTCAATGAGAATCAGCAGTGTTTTTTTGTTTGTTTTGTTTTGTTTCGTTGTTTGTGGGTTTTTAAAAATTTTGTTTTGTTTGTTTTCTGATACTATGGTTTGGAAATGAGGGTAGTCTATTAGTTTTTAATTATCACAAAAATGCCTTATATTTAGCAGTCTCTGTTTTCTGCTTTTGCGTAGAGTGGAACTTATAAGGGCACATGGCCGTTCATAAAATTATAGCCTTGTAAAGACCTGGAAGAGATCTTTGAGATGGGTAGTACTCTGTGTACTGTTTAAGAGCATGGGTGCCCTTATTTATTTAAGAAGCACTTGCATAGCCACTAATTTGTGCCAAGCACTGTTTGAAACATTTTCCAGTGACCTTATAAGAAGCCCATATATTACTAAGGTACAGAGGTTAAGGAACTTGCCTAAAGTAACCAACTAGCATGTGGTGGGGCTGGAGATTGAGCTCAGTCTCAAGAAGCCATGCTCAACATGATTGGGACTCACTGCCTCACTTGGTGTGACTTGAATGCTGGCCTTTCTCAATACTCTGTATTCTTATCTCCCAGTGAGGAGTGATAATAGTACTTACATCACAGTGTTGTTGGGAGGATTCAATGGTGTGAAGTCTATGAAGCATCTCTCACAGATCTGAAATATAGTACATGCTTCATATATGTACTGTTCAGGTAGATACTATGTGCAGCTCCCCAGTTTTACATACAGAGGAGCCAAGGGCCAGAGGTTAAGTGACTCGACCCAAATTATTACATCAGCACATACCACAACTAAGAGAAGAACATTTGGCACCCAATTCTCAGTCCAGGCTTTTTTCAGTGACTGCATCATGCTTCTCAGAGTGACAAACTGGTCTTCAGTTTGGGACTTTCCCAGTTTTAGCACCAACAGTCCTGTGTCTAGAGACCCCTCAGACCCCTCAGAAACTGATCACCCTACTTTTTATGTAGTTGTATTCTGCAGCGGACAAGTCCTCTTGCCCACCCGCTGCCCCCTGCCCGACCTCTGGCTTCATGGTAAATTGTTCCCTGGACTCAAAGGGCACATGCAAATTTTAATCCTTTTGCTCCAAATATAAATGAGAAAGCTCTATATAATCTAATAGGCAAATATTTTTAGTGCCTTGAAAAAAAATGGAATTGGCTGATTCCATCACTTCTTTTATCAAGTGTTTTGACACCTAGACAAATAAAATGTAATAAGTATGGCCCCATGATAGTGCTTTAGTGTACACTGCTTCACATTTCCAAAAACACTTTCAGACCCATTGTTTCATTTGGCTTTGTTTACTCTTTCTGATGTTCTATCTGCAGATAGAATGAAGGAATGGGGGCTCAGATAATTATTACTTGCTTATGACTTACTCAAAACTAAATGTTCTTTTTGCTACTCTATATTAGCACATGGTAGGATTTTCTAATAAAGAATAATTTTGCCCCACAAGCAGAGACAGGACAAGAGTAAGGGGCTTAATTTGGTGCAAAATTTAATAAGGCACAAAAAACTCAGTAATCAGGATAAAGAATATTCTAACTTACTATTTGAAGAAACCAAGGCTGTGAACATCATCTTGGCACTCTCTCTCTGCCTTGCTCCAGCTCACTGGTATCACCCAGAAAAGAGCTTATACATTTATTTGGATCTCTGAGCTTCCTGTCTGCCACCCAGGGGGCACCTCTAGATCACCTGGCTCTGATGGTCAGTGAGGCTTACGTTTGTGGTGCCACAGAACAGTTTATATTTGCATACCTTAAAAACCTGATGTCTGAGGTCTGGCTTCTAGTCATCCTGAAATCTTCCTCTTTGTAACACTGGAAAGACTTGGCACATCCTCAACTATGGGGGGGGCTATTAAAAATATAATAGACTGCTTGGAAAAGCACAAAAGTTTGAGAGACAAGAAAGGACAGAGTCAGGCTTGAATGACAAGTTTCATGTCCTACCTGAGACAATTTCTTTAAGACTAGAAGTGGTGGATGTTTCATCTACAGTATAAAAATCAACATGGAAACAAGCAAAGTGAAGAGACAGACAAATATGTTCCAGATTAAAGAACAGATAAAACCTCAGGAAAAAAATAAACCTTAATGTAAACAGGTAAGTAATTTACCTGATAAACAGTTCATAGTAGTTATCAGAAAAATGCCCACAGAACCAAAGAGAACAATGGATAAACATAGTGAGAACGTCAAATAAGAGTTAGAAAATACAAGAAAGTACCATACAGAAGTCACAGAACTGATTTAAAATAAATGAACTAAAAATATACTAGAGGGGTTCAATAACAAATGAGATAACGCAGAATAAAAGATCAGTAAACTCAAAGACAAAGCATTGGAATTCACCCAATCAGCAGGAAAGGAGAGAGAGAAATAGAGAGCTTAAAGGACTTATGGGAAAACTGGACTAAAAATCAAAACTGAACTAAAAATCAAATGGACTAATATTTGTACTAAAAGAGTCATAGAAGAAGAAGAGAGAACAAGGGTAGAAATCTTATTTGAAGGAATAATGGCTGGAAACTTCCCTAACCTGGGGAAGGAAATAGATATCTGGATTCCAAAAGCCCAGAAGATTTTAAATAAAAAGAACACAAAGGGACTTACAACACGTGTTATAATTAAAATATCAAAAGCTAAAGAGAAGGAGAGAAGATGAAGAGTAACAAGAGAAAAGGAACTCATTATATACAGGGGAACCCCCATCTGACTGTCAGAAGACTTTTTTAAAAAAATATTTTATGTTTACTTATTTTTGAGAGACAGAACATGAAAAGGGGAGGGGCAGAGAGAGGGAGACACAGAATCTGAAGCAGCTTCCAGGCTCCAAGCTGTCAGCACAGAGCCTGATGGAGGGCTTGAACCCACGAACTGTGAGATCATGACCTGAGCTGAAGTTGAAAGCTTAACCAACTGAGCTACATAGGTGCCCCTGTCAGAAGGCTTTTTAGCAGAAATGTTGCTGGTTAGAAAATAATAGTATGATATATTCAAAGTGTTAGAAAAACAACCATTTCAACCAAGAATACTCTACCCAGCAAAGTTATTATTATTATTTTTTTTACAAATAGTTTATTGTCAAATTAGTTTCCACATAACACTCAGTGCTCATCCCCACAAGTGTCCTCCTCCATGCCCATCCCCCCCCTTCCCCCCACATCCATCAGTCCTCAGTTTTTGTCAGCATTCAAGAGTCTCTCATGGTTTGCCTCTCTCCCTTTCCCCCACCATTTTCCTCCTTCTTCTCCCCCTTGTTCCTCCGTCAAGTTCCTCCTAATCCTCCTATATGTGCACACATATGATATTTGTCCTTGTCTGCCTGACTTATTTCGCTCAGCATAACACCCTCAAGGTCCATCCATGTTGCTACACATGGCCAGATTTCATTGTTTCTCATTGCCATGGAGTATTCCATGGTATAGATAAACCACATCTTCTTGATCCAATCATCTGTTGATGGACACTTAGGCTCTTTCCATGTTTTAGCTATTGTGGAGAGTGCTGCCATGAGCAAAGTTATTATTTTAATGTAAAGGAGGAATAGGGGCATTTGGGCAGCTCAAGTGTCTGACTCTTGATTTCAGCTCAGGTCATGATCTCACAGTTCATAAGATCAAGCCCTGTATCAGACTCTGCCCTTGCAGTGCAGAGCCTCCTTGGGATTCTTTCCCTCCCTCTCTATCCCTCCTTCTCTCATGCTCTCTTCTCTTTCTCTCTCTCTCAAAATAAATAAATAAACATAAAAAAGAAGTAAAAGAGAAATAGAGTTTTCCATACAAGCAAAAGCTAAAATCATCACCATTATACCAGCTTCCCAAGAAATGCTAAAAGAACTTCTTTAAGCTAAAAAGTACTAATTTGTAACAAGAACACATATGAAAGAATAATTTTCAGTGGAAAAAAAATATATATATAGTAAAGGCAGTGGTTCAATCACTTATAAAGCTAATATGAAGGTGAAAAGACAAAATGGTAAAATAATTATGATCACAATAGTTAAGGTATACTTGAGCTAAAAACATGTAAAATGTGACCCAAAAACATAGAGGGAGACATGAGTAGTAATGTTGAGTTTCACCATGGGATCAAACTTAAGTTATTATTCTAAAATAAACTATTATAGGTATCCACTGTTGTATATAAACCTCATGGTAACCACACAGCAAAAATTTATAGCAAATACACAAAAGATAAAGAGAAAGGAGCATAAGCATAGTGTAAAAGAAAGTCATCAAACCACAAAGGAAGAGAGAGAGAAAAAGAAAGGGATGAGAGGAACTACAGAAACAAAATAGCAAAAAGCACATACCTATCAGTAATTACTTTAAAAGTAAGTGGGCTAGGAGAGGGCAAGATGGCGGAGAAGTAAGGAGCTCCGTACTTGCACTCGCGCCCATACATCACACAGAAAAGATCTGAAGCCATTGGAAACCTTACAAAACCTGAGAGATTGGGAGAAAAAGGACGCAGAATCCACTGAGAGAGCCTTCTAATGTGAGTGCGAACCGGGGAAGATAAAATCGGGCCGGGATCGGAGACTCCAGGGTGGGAGGCGATCCCCCTCTACCCTCTACGGGGAGTGAGAGGGGAAAAGGAGAGAGTCCGAAATAGAAAAACCTCCGCTCGGGGGGGAAAAACCTCCGCTCGGTGCATAGAAAGACCGTACTTGCCAAATACCTGCACACCAGGTCCCCTCCCGCCAAGTGGTCCTGGGGGGGCTGAGCGCACAAACTGCTTCTTTGTGCTGGCTCCTGGAGGATGGACTTCAGAGCGGAGGCGCGCCTGCCGCCATTTTAGCTCCCGGGCGGCTGGGGCCCCTGAAAGAGCCACGCGGACACGGGGCATCCGCGCTCCTGGCTGGCTGGAACTCGAGAGGGAAGGCAGAGAACTAGGAACTGGGAAATTTGCCTGTGAGTTCCTGTTTCGGGTGATGAGCCATAGAGGGACCCAGTTTTCCTCACTCCAGCGGGCTCGGGCTCAGAGCACCCTGCAGGCAAGCCCCAGCCCATGCGCGGCAGCCCAACCCAGAGAAGGAAGCAGCGATTCTGACTCCACCCACAGAACTCGGCAGGGGGCCTGGAATTCCCGAGGGGGCTGCATGGGAAGCTGTGTCTAAGGCAATTTCAGCGGGGCGTGCGGACGGGGATTTGGAGATTGGAACTGGCCTGGGTTGAAGAGTGCAACCAACTTCGGCTGCGCCCCTGGTATGGGGAGTTTACACGCCCAAAAAAGCGAGGTGCAGCGCTTGCTTCAAGAAGGGACTGGAGCACCCTCACTCTCCTCCCCACAACTTTCAAGCTAGAGCTCCCGCCTGAGGCATTGGATCACACCACGCCCATCCCTGCCCTGAGAGGTTTTCTCCTCCCTTTGTTTTTTCTTTTTTTTCCTTTTTTTCCCTTTTTGTGTTTTTTCTTCCCTTTTTTGTCTTTCTTTTTTTTTCTTCTTTCTCTTTTCTCTCTTTTTTCCCCAGAACACTGATCTGATTAACTCTGGTCGCCATCTTCTTTAAACAATCACAACGATTCCATTCTGTAAATGTAAATTCTACACCTACTGACATTTTCAGCTATTTCTCTCAGGAGTAATTAGACTATATAGTTTCTTTGGATAATTCCAGCACCCTTCTCTCACCTATCCAACCATTTTCTACCCTTCACCTATTTGAAAAAAGCTTCTTATCCCTCCTGCCTGTTCATTCTATTTCCAATTTTGCCTCATCCCACCCACCTTCTCTCTCTTTCTCTATGCTCTTCAACCAGCACTGCATACACGCGGCTATTTAACTGTAGTTGGGAAATCCAGGTATATGCTTTAAACCGTTCTTTGTCCATCGGTTTTCTTCTTTTTTTCCTTTCCTTTTCCCCTTTTTGACCCTTTTATGTATTCTATACTCCATGTTATTCGCCCTCCCTCCTCCATCTTTTCTCTTAACTTTTTCGTTTTCCCTCTCACTTTGTATGTTAGTTGAATTAGACTGTGCATTTGTATGCTCCTGCTCCCTGTGTGTTTGTCTGCCTGTTTTCTTTTCCAGGGCTACCTCAAGAAACAAGCTAGAGTACACAAGGTGAAGAGTCCCAAATATCACTACGAATAGGAAAATAAAATAACTAAGGTACCAACAAGAGAGACCGAGGGATACCAATCAAAAAACAATCTCTGAAAGGATAGGCCCTGGAAAGTCAAAGAGTCTTCTTGGATATACCAGTGCTTATAGAAACAGAGAGCATAACAGGTCTTTAAAACCAACAAGAGCCGGAAAGCTAACTAAAATGATGAAACGAAAGACTCTCCTCCAAAGAAACTCCAAGAAGAAATGACAGCTAATGAACTGCTCAAAACAGATATCAGCAGCATAAGTGAACAAGATTTTAAAATAATAATGGTAAAAATTAATAGCAGGGATTGAAAAAAACATAGGGGACATCAAAGAAACTATGGCTACAGACAGAATGGAAAATAAAAATAGGCATGAAGAATTAAAAAATGCGATAAATGAGATCCATAATAAATTAGAGGCCTCCAATGCATGGATTGAAGAGGCAGAAAGGAGAATAAGTGATTTAGAAGACACCATTATAGAAAAACAAGAAGCTGACAAAAAAAGAGACAACTGATCCAGGAACAGGAAAGAAGAATTCGAGAGCTCAGCGACACAGTCAAACGCAACAATATCCGTATCATAGGAATCCCAGAAGAGGAAGAGAGAGGGAAAGGTGCTGAAGGAGTCCTGGAACAAATTATAGCAGAGAACTTCCCTGACCTGGGGAAGGAAGTCAATGTGGAAATACAAGAGGCTCAGAGGACTCCCCTCAGACGTAACTTGAATCGATCTTCTGCACGACATATCATCGTAAAAATGGCAAAATACAAGGACAAAGAGAGAATTGTGAAAGCAGCTAGGGAGCAAAGGACCCTCACATACAAAGGGAAACCTATCAGAGTGGTGACAGACCTATCTACTGAAACGTGGCAGGCCAGAAAGGAATGGCAGGAGATCTTCAATATGATGAACAGTAAACATATGCAGCCAAGAATCCTCTATCCAGCAAGCCTGTCATTCAAAATAGAAGGAGAGATAAAAACCTTTCCAAATAAACATAAATTGAAAGAATTTGTCACCAACAAATGAAGCAACAGAAAGAGAAATCAAGAAACTGATCCCATTCACAATTGCACAAAAAACCATGAAATACCTGGGAATAAACCTAACCAAGGATACAAGAGATCTGTATGATGAAAACTATAGAAAACTTATGAAGGACATTGAAGAAGACACAAAGAAATGGAAAAACATTCCATGCTCATGGATAGGAAGAATAAATATAGTTAAGATGTCATTACTACCTAAAGCACTCTACACATTCAATGCATTTCCAATCAAAATTGCACCAGCATACTTCTCAAAACTAGAACAAACTATCCAAAAATTTGTATGGAACCACAAAAGACCCCGAATAGCCAAAGTAATCCTGAAAATAAAACCAAAACGGGAGGTATCACTATCCCAGACTTTAGCCTCTACTACAAAGCTGTCATCATCAAGACAGTATGGTATGGGCACAAAACAGACACATAGACCAATGGAACAGAATTGAGAACTCAGAAGTGGACCCAAAAGTATACAGCCAACTAATCTTTGACAAAGCAGGAAAGAATATCCAATGGAAAAAAGACAGCCTTTTTAACAGATGGTGTTGGGAGAACTGGACAGCAACATGCAGAAGAATGAAACTAGATCATTTTCTCACACCATGCACAAAAAATAAACTCAAAATGGATAAAGGACCTGAACGTGAGACAGGAAACTATCAACACCCTAGAGGAGAAAGCAGGAAACAACCTCCTTGACCTCCACCGCAGCAACTTCTTACTTGACACATCCCCAAAAGCAAGGGAATCAAGAGCCAAAATAAACTGTTGGGACCTCCTCAAGATTAAAAAGCTTCTGCACAGCAAGGGAAACAACCCAGAAAATTAATAGGCAACCAACGGAATGGGAAAAGATAGTTGCAAATGACATATCAGATAAAGGGTTGATATCCAGAATCTACAAGGAACTCACCAAACTACACGCCCGAAAAACAAACAACCCAGTGAAGAAATGGGCAGAAGATATGAACAGACACTTCTCCAAAGAGGACATCCAGATGGCCAACAGACACATGAAACGATGCTCAGCATCCCTCCTCATCAGGGAAATACAAATCAAAACCACACTGAGATCCCACCTCACGCCAGTCAGAGTGGCTAAAATGAGCACATCAGAGAACTCTAGATGCTGGCGAGGATGTGGAGAAACGGGCACCCTCCTACACTGTTGGTGGGAATGTAAACTGGTACAGCCCCTCTGGAAAACAGTGTGGAGGTTCCTCAGGAAACTAACAATAGAACTCCCCTATGACCCAGCAATAGCACTGCTAGGAATTGACCCAAGGGATACAGAAATGCTGAGGCATAGGAGCACATGTACCCCAATGTTCCTAGCAGCACTCTCCACAATAGCTAAAACATGGAAAGAGCCTAAGTGTGCATCAACAGATGAATGGGTCAAGAAGATGTGGTTTATCTATACCATGGAATACTACATGGCAATGAGAAAGAATGAAATCTGGCCATGTGTAGCAACATGGATGGACCTTGAGGGTGTTATGCTGAGCGAAATAAGTCAGGCAGAGAAGGACAAATATCATATGTTTGCACGTATAGGAGGATTAGGAGGAACTTGACGGAGGAACAAGGGGAGAAGAAGGGGGGAAATGGTGGGGGAAAGGGAGAGAGGCAAACCATGAGAGACTCTTGAATGCTGACAAAAACTGAGGACTGATGGATGTGGGGGGGAGGAGGGATGGGCATGGAGGAGGACACTTGTGGGGATTAGCACTGAGTGTTATGTGGAAACTAATTTGACAATAAACTATTTGTAAAAAAAAAAAAAAATAAGTGGGCTAAATGCTTCAGTCAAAAGACCTGAAGTGGCTAAGCAGGCTAAAATCAAGACTCTTTTATTTAATATGCTGCCTCTAAGAGACTCATTTTGTTTTTTATTTATATTTTATGTTTATTTTAGAGAGAGACAGAGAATCAGAGCATGAGCAGGGGAGGAGCAGAGAAGAGAGAGGGTGACACAGAATCTGACTCTGAGAGACTCATTTTAATTTTTATTTATTTTTTAAAATATTGATTTATGAGAGAGACCAACCAAGCATGCACATGAGCTGGGGAGGAGCAGAGAGAGAGAGAGGGAGACACAATTGGAAGCAGGCTCCAGGTTCTGAGCTGTCTGCACAGAGCCCAACACAGAGCTTGAAGTCACGAACTGTGAGATCATGACATGAGCTGAATTCAGACACTTAACCGACTGAGCACCCAGACACTCCTAAGAAAATCATTTCATTGTTTAAATTTTTTACAAATAGTTTATTGTCAAATTGGTTTCCGTATAACATCCAGTGCTCATCCCCACAAGTGCCCTCCTCCATGCCCATCACCCTCCCTCCCCACCACACCCGTCAGTCCTCAGTTTGTTCTCATCCAAAGAGTCCCTCATGGAAGAAAATCATTTTAGATGTAAGGACATATTCAGGCTAAAAGTAAAGGGTTGTAAAAAGGATGTTCCATGCAAATGGAAACTGAAGGAAAGCTGGAGTAACTATGTTTATATCAGTCAAAATAGACTTTAAAACAAAGACTGTAATAAGAGAAAAAGAAGGCTGTTCCATAATGATAAAGGAGTCAATCCAAAAAGAAGATATAACATTTGTGAATATCTATGTACAGGAGATAATACAGAAGCACCTGAATATATAGAGCAGATATTAACAGACCTAAAGGGAGAAATACACAGCAATACAATAATAGTGGGATAGTTTAATAGCCCACTTATAACAATGGATAGATCATCCAGACAGAAAATCAATAAGGAAACATTGGCCTTAAATGATACTTTAGAACAGATGGACTTAACAGATATTTAAATAATATTCCCCCAAAAGCCACAGAGTACACAATCTTCTCAAGTACACAGGGAATATTTTCCAAAATAAGTCATGTGTTAGACCATAGTAGAAGTCTTAATATTTTTAAGAAGATTGAAATCATATAAAGCATCTTGTCCAACCACAAAGATATGAAACAGAAATTAATAACATGAAGAAAACTGGAAAATTAACAAATAAATAGAATTAAGCAACATGTTATGACAAAACCAATGCATCAAAGAAGAAGAAATCAAAACAGCAATTAAAAAATACCTTGAGACAAATGAAAATGGAAATGAAACATTCCAAAATTTATAGGATGAAGAAAATAGGTTTTTATTTTTATTCATTCATTCATTGATTTATTCATTAATTTATTTGTTTCTGAGAGAGAGAGAGAGAGAGAGAGAGAGAGAGAGAGAGAGAGAGAGGCAGCTTGAGCAGGGGGGTCAGAGAGAGAGGGAGACACAGAATCTGAAGCAGGCTCCAGGCTCTGAGCTAGCTGTCAGCACAGAACCCGACACGGGGCTCAAACCCACAAACTGTGAGATCATGACCTGAGCCGAAGTTGGATGCTTAATCTACTGAGCCACCCAGGTGCCCTGGAATAGAAGTTTTTATTTTATTTTTATTTTTTTTAAATGTTTTTTATTTATTTCTAGGAGAGAGAGACAGCGTGAGCAGGGGAGGGTCAGAGAAAGAGGGAGTCACAGACCGAAAGAGGCTCCAGGCTCTGAGCTGGCAGTCAGCACAGAGCCCGATGCGGGGCTCAAACCCATGGACCGCGAGATCATGACCTAAGCGAAAGTCGGACGCTCAACCGACTAAGCCATCCAGGCGCCCCTGGAATAGAAGTTTTTAGAGAGAAGTTCTTAGCAATAAATGTCTACCTCAAAAAACGAAAATCCCAAACAACATAACTTTACAATTCAAGAAAGTAGAAAAAGAACAAAGCCCAATGTTAAAGGAAGGAAGGAAATAACAAAGATTAGAGCCAAATGAACAAAACAGAGACTAAGAAGATAATAGAAAAGATCAATGAAACTGAGAGCTGGTTCTATGAAAATATTAACAAAATTGACAGACTTGTAGCTAGACTCATCAAGAATAAATGAGAGGACTCTAATAAATAAAATTAGAAATCAAAGATGTGTTACAATGGAAATACAAAAGATCATAAGAAAGTACTATGAACAATCATACACCAACAAATTGGATAAGCTGGAAGAAATGGATAAATTCATAGAAGCATATAACCTACTGAGACTAAATTATGATGCAACAGAAAATCTGAATAGACTGATTATTAGTGAGGATATTGAATCAGTGATAAAAAACCTCCTGAGAAATGAAATCCAGAATAGAGGGCTTCCCTGGTAAATTCGCATCAGAAAGAATAAAGTACCTTGGAATATATTTAACCAAGGATGTGAAACACCTGTATGTTGATAATTATAAGACATTAATAAAAGAAATTGAATAAAACACTAATAAGTGAAAAGACATTCCTTTCTCATAGATTGGAAGAAAAATATTGTTAAAATGTTCCTACTGCTCAAAGCAATGTCCACATTGAATGTAATCCCTATCAAAATACCAGTGGCCTCTTTCACAGATAGAAAAACAATCCTAAAATTTGTATAGAGCTATAAAAGACCCCAGTTAGTCAAATCAGTCTTGAGAAAGAGCAACAAAGCCAGAGGCATCCTCTTCCCTAATTTCAAACTCTCTTACAAAGCTATAGTACTTAAAATGGTATTGTATTGGCATAAAAACAGGCACACAGATCAATGGAATAGAATAAAGGGCCCAGAAATAAACCTGTGCATATACAGGCAATTAATTTATGACAAAGTATACAAGAATATACAATGGGGAGATATATTCTCTTCATAAATGGTGCTGGGAAAATTAGACATCCACATGCAAAAAAAAAAAAATGAAACTGACCACTGTCTTATACCACAGAACACAAAAATTAACTCAAAATGGGCTAAAGGCTTGAATATAAGATCTGAAACTGTAAAACTCCTGGAAAAAAGTAGGTGGTTATTTCCTTGACAGAGGTGTTAGTGATGATTTTTTAAAATCTGACACCCAAATAAAAAGCAACAAAAGCAAAAATAAACAAAAGTGGAATGACATCAAAAAGCCTCTACACGACAAAGTAAGTCATCAACAAAATTAAAATATACCCTTCTGAACAAGGAGAAGATATTTGTAAATCATGAATCTGATAAGGAACTAATATCCAAAACATATAAAGAATTCATACAATAGCAAAAACTTGATTTAAAAAAATGGGCAGAAGATCTGGAAAGATTTTTCTAGCGAAGGCATGCAGGTACATGGTCAACAGGTACATGAAAAGATGCTCTACATCACAGATCATCAGGGAAATGCAAATCAAAACTGCAATGACATATCACCTCACAGCAGTCTGAATGACTATTCAAAAAAAACAAAAACAAAAAACCTAGGAACAACAAGTGTTGAAGAGGATGTAGAGAAAAGAGAACTCCTGAGCACTGTTTTTGAGAATGTAAATTGGCATAGCTACTGTGGAAAATAGTATGGAGTTTTCTCAAAAAATTAAAAATCAAAATATCATATGGTCTAGTAATTCCACTTCTGGGTGTTTATCTGAAAACAACAAAAACATTAACTTGGAAAGATATATACACCTCTATGTTCATTGCACCATTAGTTACAGTAGCCAAGATATGGAAGCAATCAAAGTTTCCACTTATGAATGGATAAAGAAATTATAGTATATATATATATATATATGTATACATATATATGTATGGAAAATTATTCAAAAAAATTAACTCAAAATGGATCATAGACTTAAATGAAAACACAAAACTATAAAACTCCTAGAAGGTAACATAGGAGAAAATCATATGATCATCTTAATACATGCAGAAAAAGCATTTGACAAAATTAAACACCTATTTATGATTAAAAAAGACTCTAAACAAAGTGAATGTAGAGGGGATGTATCTCAATATAGCAAAGTCTATATTTGACAAGTCCATAGCTAACATCTTGGATGTGTTGATGCTTTTTTAGATACAACATCAAAGACATGATCCGTGAAAAAAATTAATTGATAAGCTGGACTTCATTAAAGTAAAAATAACTTCTGCTCTGTAGAAGACATTATCAAGAGAGTGAGAAGACAAGCCACAGACTGGGAGAAAGTATTTGCAGAAGACTTACCTGATGAAGGACTGTTATTCAAAATATAAAAAGAATTCTTGAAACCCAACAATAAGAAAACAAACAGCCATGGAGCACCTGGGTGGCTCAGTTGGTTGAGCATCCAACTCTTGATTTTGACTCAGGACATGATCCCAGTGCTTTAGGATTGAGTCCTGTGTTGGGATTGGCACCAAGTGTGGAGCCTGCTTAAGATATTCATATTCTCTCTCTCTCTCTCTCTCTCTCTCTCTCTCTCTCTCTCTCTCTCTCTCTCTCCTCCCCCCACCTCCACAGCCCCTCTCCCCTGCTTATGCAAGCTCTCTCTCACTTTAGAAAAAAAGAATACAACACAACTAAAAACTGGACCAAAGATGTTAAAAGATACTTTACCAGAGAAGATATATAGATGGAAAATATGCATGTACAAAGATGCTTCACATCATATATTGTCAGGGAAATGCAAATCGAAACAATAATGAGATACTACTGAGCACCTATTAGAATGGCTAAAATAGAGCATTGACAACACCAAATGCTGGTGAGGATGTGAAGCAACATTCACTGCAGGTTGGAATGCAAAATGGTACAGCCACTTTGGAAGACAGTTTGGCAGTTTGTTACAGAACTAAATCTGCTTCATACCCTACAATTGTACAATCATGTTTTTTATGATTTATGCAAAGATGTTGAAAATGTATGCACACACAAATATTTGCACATGAATGTTTATAGCAGCTTTATTCATCACTGTCAATGCTTGGAAGCAACCAAGATGCCCTTCAGTAGGTAAGTGGATAAATAACCTGTGATACACCTGACAATGGAATATAATTCAGTACTAAAAGGCATGGACTGCCAAGCCATTTAAAGCCATGGGGGAACCTTAAATGCATATCACTAAGTAAAAGCAGCTAATCTGAAAAGGCTACATACTGTATGCCAATTATATGATATTCTGGAAAAGGCAAAATTGGGAGACAAAAAATAATCAGTAGTTGCTTGGTGGTAGGGAGGGGAAGAGATAAATAGGAAGATCACAGAGGATTTTTTAGGGTCATGAAAATACTTTGTTTGATACTCTAATTGATACATGTTATACATTTGTCTAAACCCATAGAATACACAGTGCAGCAGTGAACCTTAAAATAAACTATGGATTTTACGTGACTTTAATGTTCCAATGTAGGTTCATCCTTGATCGAAAAATGTTCTATTCCAGTGAGCCGTGTTGATAATTAGGGGGGTGGTGGCTACTCATGTGTGATGGCAAAGGTTCTATGGGAAATTTTATTACCCATATTACCCCCTCAATTTTGTTTTGAACCTTAAACTGCTCTGAGAAAATAAGTCTTTAAATAAAGACAGGATTCAACCATGTACTTGCACAGCCTTACCTCACTTCCCTCATCCTAATCCTGGTCCAGCACACAAGTTCCTTTTAGGGATGCGAAGAGAAAAATCAACTCCCTTAGTGCACTGGAATAAAAATTCAATTAATTGGAGTGCCTGGGTGGCTCAGTCGGTTAAGTGTCCGACTTCGGCTCAGGTCATGATCTCCCTGTTCGTGGGTTCGAGCCCTGGGTTCGAGCCCCGCGTGGGGCTCTGTGCTGACAGCTAGCTCAGAGCCTGGAGCCTGTCTTCAGATTCTGTGTCTCCCTCTCTCTCTGACCCTCCACTGCTCACGCTGTCTATCGCTCTCTAAAAAATAAATAAAACATTAAAAAAATTCAATTAATTAACCCCATTTCTTCAGGATTCAACAAACCAACATAATTGGTTTTAATTTTTGTGCATTTTCTAACTTCCATCTTGGGGCATTTTTCTTCTCCCTCAGTACTTGCTGCAATACTTCTAAGAACCCGTCTTATTTCTGGATTACACATGGGTAATTTTCTAGAACCTGGACTCCCAGGAAAATGTGTAGTCTTTCCCGACATAGGCCCTGTTAACACAGCTCAGCCAGCATGGGCAGGTAGGTCCGTGTTGATGGTCCCAGTGCCCATTCAGACAGGGGAAAGTGGTCATGCGGCAAGAGTGTCCTGAGTGTTTCAGCAGCGTGAACTGGGACTGGGACTCCAAAGACCGCCCTGAAACGACCGAGGGTTTGGGGAAACTGAGAGGCTCATTACAGAGGTGGTGGCAGCGGCTCCCTGGGCTGCAGGTTCTTTCAGATGTTTGTGATTTGGGGCCCGCCTTACAAAGACCCCTTCAGCTCCAAGAGGAAGTAGTAGACTCACCAGAAGGGTCTGGATGACTGTTCTTTATTAGAGAACATCTGTGATGAGTATTTGAAGTAAGCTTCTCTGGAAAACGTGTACACGTTTATGCTCTGGTATGCCATTTGCATCACACTGGCTCCTCCACAAAATATGTTTGAAAAATCTCAAGCTGGCTGCTTTATTTCTTCCTCACCAGTCAGCATTCTTTTGCTTGAAAGGACTTTCATCTATAAGACTGCCTATACCCACCCACTTCCCTACGCCTTAGGAATCAAAAGCCAGTTCGTTAAGCTCAGACATCAAAATGAACAAAACATAACGAGATTGTCAATGTTCAATGACTCATGTGGGTTTATTGCCCATGATGCAGATATGGGAGACAAGTGTAGACATACCTTAAGTTTTTCTAATAACAGCAAGCAGATTAGCTTTTTTAAAAAAATATGATTAATGAAAAGAGATCAGACACATAAATAGGGACATAAATTTTCATCTGAGAGGAAAAATAGGTCTTTCAATTCCCAGAGCACCAAAAAAGAGAAAATACCAGTGTGGTTTTTCTTAAGGAGGGCAAAGAAAAAGATACAGAGGACAAACACAGAAAGATAGACACACACACATACACACACACACACACACACACACACACACACACAAAAATAACCCTAACACAAAGGGCGCTAAACAAGAACAGCTATTTTTTGTACTTGTGTGAAGTACTGTGTACCTATTCTATATTGAATAAGATAGAAAGGCAGATCTTACAGCCCCTTTGAATTCTTATTTAACTTATAATAGGAATATTTATAAACCCAGGACTACCTCCATTATTAGGCATGGCTGTGAAAAGAACTATCCCATGTGAGTAAATATTTTAGGAAATTGGCATTTTTTTAAGGTCCCCAAACAATACTATGATACTTCAGTTGCTACATAGAGGTGACCACCTCAAAAAACTCTTTACCAGCCACAGTCATTTATTGTTCTATAGTCAAACAGTGGTGTATCTCAGGTCTATTTATGTGTGCAGAGATATTTGCCTCCATGCTAAGTAGCCCAGATTCTGCTTTTTAAATCCAATGTCTTGTTGATTTCAGCAGTTTTTGTATCCCCTTTGTTGATAGCCATCATTGTTGTCAACCTTTCATTGTCCTCAAATTGAATCTATCTCCACAGGTCTTCCTAGCATCCTAGATATGTCTTCTGATTTGTTCTTTTCATCTACAGTGGCCAGTACATGAGATGAACAAGACTTTTAGATTTCTGTGTAAAATGAGACTCCAAGAAAGGGCTTTTCTTGGGGCACCTGGGTGGCTCAGTCGGTTAAGCGTCTGGCTTCAGCTCAGGTCATGATCTCGCGGTTTGTGGGTTTGAGCCCCGCGTCGGGTTCTGTGCTGACAGCTCAGAGCCTGGAGCCTGTTTCAGATTCTGTGTCTCCCTCACTTTCTGACCCTCCCCCGCTCATGCTGTCTCTCTCTCTCTCTCTCTCTCTTTCTGTCTCTCTCTCTCAGAAATAAATAAAACATTTAAAAAATTTTTTTAAAAAAAGAAAGGGCTTTTCTTATAGGTAATGTGCATAAGCTTTAGGTCATGAGTTTAAGCTCTTGAAGTTTTTTTCTTTCTTTATATATTGCTCCTTCACTCTGTTCCAGACAGTTGAGAGTGTTGTAGAACGGAGTTTCAAATAAATAGGAGGTCTTGTTTTGATATTGTTCTTGTATATATTGCCTCTCAAAGATCACTGTAAGCTTCCTGTCTTACAAGTTTGCAAATTTCTCACACTACCTAGAATGGAAACTTCTACATAGTAGGAGTTTAATGAATATATATTAAATGGACTTTCTAAACCTCAGTGTCCTCATTTATAATGCAGTGGATTTGGTCTCGATGAGCAATTCCCTGGGGAGCAGAGCCTGACAAAAATAAGGTCATTCTAGTGTATGTATCCTATGACAGTGTAAGGATGGTGACTCCCTTTTGTTCTTTGGTTATATCTGTCTAATTATTGGTGCTGGAGTGGTCTTTTTTTTTTAATGAAATGAAGATGATAATTCTAAAAATGTCTTTACTATGATGAAATATTACATTGACAACCCTATGTCGGTGTCTCAACTGATATGAAACAAAATTACTATTAGCTTGTAAAAACCTCTTAAAAGTACTAAAGTAGAGAAAAACCAATCATAGCATTGTATACATTTCTAAATAATTTTTAAAATAAATTGAACCATATCTACATCTACAGCATAATATCTGTTGAAAAATAAATATGTTTAGGGAGGATTAATTAAATTCATAGAAGCACAATCACTAATACAGACTTAAAGCTAGTGAATTTCTGGTGGGACACAGCTTACTTTTTGCAGTTGGTGTCATGAAAGTCATCTCTACCTGCCAAGCTATTCTTGGCAAGTCAGAATACAGGGCAAACAATCAGCTCTCTGAACAAGGAGGACAACTCTCAAGATTTTCTAAACAATTTTCCTTCACATTTCATCTCCCTGTGCCACTCACTACTTCAGCTGCATTTTAGAAGAAATTGAAGGAAAAGATAAAGGAATGGAGGAAGAGTTCAGAGAGGGAGAGGAGAAAGACACTGTTGTAACCCTTTAGGTGTCAAGTACCCTTGCTTAAAACTCGAGATCAGGCATTTTTCACACTTCCCAAATGCCCCTAGTTTGTAGCTTGGTTGTGTTCCACATGGCTTAGTGACAATTGAAACATGTCACATGGGAAGCTTTTTGTGGGACACCCATACTCTAAGGTGGAGTAGAGCTGCCCAGCAAAGATGATTGATTTCTCCCCAGATCTCTCTTCTGCCCTTGCAAGAAGGACCTTGCATGTATCTTTAGATGCAGTAACAAAAACATCCCACCTCCCTTCTCTCTTCTCCATTCTTTTCTATTGGCTGTGACTGACTTTGAATCACTCATCTTTCCTCTCTCCCTTCAGGACATGGTGAAGGGCTAGCTGGGGAGCCTATGTGGCCAATGGCATAGGCATCGCTGGTAAGGGGACTCGTAAGTGGTGTATGGGACATTATTACGCTCCACATAGAGCTGACTGCTCAGAAAGTATCTGAGATCCTTTGAAGGAAGGGTTGTGTCATCATTAGGAAACATTTTCCTAGACTGATTTTGTTTCACGTCCTTTTCCACCCTTTATTTAGAAAGCTGCTCTGTCATGACATTCATTCACTATTTCATTCAATACCTATTTATTCAGTGTTGAATGTGTGCGATGTACTGTGTTAGGTTCTAGGGATTCAAATATAAGCTTCTGCCCTTGAGGAACCCATAGTCTGACAGGACCCAGAGAGAAATAAAACCCAATAATGCTACAGTAGGCTAAATCATAACGAGTCTCACACACTGTTCTACAAGCACAGATAGGTGTATGTGTGGAGTATGAGTAGGTCTGCTGCGGCCGAGGAGTAGGCAGACAAGGAAGAGTTCGCCGGAGAGTTGAGACTGGAATTGGGTATTACAGAAGTATAGGACCTGGTGATATACAGAGAAAGATGGGAAGGAAGTTGAGGAGAGAAGGCACCACTCGCATGAAGGCATGGAAGTAGGCACATTTGTAACTGAAAAGATAAGTGTGGCTGGAATATTAGATGTGGATTTGTTTAAATTAGTGGGGGATGATGCTGAATAGGTGACTTGTAAGGTCCCACAGAGCCTTACAGGTTCTCATTCCCACTAAGGAGAGATGGTGAATTCAGTATGCGCATTTCACCTTTATTCTCCTACTCTTGACCTGAGGCATGAAAAAGCAGCAAAAAAGGGGACGGAGGGAACCAACCTGGGCTGTATATGTGAGGGCCAGCCACTGAGCTAGGCTTTATGTGTATCTTAGTTAACCTTCATAGTAAACCTGAGAATTATCAAATATCCACATTTGACAAATACAAAAACCACATCTTGGCCAGAGTCACACAATCAGCATTATAGCCTTAGAATTCTAATCAGATCTGTATGGGTTTCAATAATTTTCTAGATTTTGCTTCTGATGGCTACTTTCAAAAAATACTCCTGGTCTTTGTGATATGAATACAAAAATTGAATTAATTTTATGGACTTGGTGAAAAATATAGGCTTTATCCCATAGACAACAGAGTACCATTCAAACCATAGGGACAAGAGCCTGAAAGCTGGTGGGTCCTGGGAGCTTGCAGGATGTAATATGGAACCATTTTTCATACACAGAGAAGAGGGAGAAAGCATAGAGACAGGCAGGTCATTCCAGATTGGGAGGTGGCAGGTTTAGTGAGCAAGGGAACTTACATACAAATTTGATCTTGGGCGACTGCAAAATGAGTAGATCTCTGCACCCACCTGCCAGAATCTTCAAAATTTATATAGAGACCTTAACTGAGTTCAGTCACGTACACAGTTAGATAGTCTCAACATCCCATCACCATCTCAAGGCTATGTCTTTGGGGCAGCTTCTGGGAGTGGAGGAGGCAAGCAGACCACACATTCCAAGCACAGGAGAGCAGTGAGGAGACTCCACTCGCCTGGATCCAGTTCATAGGTCCAACCAGTGGTCACATCTTCTTCATGACCTCCCCTCAAGGAGCTCCCCTGGGACTACCAAGGGCTGCTGTCAGCTGTCTGATGGTGTCTGGCAGGAACAGAACCCCATCAAGCAGGAGAGAAGAGAACAGCAGATAGCCGGTTGCAAGCCCTGGAGAAGCATTCCAAAATCAGGGGATTTGCATAGTAAAATTGAAAGCATATTTGCATTCAGGAATCAAACGCATGCATTACCACTGTCCTGGAAATAGGCTGACTCAGAACATACGACTAAATAAAAGAATAATGTTTACTCAGAACTGATGTAGTTGTTTAAAAAGTTAATGTTTTAAGCTTTCTGCCTTCTAGCAAAACATCACTAATCTAATTAGAGCTTTCTAGCCCCACTTGGCCTGCAAGCAGGCCTGCAGTGCATTGACTGCTCACCAGACAGGATGGACCCCGGGCCCTTTCTCCTCACCCCCTGAGCTTAAAAAGTTCAGCTCTACCCTCCTTCCCATTGCCAAATGTTTTCTTCTCATTTCTGAGCCAGCCACCAGGCACATTCCAGCACTTTACACTCTGTAGAATCCCAGAAAACAAGTTTATTTGGGTGATAGGTCTTCCCTTGAAGACATTCTTAGCACACTCAATGGTGAATAGCACATATCTAATTGCAGAGACAAGGAGATTTTAGCAGTAAAGGGGTTTTATAACATCAAGCCTACTTAGGGACAATGGGGAGATCTTTAAGACTGTCCCAATTCAGATTTCAACAAGTTCATTGAAACTTTTTTTCCCATTGTCACATTGTGGTTGACTAGTTTTTACTGTCCAGGGGATTGGTGGGTGGTGGACTGGAGAAGTTATGGGTGATGAAGTTTAAGACTGGGGTGGAATTAATTAGACATAATCCCATCCTAAACCTAGTGTGGTTTTAATCATTCAAGATCCAGGAAGGAAAGGGCCCAAAGGGTGTTATAAAAAAATCATGAAATAAAAATATAAGTGCAAGTCTGTGAAGTTTTCTCATGATGTACACAGACCGGGAATTTGACTGCAGTTGTTTCTGGAGATGCTGGTTAAGGACATGGTGGGGAGATCTGCGTATTCCTCCCCAATTCCCACAGCTGCTAACTTTGAAGATGATGAAAGCATGGACTGGCACTGGTATGAAGGGTAGTAATAATGAAAATGTGTCTTACAGGGTTCCCACCATTTAAGAGTCCTCTCCTATGTCTTACTTCAGACTGACACAGCCCATGAGGGTAGATGGTGAAGGTGTTGGTATTCTCAGTTCACAAAGGAGTCACATGAGACATCAAGAGGTTAAGTAGTTTGCATGACATTGCACAGATATTTCACACCAGAGTTAGGATGAAAAATATAACACGTACAGTTTTCAAAGCCCTGAATGGTTGGGCTACTCAGTGTAAGGAATCTATAAGTTTCCTCCTCCTTCACAGATGAGTTAGGAAATATGAGATGGAGAAAAGGTAAGATCATGACCATCTCTTCCTCATCTCAAGCCCCTCCCCACCTTGAAATGTTGAATTATATGTATTTGGTGGCTCCAGGACAAGATATCGTGGGACTGATGAGGAACATTTTCATCTTTGGATTTCAGAACTCAGTGTATAACCCTTTGGCCCTCTGTTAGTGCTGAGTAGCCTTATCCTTGTCCATGCCCAAGGGGGCACTTATACCTGCATTTGCAAATGCATAGGGTGTGAGTCTGATCTTATTTTTTCCCTGAACCTCCTCAGGATCTGAACTTGACATTTAGTTTTGGTGAGTGAAGTTTATAACTCTGGTGAGGAAGAGTTATTCAACAGTAAAACCAGCAGTTTATTTTATTTTTATTTTAGAGAGAAAGAGTATGAGCAGGGAAGAGGGACAGAGGGAGGGAGGAAGGGACAGAGAGAGAGAGGAAGAGAGAGAGAGAGAGAGATGGAGACGAGAGAAAGAGTCTTAAGCAAGTTCCATGTTCATCACAGAGCCTGATGCAAGGCTCAATCCCATGATCCTGGGATCATGACCTGGGCTGAAATCAAGAGTCAGATGCTTAACCGACTGAACCACCCACGTGTCCCAAACCAGCAGTTTAACAAAGAAAATACCAAGCAAACAAACAAAACCAGTGTGTTGTTCATAACAGATGTGGTGAGGGGAAACCAGCTTATTTTCTCAAGCTTTTACTCAAACATATTAATGTTAAGTGATTTTTTGGGACATACTCTAGTCTAGTTACTTTCTTAATGATTTGCTAGAGTCAAAGTCTGTTGTGTCTTCCACTGAGAAAAAAAGCTGTGATCCTGTTTCCTATCTGACTTATTAATTACCCTCTGCCTGAATGCAGCAGTTAACATTGTTATCTCATGGATCACATGCCACATTACACAATACTTTCATTGTAACTGAGAATTCAGCCATCACCCAGTTGCAGTATAGGGGAGATTATATCAAGAGTAGTGTTTACAGTGTACTAACAGCCTCATAAAGATAAACATCAGAAATTCATTTGAAAACCAAAATCACTGTGTCCATTCTTAAGTTTCTATAGAGGGCTTCCTAACTATTTGTCTATGCCTTGGTGTGCATAGTTGCCAAGAATTTCAGCACAACCTGTCTCTGCCACATTCATATAGAAGTATGGACACAGAAGAATGGTTGATTTCACAGACCACTCCCCTACTTCCCTTTGGTCCCATGGCCTGACATATAGGGAAAGAAGACTCCTTTAGTTGGAAGCTAAGCAGGTTGCTCCAATATACTCCCTGATGACATGTCTGAAGCATCTTATTCTGTCTGTGCTCATCCTACCCAGGAATGGAGTTTGTGAGGCAACTTTCTGACTACTTCTTCTTGGATTTCTGGATCAATAAAAAAGAGTTAATGTGGAACATTGGGGACGACCACACTTACTTGGGGTAGGGGTTAAGGGTGCTGGCTTTGGAGCCTAGGAGATTTACGATTCAGCACCAATTCCAACACTTGCTATCTGCGTAAACTTGATGAGCTTCAGTCATCTGATATTTCAGTTGAGGGCTATGAGAATCACCACGTCATAGTCTATTTGTGAGGCTTGAATAAGTGTACATGAAACACCTATTCCAGTACTCAGGATCAAGTGAATGATCAGTAAAGACTAATTAGTATTATATTTGCCCCCCTGGAGGACCACCTACAAGGCTGTTACAGAGAATAAATATGATCATACCAGCAAAAGCCCATATCACAGCCTTTGGTTCATCCCTTCAGATTTTCTGGTATGGCAAGGGGAAAAAACCTGTATTATCCTCAATTCATGGATTTTAATTAGTGAGTAAAATAAACTCTCTCTCCAGTTTCCATCAGGATGCAGGTGTGAGATGCTCTTTTAAACATCTTCTCACTTCTACTTGCCATTCCTTTGTTCTGACACATGCTGGGTAGATGGGAGCATTTCCAAAGCTGAAGTGTCTGGGTTTGGTCAAGAGTCAAAACTTTGTAGTTTATCTTCTGATCGTTCAGGTTATCCCAGGAGACTAGAGACCACCCTGAGACTTCAATTTTGGCGTACAAAGTAAACTAGCATCCGCTGTAGATGAGCACCCAGTTACAAGAATATATGCTTATTGATGCATAAATACATAAACAGGCAGAAAGCCAGGACTCTTAGATGGTGGTGAGTCAGTCTGAACCCCACAGGCCAACAGGACTGAGAGGTACCTCTTTGTAGAGCCTCAAAGCCCTTAGGTTGAACTTTGAAAGGATTTTAGATCTAAGCACTCCTTAGCAGGTAATGAAACTGTCTAAAATTTCCATAGCGTTACATTCTTTTCAGAGACCTTTCATATAAAACGTCTTATCCACAACCATTCTGTGAAATAGGCAATGCAAAGACTGTCATACTCTACCTTTAGAAAGAAATCCATGTTCAGAAAGAGTAAGTGTTTCCAGCAAACACAGAGTTAGTGACAGCCTCTGGAGGAAAAGGTACTACTGTGGCAGTGGAAAAACAAGTGTCATAAGGAAGGTATCCCAAGGCGAATTCTCCTGCTGGAAAGATCAACGGTCAAAGAGGAGGTACCTGTCCTTTCTGGGATGGGACCTTCTTTGTGAGTTATCTTTGTGGTGCCTTAGTTCCTGCAAGCTGTGCTGATGTCTACTGATCCCCAGTTCTTCTTGCCTGCATCATGGGTCGGCAGTTAGCTTGTGATTTCCATTTCTGTTGGGAAATCCTTCTTGTGACTATACACCTCTTAACTGTTGCCATATTGCTACCTCAATGAAAATATTCTTACAGTTTTGTGTGCACCAAACTTCTCTGTAGTGCTCTTTAAAAATGAACTATGGATCAAATTTTGAAACCCTGATTTAGGAAATGTTGGATGTGTGTGTGTGTGTGTGTGTGTGTGTGTGTGTTGTAGATTCAGTGGTGTGCTGGATCTTGCAACAACTTCTTACATGCATCTTTTCCCATCTCTATATTTCTGTGACATAGTATCATAAAATTGACTACGGTATAAGTTTTTGGCCCATGGAAATCAGTCTCTCTTCCCCCATCCTGAGAGCTTGTTGTTAAACATTTACTAGCACACCACTGCATAGTTCTATTTTGTTCCAACCATATACTGAGTCCTCAGATAATTTACACTAGTGCCTATAAGTCATAGGTGGGATACTTGGGCACAAAGATCATGACTGACAACCTTGATTGCTTCACCCTATTTTTCCTCCAGAAAGCGAAAAAAACTGTAATTTATGCTTTTCCTTTTCAGGCAGACTTAATATATAATTTTATATTTTTAGCATGTGTTGCAGCTTTTTCAAGAATAAGAATCATTGAGCACTATTATGTTCCCAGCCCTATTCTAGTGCCTGAAACAAAGTTAGCCCTCACTCTTTTCAAACACACACAAAATTCTGAAGTCTATAAATTGTTGGAAATTTTAAGGAGACTCCATGTAAATGGAGCAAAGTGAGGGAGAAGGAGAATGATAGAAGATGAGGTTGGTCTTGGAGGCAGAGGCAAGTAGAGGGTTTGTAATTAAAGTTTAATAAAAAGCCCTATGAGGGCAGTGGAGGCATGTTCAGATTTATGTTTAAGAAGATCACTCTAGGGACACCCAGGCGGCTTAGTCAGTTAAGTGTCTGACTCTTGATCTTGGCTTAGGCTGTGATCTCATCATGGTTCATGAGACCGAGCCCCACATCAGGCTCTGTGCTGACAGCGTGAAGCCTTCTTCGGATTCTCCCTCTCTCTACCTCCCTCTCTGCCCCTCTGCTGCTCATGCTCTCTCTCTTAAAATAAATAAATAAACTTAAATAAAAAAAATAAAGAAAGAGAACCCTGGCTGCTGTGTGAGAACTCATTGTAGAGTATAAAGGGAAATTTTGGTGATAAAACTAATTATTTTTCTTAAATTTCTTCAAAGAGGAATTAGTTACAATTTTCTTTGGTGCTTTTAGGCACAGATTCCCTCCTCACGATGATACAAATCAAATCCTTGAACCGCACACTGGGGGGAAATTGAATCACTGGAGAACAGGTGAAATCACTTCAGAAGCAAAGTGGTGTGAGAACTTACATTTCTATAGTGCTTTTTATTTTTCAACCCACCTGGTCTCCTTTGGCCACTGGACCCAAGCCCTAGACACTAGATTAAAAGATATTCAACCATCATTAGCCAATGGAACCTTCTGCAGTGATAGAAACATTCTATATTTGCCTTCTCCGGTATGGTAGCTATTCTCCACATACGGTTATTGAGCACTTGAGATATGGTTAGTGTGACTGAGGAGTTGGGTTTTAATTTTTCTTTGCTTTTCGTTACTTTAAATTTAAACAGCCACATATATTGGACAGTTAAGCATTAGATCCTGGATGTCTTTGGCTGTGCAAGTGACCTCTCTGAGCCACATATTTGGATAATAATACTTACCTTTAGGGTGAAGATTAAGTGTTACATGTAAAAGCATAAAGCTTAGTGACCAAGCAGCTCACAGGAGCACGGTGAAGCTGGATTCAGTGATGCATGCAGCAGGATTGAACTGGCTCACGAGAGCAAATTGTGCACATCTCTATTGTCATGGTGGGGATATCTGCACCATGGAAATCAGCAACCACTATAGCTCAGGGCTCCCTATCTTCACCTTTATCCTGGGGAAGCCAGTTGTTAAAAATTTACCAACACACCTGGTTGGATAAATTTACAAATTATCTGTATTTATACTCATTTCCAACACCAGAACTTTAATTCTTTCACTAATCCCTTTTCATGATTTCTACAACATTGTTTGAATATTCTATTTCTTTCCTTACATGGCTTTCAGAGCCTCTTTTTTTTTTTTTTTTTTTTGCTTCTGTGTTTCTCTTACCTCCGGGAAAGCATCTGCCCAAGGAAAAAGACTCTGTATCTTTGTTTTTTCTGTTTTTCCTGTAATATAACCTCCGAACTTTTAATCATTTTAGTTGGCTATACAGTTTAGTCACAAGGACATTTTTGGAAATGCTCTATGTCTCCATCTCTCTACAGCTTTATCTTTGGGCAGGGACTCTCTGCAGTCCCAAGCTTTTGCATTTTGTAAAATTCATTTTGCATTTTGTAAAATGTTGCAAATTACAATTCTGATTTGTTCCTGCCTTTCCATTTCCAGTAACTTTAACTAGTGTTTCATCTGTACACTATAATAGGAAGATTCATATTATTGATGACTTTGTTTTTCCAGTGATATGATTTTAAGATAATGGCCCTAAAATTCAAAGTCCCTAAACTTCATCTGAGCCTGGGACTTCTGCAGATAGTCTATAAGTTAAAAAGGTTAAGTTAAAGATGAAACTGAACGAAGACCTTTTACCTTCAAAACTGCTCAGAACCTGTCTTGACTTGTGAGCTCTGATCTCTACCAACAGGTTAACCCCGATTAACTTCCCAGGTGTGATCCCATCTGGCTGAACTCTAAGAAAGTCTGCCCCATTGGTTTTCAAAACACTTGTGTTTTTTAAAGCAGCAAACTCTTTTCTTCAAAGATAATATACATGAAAGTTCAATATATAAAATGAGTTGAGTTTTTCTACATAGAAGGAAGGGGTTCAAATAGAACTGTTCAAAAAACATTGATGAGCCTAATTTATTTTGTTAAAAACCAGTTCTATTTTTAACCAATATTATACATCCATTCTGTTTGCAGGTAGTTTTTCTAAACTCATTATGTTCTCTCTTTTAAAAAACTATAAATCTTGGTTTCCTATGCTAATACTTAATGTAACCATCAGGAGAAAGCAGGCTTTTAGAAATGTCTTTTCTGTCATGGATAACTTTTTAAATTCTTTCAAAATTTTATAAATGCTGTTTCATGGTGAAGTTTATCAAAAACAGCCTAATGTTGTTTTCACCTTTTTTGTGTCATTTTGCACCTTAATCTTGTGTGGAAAACAGTTATGGGATAAACTTTGAGACTTTAATATTGATGTTCACTCATTGATACAAAAGCAAACCCCACATTCTAACACAGTCTCTATACTTAGGGTCTTCAGGATAATCCTCTGGAAAGAGAAAAATGGCAGTTTCAAATAGACTGACATTTGTGTCTTAAAGGTTTCCAAGATATTTTGGAAGATCTGTAAAAAAGATAGAAGAAAAGATCTTTGTCTTACATCTCCTACCTATGTTGATATTGTAATTTTGTTGCCATGAATAAAGAATGGTCTTAATAAACATTTGGTCATACTATCCAATTATCATCAGAAATGTAAATTAATATCAACAGTCCTAAAATACGGTCTTTTCAATACAAAACATATTATTGTTTTGTATCGAATAAGCCTATAGTTCAGATTGATTCATATGGTCACTTAGCCAGGGCTATTTCATCCATTGACCTCTTTGAACTCAGAGCCTATTTCATCCATTGGCCTCTTTGAACTCAGAGCCAATTTCATCCATTGGCCTCTTTGAACTCAGAACTTTCCAAGGGCCCGCTAAAGTGTTTGAGTCCAGAAAATAATATAAAAAGAAAACTGCTAACTAAAAATGGGTAACTGTTGAATCATGTGTCTCTCAGCACTGACATTGTGTTAACTAATTTAATGCCAGCCTAGTACAGTTATGTGTCGATGTAATAACCTTTAAAACAAAAGAACAAAAATGAATTATTTATTCTTCATAAAACTCAAGTTTTAAAAATGCACAAAATCCTTTAAGACAATTTGCAGAATAATAATAATAAATTTGAAATCAAAGATTTAATATGTTTCTTATGAAGTCAAATAAGGCCAAAATAAGAAGGACCTAGAAAAGTCTTTTTAAAAGTCCTGTACACTTAGCAACTTGTTTGCCTCAACAGATTCATTAGTCAATAGTTATTGTTCAAATAATCTACTTTGCATATTATTAGGGTCAGAGTTAAATACGAAGTATTCAAGAATAAAATCACTTTGTCATAAATAGAAGTAGACTGAACTGTGAAGTAGACTTTGAACTGTTTGTGTGAAATAATCTCATTTTATCAAGTGACATGTTTATGGCCCATCATAGGGAAATAGGAATATTATCTATGAAGGGCAAGTTTTGTTTGGGTTTCTTGCTTGATGTCTGAAATGAGTCAACTGCTGAAGTGTCTTCCATAATTACATTTTTTTTTTGTTTCTCAGTGCATAATCAGAATCTCCAATGATAGAAACAATGTTGCAAGAAAAGACCTTTAGTCCATTCTCCAGGAACAAGCTCTTAACCTAGATTTCCAGGACCTGCAGTTAACAGGTGACAGATGGGATTTAGATCTATCTGCTCACTAACATTGTACTAAAAATGTTTGAATATGTGCATAGGTATGATTTTCTATGGAGAAGTTCTATGACATTCATAGTCTTCTTTTTCTTAAATAGTTTATTGTCAAGTTGGTTTTCATATAACACCCAGTGCTCATACCAACAAGTGCCCTCCTCCATGCCCGTCACCCCCCTTCTCCCTCCCCCCATACCCATCAGTCCTCAGTTTGTTCTCAGCATTCAAGAGACTTTCATAGTCTTCTTAAAGAGATTCATGTACATTCTCTCTCCCTCCCTCTCTTTTAATCTCTCTCTCTCTCACACACACAAGCACGCACGCATGCACGCACGCACAAAGGTAAAGAAACCCTGACCCCGAGTCTCTCCTTGGATCAAGCCAGATTATAAGAAGGTTATGCTCTTGATCATATTATGTTGGGCCTTGCCCTGTCCCCTGCCTTTCCTGTTGACTTCTTTCTTGCCTAAGAACAAACCGAACTGTGTTTCAATTTTGAACCAAAATGTTTGTAGAAGTTTTTGGGAAATAGACTCGTGAAATCTTGAACTACATGCGTTTGAAAAGCTGGTGAGGTTATTTTTTGTCATGTTATTGAGAACCTTAGGAAGATCCATTTGAAGAAAAAATTACTTTAGAAGTAATCTTTCTAAAAGACTTTTCCTCTCCCAAGAGACCTACAGGGTTTTTGTTTTTGTTTTTTAAATAAAAAGTCTAGAATCAATCCATGTGAGGGCTCATACCACCTGCATAGTTGTGCCTGCTCCTGTTCTATTTGTCCTGGTTTTGAATTTCTGTTCTTACTGATCCTTTTTATTCTTATAGTTTTTATTTTTGTATATAGCATTGGCATAAATCTGCTGACAGGAGAGTTAAAGGGAAAAATAAATGAATACCCAACTTGCGAGTGGAGAATTTAAATTTCAGTGTAGTGGCTATCCAAGGTAGCAGAGCGTACCTCGGGTGAGTACTCGAACCCAGGCCTCTCACATACTAGACTTGGACTTTTGGTAGTCTTCCATATAGAGGACTCAAAATACTAGGTAGTGGGAAGCAGTGCAACTTGAATGTAGACCTATAGGAAACTCCTCTCCCCTCTATCCTTTCCCAAGTTTTAGAACTGTGTCCTTTTTAGTTCTCTAGAAATATTACCCTCTTACTATGGACAACACAATGGCTATGAAATTTGTCTTTTCCATTTACAATAGTATTTTATGTAACTCTGGGCATGATAGCAGAGTGCTAGACAAATGTAGAGGCAGAAAAGCTTAGGTTGCAGGTCTACCTGTTCTCTCTGCTTGTTTACCCTCTATCTAGGAAGATAGACTATCACAGTGGTTAAGAACATGGATTCTAGTGCCAAATAGATTTATGAAGCCCAGCTCTATACTTGCAAACATGTGACCTGGGAAAAGTTACTTAACCTATCTTTGCAAAACGAGGTTACTTATCATTTATCCCATAAGGCTGCTGTGAAGATGAAGCAGTATATGTATACACATATGTACATATGTATACATATACTTATTTATATATACATACATATGTGTGTATGTATATATATGTATATGTATGTGTGTGTGTGTGTGTGTGTGTGTATAATATCGCACTTATAGCAGTGCCTGGAACTTACAATTTGAGTATTTTATATTATAATTACTGCCAGAATTATGAATAGATACTGCATAAACATCCTCACTTTGTAGAAAGAGACCCCTTGGGGAACATAGGAAAGTCAAGTCTTTCTCTTAGATGTAGAAAGGATTAGACTTAGTCCTCTGTGAGACAATATATTTTCAGCAGGGCAAAATGCACTGGGCACAGAAAAATAGGTTTTTAAAAAAATGCAGATGTCATTTTGCATATAAATTAAGACCTGGGACTAAATTTTAAACCATTCCTCTAGTACCTACCCAAATCCATTTTGAGTGAGAGCAGAAGGCATGGAGAGGGCTGGGGAAGAAGTAGTCAACATCGCGTGCACAAGGTTGTTGTTCCAACTTTGGAGGTTGGAGTGAAGCCACCTCGGAGCTTTGGCCGTAGCTGTTTGTGATCTGAGGAAATTTCTCCAACATTACAGTTGTGCTTCAGGGAACAGAAAGAAGTAATGATTTTTGTATCTGTAAATAAGGTGGTTGCTATGTGTGAGTGGCAACGTTCCATAGACATTAGCTATTTTCACTTTCTTGTGGTCCACCCATGAATTACAAAGTGCAAAAGGGTGTTCCCTTTCTAGTTGAAAATAGCTTTTGGCAGCATTTTCTGACACAGTTCTTCAATGCACCACGGGACCTGTCACCTCAATCATTTTGCTTTCTCTTTCATCCTCCCACAAAAGTGATTTTGAGGGGGGAGGGTAACTGATCAGATGAGCTGAGGGATATGTGAGCATGTTAATAACAACGTGTCAAAACCTTGGATAGCCAGACGCAAACACATTAGTTTAGGGGTGAGGTGGGCATCGAGTGTTCATACCCTCATTTACCTTAAATCCTGTGCAAACCTCCATCTTCCTCCTCACCTTCCTGAGAACAGAACATTTCTCTCATCTTCATCATGAATATAAACATCAATAGCAAACTTTTTTTTTTAAAGATGTGCAGTGCTCACCCTCAAGAATTTATTCCTGGCCTCTTTGATGCTCAAAAAAGTTAATGAAACTAGTCCTAGAATATTATTTACTGGGAGAGACATAATCTAATAATTATTAATTATTTCATAGGAATTTCAAAATAATGTTCAAATCTTCAAATAAGCCTTGCTGTAGGTACTAGAAAGTCTTAAGAGATACACTTAAAATGGATCACTCTGGCCAAGTATTGTCCCAAATGCTTTACTTATATTACTCATTTTAGACCTTCATAACAACCTCATGAGGTAGGTACTAGGATTATAACCATTTTTCAGTTAAAGAAACTGAGGCACAGAGGGGTTAAAGTTCTTGCTTAAGAGGTGCCTGGGTGGCCTAATTTGTTGAACGTCCGACTTCGGCTCAGGTCATGATCTCACGGTTCATGGGTTCGAGCCCCATATCAGGCTCTGTGCTGACAGCTAGCTCAGACCTGGAGCCTGCTTCAGATTCTGTGTCTCCCTCTCTCTCTGACCCTCCCCTGCTCATGCTGTCTCTCTCTCTCAGAAATAAAAAAAAAAACATTAAAAAAAAAAAAAGATCTTGCTTGGGTTTGTACAACTAACTGAGAGTAGGAGGTGGCATTCAAACCCAGACAGTTTGTCTCTAGGATGTTCTCCCTCGCTTCACAGTGCTACTACTTGTGATAAACACAAAGCCCTGGGTCGTGGTGAATTCTGAGAATTTACTGAGGCTTGCTCCTCTCTCATACAGCAACTGGAGCAGAAGTGTAAAGCTAGAGTCTCAAGGTACCTTAGAGATCACTTAGGCCCAGAGATATCTCATAGCTAGCTGGTGAAAGACCCAGGGTCCCAAATCTTGGCTCCTTTCTCTTCCTCCAGTACCTCATCTCATACTATGGAAGACTTACTACAGTGGGTTTCCCTAGGGAATAGTCCCAAAAGATTCCTTTACTTCCTCTTCTGTGGCTTCTATTTCTCTGTGCTGTTCCATTCCCAGTGCCTCCCACTTGAGGACATGGTTTACTGGAAGGAGCATGGGCAGGTAGTCAAGACATCAAAGTTTGAGTCCCAGCTCTGGTGTTTCCTAGCTGTGAGAAATTGAGCCAGGCTCTTTCTCTCTGGGAACCTAATTTTCCTCTTCTATACAGTGGTAATAAGCACCTGCCTTTTTCCCATGTCACTGGATTTTCTCAAGAGTCAAGATTTCCAGATCTCTCAATCTTTGCTACTAACAAATGTGGTCCACACACCAGCAGCCCAGCCATCACTAGGAGTGGCTTAGAAATAAAGGATTTTGGGTCCAACTTCAAATCTGCTGAATCAGAATCTGAATGTTAACAAGCTCTTTGAAGGACTGGTGTGACATTAAAGTTGGAGAGGCCCATGAAAGTGCCACAGCTCTAGAGCACAGTGCAGGTTGGGGGTTGTTACAGTTTCTCACCTCTGTCTAAAAGGTCATTCTGGTCACCAGGTTTTTACTCTTGGGACTAGTTTTGTGATTTTGGGGAAAGGTAATTTGCTACATATGCTGTATATTTAATACTCCCAGTGGGGTCTGGAGCAGCACCCTTAAATGAAACACAGTGACTGTGGCACTGAGTGGGATAGGTAAAGAATACCTTTATTTTTATCTTCAGTGTGTTTGGCACAAACTTAGAAAACAGCTTTTGGGTTTCAGAGCTTTGGAGTCTGGGAACGGCTGATGAGGACTAGGTAAGGGAACTTCCCAGGCCTGTGCTGACCTAGTGCCTTAGCAAGATTGTATCAACTGCTCTAAACCCAAGGCAGAAATGTGTTGTGGGAGAGAGAGGAAGCTCATTTTATCCTTCATTCTGGAACATGAAGCTTGAACAAAAAGTGGAGTGGGCAGGAGATGCAGGCATTTCTTCCCATCACACAAGAGAATGTACGATTCTTTGAAAAGAAGACTTTGCTTGTTTTCTTTTAATCCCTTGGAAATCAAGTAAATAGTTCAATTAATTAAAAATGTCTCTTATTGAAGGTACTGGTGATGTGGGTGATTTAATCAGAGGAACAGATGTTCTTATGATAAAATTTTCCTAAAAAGATGAAGCAACCACCCCCCCCCATATGATTTTTTCCACTTTCCCTTTTACAATTACCTTAAACATACTCAGATTCTGTCTTGAGGGCTCAAGCAGGCAGAACATTTGGGCTGCTTCTCTAACACGGGTGCCTTTGTTGTAGCTCTGCTGGAACAAGAAAGGGGAAGAAATTCCATTAGCATATCTCCATCACTGATATTTCAAAGAAAGATCCACCTAAAAGGAAAAGCTGTTTGAAGAGACTATAAGGTTTAAGCTATGGAAGAGACTTGGGCCTCTGGGCCAGTGGAATTGTCTTCTGATCCTAGCTCTTCCTTAAGCTGCTGGGAAGAATTGGAACTTTCTCCTTTATTTGTCTGGAACACAATACCTTTGGTGGGTATTCAGGGCTGGGCAACAGGGGTCTGACTTTCATACCAGGAACACCTACCAACTCACCTCAGAGAGCTTCCAGAGACCACAGAACTGAAATGACCAGCTCCAAACTGAGCCAGGTTTGGAACATGTACACAAACCCACATTAGTGTCCAGAACTTGTTCTTATCAGGGCATCATCTTCACTTATATTATTTCATATAACGTACATAAAACTTTGGGAGGTTAATACCTCTAAGCGACAGAGCGGGAAACTGAGGTTTGGAAAGGTAGGCAAATTGCCAAAAGGCCACACAGCTAGACGCCAGGTCTGGCTAATTCCAACAATTGTGCTCCTCACCACTGAGATTTCCAGTTTAATTTTGAGCCATAGGTTTGCCTTAGGGGCCATAGAGTTCAGGGTAAGGTAGGGGTGCTCTGAGCAACAAGGCCGGGCTGGCTACTTAAGTCTTGGCCATGGAAAAGGTGTTGGGTAAAGAGCAAGAGAGGTAGCAGGACGGGTACTCAGGAGCCCACAGAAGATGATTTATGGCTTCTTTTCAACCTGCTTCTATCTTCCTTCCAGGGATATAAGTGAGATAATCATAGGATTATAGTGATGAAATGAAACTCCTAAAGCCAATCTATCCCCCTGCCTTCAGGCAGTGGTTCATTTAAACTAGACAATTTTCTCCCTTTGTTTAAAGATCTTAAGAGGAGGAATTTCCAAATCATTCAAAGAAACCTATGACAGGGGCTCACAGGTCTCGTAGTGATTAATCTTTTTCTGATAATAAACCCTAATTAATTTCCAAGCATTACTGAGTTCCTACCTTTCCCCCTGTGCTATGATGGGGGTTGGGGGTGCAAGTTTGTGTGTGTGTGTGTGTGTGTGTGTGTGTGTGTATGTTGTTTAGATGTCATATGGAGGCAAAGCTATCTTGTCCGTAGATTTCTTACAATTTTCGTGGATCAACCAGAATACTACGACTGCAGTAATTAAAAGCCAGTAGAAATATATTAAAAAATCAGATGCTAAGTAGCAATAATCTCCTTCTGGCTCTTCCATAAATGAGACATACTACTGTACGGTCACTAGACCTCTCTGCTACTCAGCTTCCTCTTCTGTAAAGTGAGGGGAAGGCAGTATTGTCACCATGGTTTCTCAGCAGCCTGAGAAATGCAGATTCTTAGACATGGGGTAGAGACTGTGAGGTGTTCAGACCTCAGGAGAGAACTGATCTTGGGGGGACTGTCTTGTTAAGGCTTTTGGGAGGAGAGGGGACATTAGCTGACTCCTGAAGAATAGGTAGCCTTGGCCTTGGGAGAGGAAAAGATGCTCTAGTTAAACAGCACAAAACAGGAATAAGCATTACCTGCTCTCCAGCCAGTGAGGGCCAGCTGAGGAAAGTGTGGGGCCAAATTACCTAAAATCGCATGTAGAGGTGAAGTATTGGGATTAGAGATGGCATCTCATTAAAAAAAACAACAGCAGCGACAACATAAAGGGGAAAAATAGAGAGAAGGAGCTATGTGACTAGATCATCTAGCATATCCTAATCCGCTAGGCTAGGTGCTTTAGCTATATATCCCTTACACCCACTTAGGAAAGCAAGATGAGTGTCTCCACATTATCGATGATGAAACAAGGCTCGGAGAGGTTACATAATTTGTTCTGAGTCTCTTGTAAGTGAGTGGACTTGACTCTGTTTAACTCAAATTCTGAGATTTCTGGATGGGCCAGGATGTGAAGTAGCAGACGTTGTGGATATTTTATGAGCAAGTGAAGTAAGAATTACCTTGAAGTAAGGATGCCAGGGGAGGGCTCAGGTAATGTGGGCTTAAGGTTGACAGGATGAGAAAGGAAGAAAATATCCGAAGGCAATACTCTGGGAGATTGAAGGAACATGGATTAGTTATGAGATTGTAGGCCAGAAATGGGTAAATCAAAGGTGACTCCACTGTTTGGAATATGAAAAACTCTGAATTCTCTGAGTCCACAGATCTCCCACAGAGTAGGAAGAGACGCTGGTTTGGGGATGAAGGTGATTGAAATCTTGGACATGAGGGATTTTAATTGGAGTGTCCAGAAAGATGCTGATGTTGTGCCCACAAGGACCTTGGCATAAAGGCAGGGCTAATGAGAAAGCTCTGGGAATTATTAGTGAAATCATTAAAATCTGACAAAGGGTATCTGTGCAATGAAGATTCAGTAGAGCACTTTCAGGACACATGTGGAAAGAGGAAAAGAAGTCTGCATGGGAGACAGTGAGTATTCAAGGAGAACATAAAACCACAAGAGCAGAATTTAGAAGCAAAAGGAATGTGACTTGTATGAAAGTGGGGTAGAGTGTGGAAGATGGAGTGTGTGGGCCTATTAATCCTTAGAAACTCCAGTTACAATAGGGAAATCGATTAGAATGAAGATCGAGAAATACAGATCATTTGTGTATGTGTGTTTGTGTGTGTGCACACATGCACTTGCACATCATTTCAAGGACCTTTTTATTTCTTCAGGCAAATAGTACACCTGTGATCTTTAGACCTTCTGCAAGAGAACAGCTTTTCTGTAGAACTTGCTCTGATACAACTTTGTACTTGAAAACAGTGTGACAGTGTGCTTTCCCATGCTTCCATAGTGTGTTGATTACTGAATTTGTCACCCAGATCTTTGGAGCACTCACATGCTCACTTGATAACCTCCCTAAGTTGCTTCTGTGAGCCAGGCCCTGTGCTAGGAGTGGCCCTGCTGATCGGCAGGTGGAGTCACCTCAGTACTCACCCACAAGACATGTATGTAGTCATTAGCTCAGGTAGACAAAAGGAGCAGCAGAGGGAAAGGGAGCTGCTGAGAGACGGAGGCTGAGCCAACTTCAGTCTCGCACTCTGCCTCCATAATCTGCGGATAAATGGCAGGTTGCTTCCAGACGGTGTGAACCTCAATCGCATAAACAAACGGGAACTGAATGTCAGCTTCTAGCCCAAGAAGCCCTTTTCCCCAAGGCAGATTGGCAGGGAGCTCAGGGGGTTTGCCCCTTTCCCCTCCCCACAGAGATCATCTGTTGGGATCAGGTGGGTGTCACCCCAGCAATCAATACCCTGGGAGAGCTGGTGCAAAGGGAAGAGCAGCAACTGGGCCAGGCAGTTCCTGACTTTTTCTTTGATTAATTTTTTTCACCTTTCAAATAGAGTGCTTGCCTGCCTGCTTTCAAAAGGTAAATGCACTATATTTGAAATTAGTATAGATTTAATTGTAAACAACATATGTCCCTTCTTCTACTGATATTCATTTCACTGACAAGCAGTTTTGGAAAAATCACAGTAGCTTCTTCTTTGTAGATATCTCTCCCTCCTCTGTCCCCATGCCCACTACACCACTATATACACAAGAGCCTTTGTGTTCTATATGTTTTTGCACATGCAGCAAAATATGGAGGGAAGAAAAAGCCTTTAAACATATTAATCATCTTCTGTTTTTCTTAGATGAAAATTTCCTGCACTTTTGTTCATGTAAACACAAAATTATCCTTCTGTAAGCTGAGGTGGTGGCAGTTCCTGAACACAGTTATATTTTGCAGATAACAGGATTAGCTTGGATGTGGGTAATAAGTTGGTGAATCTCCCCCCGGCCATTTCTCAACACTGTGAGAGCACTAATCCTTTATGCTTTGATGTCTTCTACTTTTCCATCAGGTGCGCCACGGACTATTTGTCCTGGGGCAGTCAGCTCTCTTATAAGATCTCATAGTGTCCTCATTAGCTGCGCCTATTTACCCAGCCAGCCTGTTGAACCCAATTTATAGTTTATGTGATTAATTCCCAAAGTACAGTAAACCCTAGCTCTAAGGCTCTCTATTATATGACTGCATCTCCTTTAAGGGCAAACACAAGCTTCAGCTCTTTTGCTATATGACTGCATCATATATAATGCGCTAATAATTTTACTCTCGACGACACATTAAACATCTTTCTATACACTTTCTTTATAGCACACAGCTCATAAAGAAAAGAATGTTCCATATTGGACTGTAAAGTGCTAACTATATGAGGGAGTCATTTGGTTTTTGGCTTTAAAAAATTTATTTTGGCTGAAATTATGGCACAGCACTACTATCTGGTTTGAACAGTGAATTGGCAAACCACATCAACTGTACAACTCTTTATCTCCTGAAATATAAGTTTGAAAAGGCTTATGAGGTAATGTGGTAGCACAGACCCATGGGCTCCTTTTCATCTTTAACATGCAGGCTCAGAAGATAAAAGCTTTAAGTGCATGTGTGTGCGTGGGCATGTGCATGTGTGTGGAGAGAGCCAGAAAGCAAGACAAAGACAGAAAGGAAAATGAAGAGAGGAGCACCCAAGGCAACCGACGTCAACTTTGCTGGGATTTTTCTTATAGCAGAAAGAATTATGGAGAAGCTACTTACAATTGGTACAGGGGGAAGTGATACCGGTGGTTCTCTACTGGGCGTGTCTCCCTCCCAGGGCATTTGACATTGTCTAGAGATATTTTTGGTTAGCCCAGCTCAGAGGCATGCTACTGGCATCTAGCGGGCAGAGGCCATGAATATGGCTGAATATGCCTATCCTATAGGCAGCTCCTACAACAAAACATTAGTTGGCCCCAAATGTCAATAGTTTTCAAGGTTGAGACATCCTGTCCTGTACCTTTGCATTTGTGGTTAAAAGTAGGAAACTTGGTCATTTTTGCTCTTAAATCTTAACTGACCTCAAAGTTGAGAGAGCATGAAGAGGCAGTTGATATCTGGCATCTGTCTGTCTTGAATTTTGCAACAGATCAGGGGTTGATTTCTAATGTAAATAGCTTAAGCCTCTCACTTCTTTTTGCTTTCTGACAGTTAACTTGATGCATAACAAATCTAATGGGTGGATGGGTGGGCAAAGAAAAGTGTGAGATATGACTCAACATCCTTTGTTACTGGTCGGCAGTTCTGGGAAAGATTGACAGCTAAGAGGTGACAATGAATGTCTCTGAAACTATGGATTTCTGTGATTTATATTACCTTGATTCTATTTCACGTCTGTCTGTATTTACTTTGTTTCTACTCTCCACTGCCAGGAGAATGGACAATCATGGACATTTGCTGATACGTTACTTGTCTAATAATAATCCCAAAATTCTTTTTTGAGTAATCTTCTAACAGTTATGGCCTTCATTTACAGATCAGTAAACTAAAGTGGTGAAAGAACAAAAGTAGTAAAAGAAACAATGGAGAACTATTAAAGCACTATGAAGGGAAGATCGTAGAGTAGCAACGATCATTTCTGCATGGACCCAATGCTTTTGTCCCTGATTTCAAAAAACTGCAAAGATTTTGTAACTTACAAATCACTGTACAGATGCCCAAATACTTCCTGGAGGTATTTAATGCAGGTTTATGGAGCAAGTAGCTTCTTTAGGGAATAGGACTTCATAAATATTTTTGTTAACAGGTTCTTGTCCTGGAATCTGCCCATGAAGTTTCTGTCATTGAGGGTTCCAAGAAGAAGACTTTGAGTTTACCATTAACTATATACTCTCACTAAGTGTATAGTTAAGGAGAGCTTTATGTTCCTCCAACTCCTGTCGCTAGATTTCTTTAGAAATTGGGGATCTCCAACCATGTGAGATCCATAGCAACTCAACTGGGCCATGGAGCTTTAGCATGAAACATTTAGCTTGGCTCATCAGGAAGGAGATTACATAGAAACTTGGTGACCTCTCTCTTAAAATGATGGTGTGTGTGGATTTCTGGCAACATAGTGGGTTTTCACCAAGAGTATAAGGTAGTATAGAAATATCCTGATTGGGAATGGTGGCATTTAGAAAACTCAGCAGGTCTCTTGTCAGAAATGGTACTACCTCAGTTTTGTATCATTTCTAGTATTCTGACCCTCATTTAGCTATCTTTCGAAATATAGATAGTAACGCTAGACTCCCTGATGGAGATGTAGGAGGAATCCTTTATAAAACATATTGTAAAGTTTTTATGAAACTCCAAAGTACTATAATAAATTAGATGTTGATACTTTCCAGTTCTAAAATTCTCTGACTTTATGATGCTAAACAGAGAATTATCACAATCAGTAAAAATTCAGTTGGTGGTAGAATGTCCTACGGCAGAATTTGATCCTGAGTTAGTGATGTTGCATATTTTTTGTTTTGTTTTTCAAAATATAGCCAGCTCTTGATTTCCTTCATAAATAGCAAATGGAGATAATCTGAAGATGATGAGATTTTTAAATTCCTTACGATCAAGTGACATAAATGAGACATTTTTAATATCAAAATAAATTTACATTTTCAGAGCATATAATAATGACAGATAATATTGATGAAGTGCTTACTGTGTCCTAGGAAGCTTGCTAAGCATTCTATACTGATTTTATCTTTTAATCCCTAAAATAATCATGTGAGGTAATTTGCTATTATTTTCACTGCTTTACTGAGGAGGAAACATGTGGTAAGTGGCAGTTATAGGATTCAAATTGGAATATTTTGGACTCCAGTATCTGAATTCTGGACCACTCCATTCTACAACATATTGTTTGGGTTCTCATTCCAGAGGGATTCCATGTGGGCTAACATGCCTGGTTTTCCTATTATCTGTTATTAAAGCATACTGGACTGAAATCTCTTGAATGTAATAGCTCAAGTATATTTTTACTTTAGAGTTGGTAAAGTAGAGTAGTTCCTGAGAAATAGGTAGAAAATAGAACATTCTTTTATGTTCTCTTCAGTTGCCTGAAGAAAGTCAGGGAGGGGGAATGCCTTCTAACAATATGGCATTGTAGGACCTCAGCAATTCTTTGCAGAGCAAAGTTTTTTTCTCTTCTGCCTGAGATGTGTAAGATGCTAAGGAGATCAATTCTGGGCTTACAGAGCAATAGCCCTGGCTGACATTGGGTATTCTGGAATAAAGAGCATTATACCAGTAATGATAACAAGGTAAGATTTGCCTTTCTTCCATGACCATCATCTTCACCCCTTTCCCTCAAAAAAGAAAGCCAAACCACCAAATAAACAAAAACAAACAAACAAAAACAACCAACCATCAACAGTAGAGGCCATATGATTGACATAACTTCTCTGAAATTTTCACATGGTCTACGAAGTAACGAGGAATATAGAGGTAGAAGGGGCAAAAAGTACTCTGGGTTTAAGAGTTTGAGAGAGAGGGAAAAAAACATAAAACAAAGACAGCGTTATGGGGCATCTGCTGTAGGCCATCGAAACGGTAGGTGAGGGAAAAACAGCTGCTGAGGTCAGTTGAACTCTCATAATGTTGAACTCCAAAGAGACTTGGATTCCCTGGACATCTGCTGGGTTAAAGACCCATGAAGGATCAAAGGAGTCACTGAATTGGAGAACTGTGACTTTCTGTTTGTTACCAACCGTGGCTAATGTAATTGAAGTAGAAATTGTGTTAGATCTGCTTATGGACAGGTAAGATTTTATTGAAAGTAGGAAAACAAGAGGTTTAATACTATTGCCTGTGTGATAATGTGTACATAGTAGAGTAAAAATGAGAAAACTGAATTCAGCAGTACCAGAGAATTAAACTCTGAGGAAGGATATTAGGGAATCAGCTAAGTACAAGAGAAAATATGAAACCTCAACAGGGTGGTAGGGGGCCAAAGCAGTCTTGGGGACAATTATAATTGCAGCTTTCTAGACTGCAGTTCTTCAAAAGGAGACAGATAAAGAAACAAACTAACAAATCTTCACTGAGACTTCGTGTAAGCTTGGTGTGGGTTATGACAAAGCTGTCCAGGGAGAGAGTACTGCATCAGTTAAAGCCGTCAGGGCAGTGCAGATAAGGACAGGAAGACATCTAGAATCAATTAATGATAACAAGAGGGTTAAAGTGAAAAGGGGATTTTTTTAGAGATATGCTAGGCAAATGGAAGAGATCAGAGAGAAACTTGTCTGGAGTATCTTACTGAAACAAGACTGAGAGTTCAGAAGTCATGAATTCAGATTTTAATCCCAGGTCTTTGTAAGATATGGAGGTGATGCCTTGACTTATTGGCATCTGAAGTTTCCCTTTCAATGAGAATGACAGGAACCAGCTTTCAAGTAACTAAATAGAAGGATATTGATTGTTGAAATTTCAGGGGATTCTGAAACTTCAGCATTTCCCCTGACATGTCACTGAAGCCATTAATGTGTGGTTTTATTCAATAGTGATGTTAAAATATGCCTGGCAAGGATAACACATTACACATCAAGGGCACACAAGTACTTTCCCTAGAAAGGCTGTAAATTGGACCTTGAGATTTGTTTGGCCATTCAAAGATGGAGGGCATCAATAAGTTGGAAGTAGTGACTTGAACTGCGTGATAAGGAACCTTGCAACACAGGCTTCCCCCACATCATAAGCTTGTGTCAAGACACTTATGAAAAGGTAATTATTCTCACCATAGCATGGTCCATCATAAGTGACACTTCTTTAAGGCAACCAGAAAAAAGGGGGAGGAGACAATATACTGGGGAGTGATCTTCCTTATCTTTTCCTTATATATATAGTGATTGTTGAGGGCAATAATTACTGGTTGTAGGAGAGAAAGTGGGAACTGATCAATCTAAATTTCCTTTTGCCTTGGGGCTACATTCCTAGTTGAAAGAGAAGGAAGGAGTTTCCCATTCCCAGCTGTAAAGGAGAAATATCGTACCCTTACAGAACTATAAAATAGCCCATCTAGAAGGGGTCTTACAAGTAGACTAAGTGTTCTCTTTTTTCACAAATGAGAAAATTGAGACTCAGTGAAGGTGTTTGCTCCTCTTGGCTCATTATCAGTATCAGATCCTGGTGACTCTTGACATCATAGAGACTCTTGGCAGTAAAGAGATACAAAGAACAATCAGAAAACACCTTTCCTTCCCTTAGAGCTTCCAGTAACCTAACTGTTTAGTCTACTGCCTCCTCTCCTCTCTCTTGTCTCACTCCTATTGCTTCCTCTTATATTTGGGGAAAGTAAGAAAATAACATACGCCCATATTCTCCCACCCAGAAAAATATTTTTCCCAATATTTAAAACTCACAAGTAGTATATGAAAGCATTCTATTTTTAAAGAAATTATAACCTAAAATACAAAACTAGAGTCTTCTTTGGATCTTCCCTTTACAACATCATTCCTAGAGGCAATAATATGTGTCAGATGAAGTTTTCTTTTACTCTATCTAGTCATTTTACATACCTGTGTTTGAGCCCATTGAAAATATATAGCATTAATGTGTTAGTGTGGGGGTCTATTTTTGATTTTGCACATATAGTTAGTCCTCAGCTTGCTTTTGCTACTCAATCATGGTTTTGCTATCAGTGTTGATATTGATATCAATATTGATCTAGCCCATCCCTTTTTACTGTGGTATAGTGTTTTGTTATATAAATACATCACATTTTATTACTCTATCTACTGATGCTGTTTAGATTTTTTATTTTTTTTATTTTTTATTAATTTTTTTTGAGTTTTACAAATAGTTTATTGTCAAATTAGTTTCCACATAACACCCAGTGCTCATCCCCAGAAGTGTCCTCCTCCATGCCCATTCCTCCTCCCCCCCACACCCATCAGTCCTCAGTTTTTGTCAGCATTCAAGAGTCTCTCATGGTTTGCCTCTCTCCCTTTCCCCCACCATTTTCGCCCTTCTTCTCCCCCTTGGTCCTCCGTTTAGTTCCTCCTAATCCTCCTATACGTGCACACATATGATATTTGTCCTTCTCTGACTGACTTATTTCGCTCAGCATAACACCCTCAAGGTCCATCCATGTTGCTACACATGGCCAGATTTCATTGTTTCTCATTGCCATGTAGTATTCCATGGTATAGATAAACCACATCTTCTTGACCCATTCATCTGTTGATGGACACGTAGGCTCTTTCCATGTTTTAGCTATTGTGGAGAGTGCTGCTATGAACATTGTGGTACATGTGCCCCTATGCCTCAGCATTTCTGTATCCCTTGGGTAAATTCCTAGCAGTGCTATTGCTGGGTCATAGGGGAGTTCTATTGTTAGTTTCCTGAGGAACCTCCACACTGTTTCCAGAGGGGCTGTACCAGTTTACATTCCCACCAACAGTGTAGGAGGGTGCCCGTTTCTCCACATCCTCGCCAGCATCTAGAGTTCTCTGATTTGCTCATTTTAGCCACTTTGACTGGCGTGAGGTGGCATCTCAGTGTGGTTTTGATTTGTATTTCCCTGATGAGGAGCGATGCTGAGCATCGTTTCATGTGTATGTTGGCCATCTGGATGTCCTCTTTGGAGAAGTGTCTGTTCATATCTTCTGCCCATTTCTTCACTGTGTTGTTTGTTTTTTGGGCGTGTAGTTTGGTGAGTTCCTTATAGATTCTGGATATTAACCCTTTATCTGATATGTCATTTGCAACTATATTTTCCCATTCTGTTGGTTGCCTATTAATTTTCTGGGTTGTTTCCTTGGCTGTGCAGAAGCTTTTAATCTGGAGGAGGTCCCAACAGTTTATTTTGGCTCTTAATTCCCTTGCTTTTGGGGATGTGTCAAGTAAGAAGTTGCTGCGGTGGAGGTCAAGGAGGTTGTTTCCTGCTTTCTCCTCTAGGGTGTTGATAGTTTCCTGTCTCATGTTCAGGTCCTTTATCCATGTTGAGTTTATTTTTATGCATGGTGTGAGAAAATGATCTAGGTTCATTCTTCTGCATGTTGCTGTCCAGTTCTCCCAACACCATCTGTTAAAAAGGCTGTCTTTTTTCCATGGGATATTCTTTCCTGCTTGTCAAAGATGAGTTGGCTGTATACTTTTGGGTCCACTTCTGAGTTCTCAATTCTGTTCCATTGGTCTATGTGTCTGTTTTTGTGCTAATACCATACTGTCTTGATGATGACAGCTTTGTAGTAGAGGCTAAAGTCTGGGATGGTGATACCTCCCATTTTGGTTTTATTTTTCAGGATTACTTTGGCTATTCGGGGTCTTTTGTGGTTCCATACAAATTTTTGATAGTTTGTTCTAGTTTTGAGAAGTATGCTGGTGCAATTTTGACTGGAATTGCATTGAATGTGTAGAGTGCTTTGGGTAGTAATGACATCTTAACTATATTTATGCTTCCTATCCATGAGCATGGAATGTTTTTCCATTTCTTTGTGTCTTCTTCAATTTCCTTCATAAGTTTTCTATAGTTTTCATCATACAGATCTCTTGTATCCTTGGATAGGTTTATTCCGAGGTATTTTATGGTTTTTTGTGCAATTGTGAATGGGATCAGTTTCTTGATTTCTCTTCTGTTGCTTCATTGTTGGTGTATAAAAATGCAACCGATTTCTGTACGTTGATTTTGTACCCTGCAACTTGGCTGAATTCTTGGATCAGTTCTAGTAGGCTTCTGGTGGAGTCTGTCGGGTCTTCTATGTAGAGTATCATGTCATCTGCGAAGAGTGAAAGTTTGACTTCTTTGCCAATTCTGATGCCTTTGATTTCCTTTTGGTGTCTGATGGCTGATGCTAGGACTTCCAGCACTATGTTAAACAACAGTGGTGAGAGTGGACATCCCTGTCGTGTTCCTGATCTCAGGGGGAAGCTCTCACTTTTTCCCCGTGAGGATGATGTTAGCTGAAGGCTTCTCATAGATGGCTTTGATGATGTTTAAGTAGGTTCTTTCTATCCTGACTTTCTCTAGAGTCTTTATTAAGAAGAGATGCTGTATTTTGTCAAATGCTTTTTCTGCATCTATTGACAGGATCCTATGCTTTTTATCTTTTCTTTTATTGATATGATGTATCACATTGATTGATTTGTGAATGTTGAACCAGCCCTGTAACCCAGGAATGAATCCCACTTGATCTTGGTGGATGATTCTTTTTATATGCTGCTAGATTCGATTTACAAGGATCTTGTTGAGGATTTTTGCATCCGTATTCATCAAGGATATTGGCCTGTAGTTCTCTTTTTTGACTGGATTTCTGACTGGTTTGGGAATCACAGTGATGCTGGCTTCATAAAATGAGTCCAGGAGTTTTCCTTTGATTTCTATTTTTTGGAATAGCTTGAGAAGAATTGGGATTAATTCTGTTTTAAATGTCTGGTAGAATTCCCCAGGAAGCCGTCAGGTCCAGGGCTCTTATTTGTTGGGAGATTTTTCATAACAGATTTGATTTCTTGACTCGTTATGGGTCTGTTCAGGTTTTCTATTTCTTCCCGTGTGAATTTTGGTAGTGAGTGTGTGTTTAGGAATTTGTCCTTTTCTTCTAAATTGTCCAATTTGTTAGCATATAATTTTTCATAGTATTCCCTGATAATTGCTTGTATTTCTGAGGGGTTGGTTGTAATCAGTCCATTTTCATTCATAATTTTGTCTATTTGGGTGCTCTCTCTTTTCTTTTTGAGAAGTCTGGCTAGAGGCTTGTCAATTTTGTTTATTTTTTCTAAAAACCAACTCTTGGTTTCATTGATCTGTTCAATTATTTCTTTGGTCTCTATGTTGTTTATTTCTGCTCTAATTTTTACTATTTCTCTTCTTCTCCTGGGTTTAGGGCGTTCTTGTTGTTCTGCCTCTAGTTCCTTTAGGTGAGCTGTTAGATTTCGGATTTGCGCTTTTTCTAGTTTCTTGAAATAGGCCTGGAGAAATGTACTTTCCACTTAGGACTGCCTTTGCCGTATCCCTTAGATTTTGAATTGTTGTGTTTTCATTTTTATTTGTTTCCATATATCTTTAAATTTCATCCCTAATTGCCTGATTGGCCCATTCATTCTTTAGTAGGGTGTTCTTTAACTTCCATGTTTTTGGAGGTTTCCCAGACTTCTTCCTGTAATTGATTTCAAGTTTCAAAGCATTATGATCTGAGAGTTTGCATGGTATGATCTCCATTCTTTTATATTCATTGAGGGCTGTTTTTTGTCCCAGTATGTGATCTATCTTGGAGAATGTGCCATGCGCACTTGAAAAGAATGTAAATTCCCTGGCCTCAGGGTGTAAAGTTCTAAATATATCCATCAGGTCCATCTGGTCCAATGTGCCTTTCAAGTCCATTATTTCTTTAGTGATTTTCTGTCTGGTTGCTGGAAGTAGAGTATTAAAGTCCCCTGCTATTAGCACATTCTTATCTATAAGCTTGTTTCTGTTTGTAATTAATTGTTTTAGATTTTTAGGTGCTCCCATATTCGGTGCATAGACATTTATGTTAGTTAATTGTTCCTGATGGATGGACCCTGTAATTATTATGTAGTGCCCTTCTTCATCTCTTGTGATTGTCTTTAATTTAAAATCCAGTTTGTCTGATATAAGTATAGCTACTTTGGCTTTCTTTTGATTTCCTGTAGCATGATATACATTTCTCCATCCCCTTACTTTTAATCTGAAGGTATCTTCCAGTCTAAAAGGAGTTTCTTGTAAACAGCATATAGATGGATTTTGTTTCTTTATCCATTCTGCTACCCTATATCTTTTGATTGGAGCATTCAGCCCATTGACATTCAGTGTTATTATTGAAATATGTGGGTTTAGAGTCTTTGTATCTTTTGTAGGGTTCATGTTTGTGGTGGTGTCTCTGGAATCTTTGTTCCTTGCAACCTTTCCTTCAGAGCATCCCCCTCAGGATTTCTTGTAGGGCTGGCTTCGTGGTGACAAATTCTCTCAATTTCTGTTTATTTGGAAATAATAGCATTGTTTTTATATCTCCTTCTATTTTAAATGACAGGCTTGCTGGATAGAGCATTCTTGGCTGCATATGTTTACTGTTCATCCCATTGAAGATCTCCTGCCATTCCTGTCTAGCCTGCCAAGTTTCAGTAGATAGGGCTGTCACCACTGTGATAGGTGTCCCTTTGTATGTTAGGGCCCTTTTCTCCCTAGCTGCTTTCAAAATTCTCTCTTTTCCTTGTATTTTGCCCTTTTTACTATGATATGCCGTGCAGAAGATCGATTCAAGTTACGTCTGAGGGGAGTCCTCTGAGCCTGTTGTATTTCAACATTTACTTCCTTCCCCAGGTCGGGGCAGTTCTCTGCTATAATTTGTTCCAGGACTCCTTCAGCACCTTTCCCCCTCTCTTCCTCTTCTGGGTTTCCTATGATACAGATATTGTTGTGTTTGACCATATCGCTGAGCTCTCGAACTCTTCTTTCCTGTTCCTGGATCAGTTTGTCTCTTTTTTTGTCAGCTGCTTGTTTTTCTATCATGGTTTCATCTAAATCACTTTCTGCCTCTTCAGTCCGTGCATTGGAGGACTCCAATTTATTATGTATCTCATTTATCGCATTTTTTAATTCTTCATGACTATTTTTATTTTCCATTCTGTCTGTAGCCATAGTTTCTTTGATGTCCCCTATGTTTTTTTCAAGCCCAGCTATTAATTTTACCATTATTATTCTAAAATCTTGTTCAGTTATGCTGCTGATATCTGTTTTGAGCAGTTCATTAGCTGTCATTTCTTCTTGTAGTTTCTTTGGAGGAGAGGTCTTTCGTTGCGTCATTTTAGTTAGCTTTCCGGCTCTTGTTGGTTTTAAAGACCTGTTATGCTCTCTGTTTCTATGAGCGCTGCTATATCCAAGAAGACTCTTTGACCATTCAGGGCCTATCCTTTTAGAGAGTGTTTTTTGAATGATATCTTTTGGTCTCTCTTGTTGGGACCTTGGTTATTTTATTTTCCTATTCGTAGTGATAATTGGCACTCTCCACCTGTGTATTCTGACTTGGTTCTTAAGGTAGCCATGGAAAAGAAAACAGACAGACAAACACACAGGGAGCAGGAGCACAGAAACGTTCAGGCTAATTCAACTAACATACAAATTGAGAGGAAAACGAAAAAGTTAAGAGATAAGACGGAGGAGGTAGGGTGAGTAATAGAGAGTATAAAATACATAAAAGGGTCAAAAAGGAGAAAAGAAAAGGAAAATAGAAGAAAACCGATGGACAAAGAACGGTTTAAAGCATATAACTGGATTTCTCAGCTACAGTTAAATAGCCGTGTGTATGCAGTGCTGGTTGAAGGGCATAGAGAAAGAGAGAGAAGACAGGGTGGGGATGAGGCAAAATTGGAAATAAAATGAACAGGCAGAAGGGTAAAGAAGCCTTTTTCAAAGAGGTAAAGGGTTGAATATGGTTGGGTAGGTGAGAGAAGGATGCTGGTATTATCCAGAGAAACTATATAGTCTAATTACTCCTGAGAGAAAGAGATGAAAAGGTCGGTAGGTGAAGAATTTATATCTACAGAGTGGACTCGTTGTGATTGTTTAAGCAAGCTGGTGACCAGAGTTAATTAGGTCAGTGTTCTGGGGAAAAAAGAGAGAAAAGAGAAAGAAGAAGAAAAAAAGGGGGGAAGAGGGCATCTCTCTAGCAGGGATGGGCGTGGCGTGATCCAATGCCTCAGGCGGGAGTTCTGCCTTGGCGGATGTGGGGAGGAGAGTGACTGTGCCCCAGTCCCTTCTTGAACCAAGCACTTCACCTCGCTTTTTTGGACGTGTAAACTCCCCGTACCGGGGGCACAGCCAAAGTTGGTTGCACTGTTCAACTCACGCCAGTCCCAGTTTCCATGTCCCCGTCCTAGCTGAAACTGCCTTTGACACAGATTCCCAGGCAACCCCCTCGGGCAATTCCAGGACTCCTGCCTCGTTCTGGGGGTGGAGTCAGAATCGCTGCTTCCTTCCCTGGGTCAGGCTGGTGCGCATGCGCGGGGCTTGCCTGCCGGGTGCACGAAGCTCGCTGGAGTGAGGAAAACCAAGTCCCTCTATGGCTCATCACCCGAAACACGAACTCACAAGCAAATGTCCCAGTTTTTAGCTCTTTGCCTTCCCTCCAGAGTTCCAGCCCGCCGGGAGCACCGACGCCCGGTGCCAGCGCGCGGCTCTTTCAGGGGCCCCAGCCGCCTGGGAGGGCAATGGCAGCAGTCGCGTCGCTGCTCTGAAGTCCGACCCCCAGAAGCAGCACAAAGAAGCAGTCTGTGTGCTCACCCCCCCCGCCCCCCGAGGACCAGTTGGCGCGAGGGGACCTCGTGTGCAGGTATTTGGCAAGTATGGTCTTTCTGTGCCCGGAGCGGAGGTTTTTCCCCCTGAGCGGAGTGTTTCGGACTCTCTCCTTTTCCCCTCTCACTCCCCGTAGAGGGTAGAGGGGGATCGCCTCCCACCCTGGAGTCTCCGATCCCGGCCTGATTTTACCTTCCCCGGTTCTCACTCACGTTAGAAGGCTTTCTCAGTGGATTCTGCGTCCTTTTTCTCCCAGTCTCTCAGGTTTTGTAAGGTTTCCAATGGCTTCAGATCTTTTCTGTGTGATGTATGGGCGCGAGTGCAAGTACGGAGCTCCTTACTTCTCTGCCATCTTGCCCCCTTTTCTCCATTTGTAAGTATTTTATCCCATTCAGTAAGTTATCTTTTAGTTTTATTATTTCCTTTCTTGTATAAAAGCTTTTTTAGTTTGGTATAGTTCCAATAGTTTATTTTTGTTTTTGTTTCCCTTGCCAGAGGAGACATACCTAGAAAAATGTTCGATGGCCAATGTTGAAGTAATTGCTGCCTATGCTTTCTTCCAGGAATTTTATGATTTCAGACCTCACATTTAGGTCTGTAATTCATTTTGAGGTTTCTTTTGGGAGGGGTATGGTAAAAGAAAATGGTCCAGTTTCATTCTTTTGCACGCAGCTGTCCAGTTTTCCCAACAGCATTTGTTGGCGAGACTATCATTTTCCCATTGCGTATTCTTTCCTCCTTTTTCATAGATTTATTGACCACCTAAGTGTAGGTTTATTTCTGGACTCTCTATCCTGTTCTGTTGATCAATGTGTTTGTTTTTGTTCCAAAATCCTGCTGGTTTAATTACTACCACTTAGTAGTGTATTTTGAAATCTGGGGTTGTGATACCTTTAGTTTTGTTCTTTTTCAAAGTTGCTTTGGCTAAAAGCATGGAAAGCCTAAGTGTCCATCAGCTGACAATTGGATCAAGAAGATGTGGTTTATCTGTACAATGGAATACTATATGGCAATGAGAAACAATGAAATCTGGCCATGTGTAGCAACATGGATGGAACTCGAGAGTGTTATGCTGAGCGAAATGAGTCAAGCAGAGAAGGACAGATACCATATGTTTGCACATGTAGGTGGATTAGGAGGAACTTAACGGAGGACCATGGGGGAGAAGAAGGGGAAAAATAGTGGGGGAGAGGAAGGGAGGCCAACCATGAGAGACTCTTGAATGCTGAGAACAAACTGAGGGCAGATGGGGTGGGGGGAGGGGGAGGGGGTGATAGGTATGGAGGAGGGCACTTGTGGGGATGAGCACTGGGTGTTATATGGAAACCAACTTAACAATAAACTATTTTAAAAAAGAAAAAAAAGAAAGAAAAACAAAATCAACCTTGATTTCAAAAATAACAAAATTGCTTTGGCTATTCAGGTGTGTGTGTGTGTGTGTGTGTGTGTGTGTGTGTGTGTGTGTGAGATTCCATACAAGCTTTAGGATTATTTGTTCTAGTTTTGTGAAGAATGTTGTTGGTATTTGATAGGGATTATATTAAATGTGTAGATTACTTTGACTAGTATGGATATTATAACAATATTAGTTTTTCTAATGCATGAACATGGGGTATCCTAGCATTTCATTGTGTCACCTTCAGTTTCTTTCATCAATGTTTTATAGTTTTCATAGTATAGATATTTTCCTCTTTGGTTAAATTTATTCCTAGGTATTTTATTATTTTTGATGCAGTTATAAATGGGATTGTTTTCTTGATTTCTCTTTCTACTATTTCATTATTAATGTATAGAAATGCAACAGATTTCTGTATACTAGTTTTGTGTCCTTCAATCTTACTGAATTTATTCATCAATCCTCAAAGTTTCTTGGTGGAATCGTTAGGGTTATATATATATATATATATATATATATATATATATATATATCAGATGAAATATATATCAGATGAAGCCATCTGATTCTGGACTTTTGTTTGTTGGGAGGTTTTTTTATTATATATTATATAATGATATATATTAATTATTACATTTATATATTATAATTTATATTTAACACATATAAATTATAATATATTTATATATTATATATAATATAGATTATTTTTTATTATAACTAATTCATTTTTATTGCTAGTAATAGGTGTGTTCCAATCTTCTTCTTTTTTTTTTTTTTAAAATTTTTTTAATGTTTTATTTATTTCTAGGAGAGAGAGTGAGACAGCGTGAGCAGGGGAGGGTCAGAGAGAGAAGGAGTCACAGACTGAAACAGGCTCCAGGCTCTGAGCTGGCAGTCAGCACAGAGCCCGGCGCGGGGCTCGAACCCACGAACTGCGAGATCATGACCTAAGCGAAAGTCGGACGCTTAACCGACTAAGCCACCCAGGCGCCCCAAAGGTGTGTTCCAATCTTCTATTTCTTCCTGATTCAGTTTTGGAAGATTATATGTTTCTAGGAATTTATCCATTTCTTCTAGGTTGTCCAATTTGTTGGGATATAATTTTTATAATATTCTCTTATAACTGTTTGTATTTCTGTGGTGTCAGTTGTTATTTCTCCTCTATTTCAAATATAGTTTTTTATTGAATTTTTCATGCACATTAGAAAATCATGCATATTCTATATCTATGTAATAACTGAGAAATTTTTTCCTTCTGATTTAATAATGTAGGAATAAGAAAAATAGCACCTGGGTGGCTCAGTCGGTTAAGTGTCTGACTTCGGCTCAGGTCATGATCTCATGGTTCGTGGGTTTGAGCCCTGTGTCAGGCTCTGTGCTGATAGCTCAGAGCCCTGAGCCTGTTCAGAGAGCCTGTCTCCCTCTCTGCCTCTCCTCTGCTTGCACTCTGTCTCTCTTTCCTTCAAAAAAAGGGATGAAGAGAAAGCTTATTTTAAAATGCTTTCACTTCACACTCACCATGTTGAGTATAATTCTTAGAAATGTAAAATAACAAATGTTGGCAAAGAGGCAGAGTAATTGGAACCCTTATTCATTACTGTTACAAATATAAAATGGTGCAGCCATATAGGAAAACAACAGTTTTGCAAAATGTGAAATACAGAATTACCAAATGACCTAGGAATTTTACTACTAGGTGTATATGGAAGAGAACTGGAAACATATGGTCATACAAACACTTTGTAATAATGCTGATAGCAGCATTATTTATAATATCCCCAAAACAGAAACAATGTAAATGTTTACCAACTGCTATGTGGATAAAAATATTGATATAGCCATACAATAGAATATTATTCAGCCATAAAAAATACTGAACTACTGATACATGCCTATGGATGAACCTTGAAAACATTATGCTAAATGAAAGAAACTGAACACAAAAGCCTATGAATTGTATTACTCCATTTTTACGAAAATCCCATAAAAGGCAAATTCATACAAACAGAAATAGATTAGTAGTTACCAGGGATTGAGGAGACATGAAATAGAGGTAAATACTACAGAATATGGTGTTTCTCTTTGGGATGATGAAAATGATCTATAATTAGATAGTGGTGTTAGGTGCACAAACTTGTGAATATATTAAAACCCACCGAATCATGTATTTTAAGTGTTGCATTCTACAACATGATGACTGTAGCTAACACTGCTGTGTGATGTATAGGAAAGATATTAAGAGAGTAAATCCTAAGTTAGGAAAGATATTAAGAGAGTAAATCCTAAGTATTCTCATCATGAGATGATTTATTTTCTTTTTCTATTCTTTTTTTTATAGTATCTATATGAAAAGATGGATGTTAGCTGAACTTATTTTGGTATTTTTACAATACATGTAAATCAAGCCATCATCTTGTATACTTTAAACTTATACAGTGACAAATGTTGTTATTATTTCTCAATAAATAATTTCTCAATAAAACTGGAAAAATCTCAAAATAATAGTAAGTTCTATGATATACAAATTCTATCTGGATTTAAAAAAGCTTAAATGCAAGTTAGGAAAACTTTCTTTAGGTCTGTAATGGACTTTAAAGTATCTAATCACATAGAACTTATTACTCTTTTCTGCTTGTCCTGGACCCGTTAATACCCTCAAAGAATTTATAAAGGACTTCTGATTCAAGATGACAGGTGTGTGTGTGTGTGTGTGTGTGTGTGTGTGTGTGTGTGTGTGAGAGAGAGAGAGAGAGAGAGAGAGAGAGAGAGAGAGGTTGAAGGATTAGAACATTGTCTTATATTTAATTAGAATTGATTAAACTTAAATAAGTAAATGAAGAAATAAGTAAAATAAGGTAATCAAAAAATAGTTCCCCAATTATTTCTTGGTTTGCTTCACAAAAATTCCAACAGGTAATAGAAGCTAGTCAATTTCATAACTAGATCTCAAATTATGTATAGAAATGCAGCTTTACACCATAACATAAAAACAAATAGCACTATTTTAGCTGGTCATAAGAGGAAAGGTGGTCTCCAGAGCCATAAAAGTTCAAATACTGATACTGGAAATATATCTTGATAATAATGAATAAGGAATTCCTTTTTTATCCTTCCCATAAGTCCCCACTGATAATAGACATTGATCATTTATATAAATAAAACCGTAGAGAAGAATTTGGCAAATACAAAAAAAATCATTTAATGTTCATGACACTTCCATTTTGGAAATAATTAAAAAGAGGATAAATACTCATCTCTAAAATGGTTTAGGTGTGACCTTTTCCTAAATGCAAAGAGATAAATTTTTGTGGATCTTTCTCATCCTAGTCTATGAAATGTCATTTTTTCTGGTTCAGTGAGAAATCCTTTTCACTTCTCTCCCATATTAATTGTCCTAATAGTTAAATGGGTGGTTAATTGGCATAGTATTAGATTTTATTGCTTATATGTTCATTTTGTTCTTTTGCTCCAAATATCTTCTTCCTTTTTTCAATTTTTATTTGAGAGAGAGAGTGTGTACATGAGAGTGCACGAGCTGGGGAGAGATGCAGTAGGAGAGAGAGAATCCCAAGCAGGCTCCATACTCAGTGTGGAGCCAAATAGGGGATGTGATTCCACAACCTGGGGATTATTCCCTGAGCCTAAGTCAAGAGTCAGACATTCAACCAACTGAGCCACGCAGGCACCCCTCCAAGTATTTTCAATCAAACCCTCTGCTGTGGTTTATTACAAATCCTACATTCCAATTTGAGCATTGAAGTAATTCAAAAAAACAAGTAAACCTCTAACTTAGCTATTTATTCATTCATTTTTCTGTACTTATTCATTTATTTAGCAAATACTGAATTATATGTACCAAATGCCTAAGAGCTCATGGTACAAAAATGACCCATCTTGGCCCTTAAGGACCTCCTTCTTTAGTTAGCAAAAAGAAATGTACAAATCAAGGAAACCATGCATTTTGATTATTTTAACAAAGGTGCTGGTCATGTGTTCTTCAATGATAGAGATGGAAAGGATTAAACAAAATAGAGAATGAAGAGTTGGAAGATTGTCAAAGAAGACTTCATTAAGGCAGGAGTAGACATTCTCTAGAAGCACAGTAGGTAAGGTGAAATAATGTTCCAGATATACAGATTTCCTATGAAATCTTTTATAAGCTGAAATGGCAAAAAGCAAAGAAGCAACTACCATTAATTTATTTTTTATTTATTTTTTATTTTTTTAAACGTTTTATTTATTTCTAGGAGAGAGAGAGACAGCGTGAGCAGGGGAGGGTCAGAGAGAGAGGGAGTCACAGACTGAAACAGGCTCCAGGCTCTGAGCTGGCAGTCAGCACAGAGCCCGATGCGGGGCTCGAACCCACGAACCGCGAGATCATGACCTAAGCGAAAGTCGGACGCTTAACCGACTAAGCCACCCAGGCGCCCCGCAACTACCATTAATTTATATGGAAAAAATTTTTGAGCATTCCCTGATCTATAAAATAAACTATCTTAGGCTTTTCTGAAATTTTAAGATACATATTGCTAACAGATACACAACATAAAATTGAAATAAAGCACAGATGCTCACAGACAGAATTCAAAGCTATGGTGGCTTGATGCTGAGAGGCTGAGTATGGTTTCTGGGAAAGGAGCTTCATGGGGCCATGCTTCCTGCTCATAGTGCTTGCTGCCTCTGTAAGGCTTAATGCAAAACAAATGCTGAACACACTATTTTTGCTTTTTGGCTTTTTCTATGAAAGTGAAAGTCTTCTTCAGGTTTCTTTTGGCTAAGGAAAACAGATACTAATGAAAGTCTTTTGTAAAAGCAAAGTGGCATAAGGCAAACTTTCAAAAAGTGGGGACACTTATAATAAAATGTATAGCACAGAATGAAGGTTGCACAACTCAACTCTCGAATGCTTTCATTGAGTACCTGCCATTTACACCCATTGCTGAATATGGTGCCTAAACATAATGAACATAGTATCCATAAAACTGTTGAGGTTAACAGAGTCAGTAGTAGAGCCAGTATCTACATTTATGTTCAGCTGACTCTATAGCACATGCTCTTAGCCACCATATTCCCCTGTCTCTGATGACCCTTCTAATCTCTACTCCCTCTTACTGTTTGTTTGTTTAATTTTCATTATGAAATCCTACTGGATCAAAACACTGCTTAAAATAATGTTCTCTCTTTATGGATTGCCAAAAGATAAATCAGTATGTTCTCAACAGAATTTATCTCCTTGAAGCACAATCAGTACTTTAAAAAAAAGATTATCACTTTGACAAACTAAATATATTTTGATAGCCTCTGTAATCATAGAAACCATCAAATAAGGATAATGGAAACAAAGCAGTTAATTTCAAGTGGTAAATTCAATAAAAGCACCTTTTAATAATTTGCTATTAAAAGACATTAACTCGTTGACAGATGATTTATACCACATTATTTGTCTCCTCCCTATAAAACATATTCAAATGTGGTGAAACAAATCACATAAAATTTCTCTCTCTCTCTCTCTTTTAAGTTTCCTCTCAGTGCTCTAATGTTCTGTCTCTATTAGGTCCCTTGTGTTGTAGAATATTCCTGTGTTATCATAACAGTGTTCTCTCTGCTTCTTTCAGATCAAACACCTGTGAGGTAGGATGAGATATGGAATTGTTTTTGAGTATTCAGAGCAGTGCAAAATATTTTCCAAACTTTCTTGGCATAGGGAAATACCAGATGTGTTTTCTTTAAAGAAAAAAATAGTAGGTAACCTTAGATGTATTTCCAGGTAATGTTAATCCATATGTTACTGATTAGTAAACTGATATTATCAAAGATTTCACTGATGCTACAAGAATAAAGGAATCTTTATTAACTCTTCATAAAGGTGCAGGTATATTTTGCTTTTAGATATGAGTAAGAATATTTTGGCATTAGAATTTGATTTTTCTCATCTATAAAGTTTAGTGTCAAGAACCTTGATGATTCCTTGGAACTTTGAGATTACAGAAGAGGTAGAGGTGTTAATTGCCACATGTGAGACTCAATGGTTAGCTTCCAGGCAGTATGGTGCAGTGGTGTGAGTACAATGGATGCTGGAGTCAGAATGTCTTGGTACAAATCCTGTGTCTACTGGTTATAAGCTGTGCGATTTTATGCAACTTGTGGGTCTCCTATATTTCTGCTCTTATTCCTACAATGAAGACAATAACAAGATTACCCTGAAGGTTAAAATAAGTTAAGGCATGCGAAGCACTTAGAACAGGCATATAGTATATGCTCATGCATGTTGCCCATTAGTGTGTATCACACTACAAGGATACCACCAACCCCTAGCAATAAAATGGCTCCTGAATATTACTTCACCTACCTAGAACCCATCCTTACCACATTGGGGTCAGCGACATTTTTTATAATTGCTTATACAGTGGTGCTATAAGTGGCTTTCAGATGTCAGTGTGAAACTTCGTGCTGGGCACTGATTTGGAGCTAACCCAAATAGATTTTGTAGGTCTATTGACTCTATAGGAGGCTGTGTCAATTATTTCTTTTGGAAGATTATTTCTGTTGACAAATGTAAGGTTTCACAAGATTGGTCTGGCAAATGGCAGAGCTCAGGGAAATCTTGACCTGTATGGACTCACAAAGTGCCATCTTAACCAACTAGACACATTCAATTCACTGTGATCTCTCTGACCAGGAGGATGTATTTCAGTCACATTTCCACTCCCCATACTGTGCTCTCTAGCATTCCCCTCTGGCTTTATCAGAACCACAAAGGCGTGCATATACTTATTGTAACATGGATGCAGTTGAGCTTATTTGATGGGTTAGAGACACAGAAACAATATTTGATGCAGTAAGAGATGTGCATGTTCAAATAAAATTGGCATTAAGCAAGTAGTACAGTGCCTGGTTGAATAAGTACTTTCCTTTGGCCTGTGTGATATAGTATCAAATTAAAGATAGCAAGGCCAGAAATGTCTGTGGTCATTCTTTAACCCCAATAGAGCAGGCTTTTGTCCACCAGTAACATTTACAGCCAAATGACTTATATACAAATTATATCTCAGACATCAGCAATACTAAATATCCAAAGGATTATCTCAGTGTCTGCAGTGACAGTCATAGTTGATATTCAGTGACAGTCATGGTTGATATTCAAAGTATATGATAGCCGTTATAGCTTTGACACTGACTAATCATAACAGATGCTGAAAGAAATCAACTAGTATAGCTATACTGTCAAAAGCCAGCTGAATATTATCCCTCCTGTGCTCTCTTAGTCATTGGGGAATTACCGAAGGGAAGTATTAACTGAACACTTATTCATGGAGATGTTGTGGTCAAGAAAACAGAAACAGATATGTCAACAGAGAGAATTTAATATAGGAAATTGTTAAACAAGGGTTGGAGGACTGAAAATAACAAAACAACAACCGTGAGGTAATACAGATATAAGAACTGCAGGAAGCGGTTATCATTCCTAGAGCTGGGGGAACAGAGTGAGGATATTGGAATTATTAGAAGCAATAAACCCAGAGGACAGGTAGTGCAGTTTGGGATTCAGATTTCTGAAAAGGGAATTCTGCCTGTTCAGGAGCTCTGAAGGGACCCAGTGGAGCTGGTTCTCAGACTTCTGAGAAGGGGGACACTGACCTGATGGTGTAATATTCTGGGACAGAGTGATGGCCATTTCAGGGAGTGCCAGAAGAAGCTAGAGAAGGCTGCTGTACTATCAAACTAAGTGCCTATTCTGGGACAACACTGATAAGAATGGCTAGCAACTTTTTAGATGCCCCCGCCCCCCGCCCCAGACTGTCCCCTGTTGGTGGAATATAACAGGAAGCTAAACTGTAAAGGAGAAATATATTTAGCAAAAGCATATCCCCTGTATTAGAAGCACTATATATATAGCAGGGTTGATTAAGAACTGAGAGATAGGGGTGCTTGGGTGGCTCAGTCGTTGGTTAAGCCTCCAACTTCGGCTTAGGTCATGATCTCACGCTTCGTGAGGTTGAGCCCCAAGTTGGGCTTTGTGCTGAGAACTAGCTCAGAGCCTGGAGCCTGTTTCAGATTCTGTGTCTCCCTCTCTCTCTGATCCTCCCCTGCTCATGCTGTCTCTATCTCTCTCAGAAATAAATTAAAAACATTAAAAAAATTTAAAAACAGAACTGAGAGATAAAAGCTTCAAAATCAGCACAGTTGACTATGTGTTTCTATAGATACTGGCACATACATACACACACACACATATATATATACATATTTTATATATTCACAGACATATACACATACACATGTGTATACGTGTGTATATATATTACAGAAATATATACATTTATGTTATATATGTGTATGTATATGTATATAGTTTGAAAAGTTCTAAAACCACAGAAAATTTAATAAATAACAAATTTATTATAAATGTATTTGTAAGATTCACTTACTGGCAAATAAAATAAGCTAGAATCATGAAACCCTTCTACCATAAAATACCTAAAAATGCCAGATAATATAATTTTAGGTTCTCTTTTAAAGAGATACCCTGAGAACAAAGATCAATAGTCCAGGGAAGTTAGTGAGGACTGAAGTCACTGGGTGCCAGGAACATCTGTTGATCAGAGATATTTACTGTCATTGGGAAGCCTAAAGCTTGGGTTTCAGTGGCTGCCTGGGAGTGGGGGTGGCAAAAAGAAAGCTCTGAGACATACAAGAGGTGACAAATAGCATGAAAGGCTACCGGTCCTTCCCTCATCTGAAATCTTATGTGATCTAGAAAAATCTACACCCTTCAGGGAAATGAAATGGGAAAAAAAAGGCACTCCATAACTGCAGAGTGCAAGAAAATTGACTGTCTCCATTTTGACACTAGGTAGAGAAGAAAAAAATCCTTTATGGAGAATTTGTGTCTAAAAGTCACAAATTTGGAGCCTGAAATCATATCATTTACTCGAAATAAAAAGTGAAAGTTGAGAATTGCTTTTTTTATGTGTATTTTTTATGATGCTTTTTATTCTTTAATGTAAATATAACTTTTTTAAAAATTTATTTATTTATTTATTTATTTTTACAAATAGTTTATTGTCAAATTAGTTTCCACATAACACTCAGTGCTCATCCCCACAAGTGCCCTCCTCCTTGCTTTTTAAAGTGTACCTAGGTAGGTAGTGTCTTTAAGTGGCTGCAGAAACAAACAATATCCTCTCTGAAGGAAAACACCTTCAATCCAGTTCTAAAAGAATTGCCTGTGATTTAGTACTAATGATTATGGGCTGAGAATAGAAAAGTAAGAAAGCCATGAAGAACAGACAGATACCAAGAGTGAGAGTCAGCAGAAACAATAAGCAGTAGAACCAGATCCAAAAGTCTTTAGAAATTAGAATTTTAGGATATGCAATAATAAAAAATATTAAAGACATATAAAAGTGAACCTACAATATGAATCAGAAGCAAGAGTTAAAACAAATAATAGTCAACTTGAAAATGAGCCAAATAGATATAAGTGAAATTAAATATTCTGTGGAAAGTTTCAAGAGCAGACTCATCAGGGGACAGTAAACTTTCTATAAAGAGCCAGACTTGTTACTTTTCCCTTGTCTCATATTCTTTTTTCTTTGTCATTCTTCTTTGTCTCACAATATTCTTTTTGTTTGTTTTTTTGATTTTTGTAATCTTTCAAATATGTGAAAACCATTCTTAGCCCTCAGGCCATATAAATACAGGTTGTGGGCCAGATTTGGGCCATAATTTGCTGATCTCTGGATTAGAAAGTGCTAAAAAGGTAAGTATCCAAAAGTAGAGCTGAAGATATTATATGGAATACAGAACAGAAAGATAAAAGGGTACAAAATATGAATGAGGGATTCAGAGAATGGAGAGTAAGGTAAAAAAAATCAAACTGACATTTAGGAGAATCGTAGAAAGGCTATATATCTATGTCTATATCTATATCTATATATCTGTATCTATATCTATATCTATATCTATAGAGAGAGAGAGAAAGGCTAGATATATAGATATATATGGAAAGAGAGTGAGTGTGAGTAAGGGAGAGGGCCAGAGGGAGGGAGAAAGAGAATCTCAAACAGGCTCCACACTCACCATAGAGCCTGACACAGGGCTCAATCCCACAACCTTGGGATTGTGACCTGAGCCAAAATCAAGAGTCAGACATTCAACCAGCTAAGCCACCAAAGCACCCAGATAGGCTATATTAAATTTTTTTTTTTTTTTTTTTGCTGTTTGGGTATAGTTGACATGTAATGTTAGATTAGTTTGGGTATATAACACAGTGATTCGACATATCTCTGTACGTTATGCTGTGTTCACCACAAGTGTAGCTACCATTTGTCACCGTGCAATGAGATGACAATACCATTGACTGTATTTTCTGTGCTGTGCCTTTTATTCCCATGATTATTCATTCCATTTTAAGAGAAAATTATTGAAAATTTTAAAGAATTGAAGGAAAGTTCTCAGATTCAAGAACTCCAGTGAATCATAAAGTCAAGTCCGCACTTAAACAAGCTGAACAACAATAACAACAACAACAAAATACCAAGGAAAAGTCCAGAGCAGTCATGCTATCCATCCTGGGTAAATCAACAACTGATTTGACGGCTAGTTTGCCAATAGCAATTAATGGAAGCCAGAAGATGGTGAGATAATATCTTTAAAATGCTGAGAAAATATCACTAGCAACTTAAAATATATGTTCCTGCTTTACAGATTTCTTTTTCCTCACCTCTCTGATAAATTTTATGAAGTCAGTATCTCTGCCTCATTTTTGCAGTTGCTTGGATTCTATGAGTTAGGGATGGATGAGGTCACTGCTCCTGCCTTTCTGGCTATGGAGCAATTAGAATGGCCTGTGGAGTAGAGACTCTTTCTGAGTGTCCAAACATATCCTCTCTCTATAAAAGACAACTGAGAGTGTGGGCCTGAATAGTAAAAGTCTCTGGACAACCAAAATCAATGGTAAATCTCTATATTAACAGTCATGTACTCCACTAATAAATAAGTCTCTTGAGCGTTCTTTCACTTAATCTTATATGATGTTCATATTTTGAAAAGAAGCAAACTTCTAAACAAATAATGACCTATTTGCCCTGGGGCAGGAAGAAGCCAAGGAGTTTATGTCCTGAGACTGCTTTGCTCATAAGCTGTGAAGATAAGGCCCTGTCTGTCTTACTGCTGTAATCCTAGCTCCAATGAAATGCCTTAAGCATGGTAGTACTTACTACATATTGGTTGGAAGAAATGAATGAAAGGATTAGTGAATAAGGCAAATGATTCTAGCTGCAGATTGTTCAAATGTTAATAGCTCCTCCGAGTGGAGTCTTTCTTTCTTGGGGTACCCTTTGGCATTATGTATGTGTCGATATGTTTACAATGTTATTTCCATATTTATTTTTCCATAGTCTCCTTGAGGAGAAGTCCCATACATTTTGTTTTTTAAAAAGTTTTTATTAATGTTTATTCAGTTTTGAGACACAGAGTGTGGGGTGGGGAGGTGCAGAGAGAGAGAGAGGGAGACATAGAATCTGAAGTAGGCTCCAGGTTCTGAGCTGTCAAAATAGAGCCCGACATGGGGCTCAAACTAACAGACCACAAGATCATGACCTGAGCTCAAGTTGGACGCTTAACCGACTGAGCCACCCAGATTCCTCAAGTCCTATACATTTTAAAACTCAAATGCTAAGCACATGCTTAGAACACATACCTGCCTTAAAGAAACATAAAAGATCAATGAGTGTTTGACCCATTGACTGACTGAATGAACGAATGAATGGACAAATACATGGATGAGGAAGGTGAAAGAGAATAGCCATTGGTCTTCAGTGACAAGGGAAGTCATATTGGGTCAGGTAATTCCTAAATGACCTCCTATTTTTCCTCTCTTATCTAAATATACTGTAGCTCTAGAAACATCTTTCCAGGTGACACTAATGGATCACAATGCAATAGCGTTTGATTTGCTCTGTTCCAGCACTACCAAAAAGGTTCTTGCATTCAAATAGGTGAATGACTCCTCCTTATTGAAAGCCTATCTTGCCTCTGGGCTCCCGTTTCTCCTCACTTCACCAATCTCCTTCCCTTTCCAGAATTCCTCTTTCCCTTTTCCTGTCAAACCTTAGTATACCTCTGTTCTCCTGTTGCCTCTCCTCTTTTCATTCCCTGAGAACCTCATCCACCTAAATTCTTGAAAAGCAGACTGACAAATATGAGCCCAGATCACTATCTTGAGCCCTTCCAATATCCTGCTATACCCTTGTATCTTCTGTAGGCATTTAAACCACAACTCATCTAGAAATAAATGAATTATTTTTCCTGAAGTTTAGAGAATAAACATTTCTCTAAATTTCCAACCTGGGGTAGAGATGTAGGTAGCAAGCAGATCATACATTTCACACCAGGCTCACCTTTCAGGTTCTTCCATGCCATACTTAGGCCACTAGGCACTTTGGTTTAATGGGAACCCCAGGATATCTAGGCTATTTACCTCTAGCCTGTACTTCCCTATGTGTGAGACTCTGAGGAATACAGATCTCCATTGCTTGGGAAACTCTTAGTATATCTGAATGAATGAATGAGTGAATGAAACCCTTTTCAGAAACCCCAAGAACATATTTTTGTTTCAGGAGAAATTCCTCTCACTTTAAAATTTATTTCCCTCAGTGGGCTGAAGTTTTTGGAAACAAAAGCCTAAAGCAATGCTATGAATTTCCCATGACAAAGGAAAGAGCAGAAAACTATCTTGCCTACTTAATGGGTGTAAAAGAAAAGATTCTGGAAAAGTCTCTGAAGAGAGGGCTGGGTTTCCCTTGTTGGAGACTACAGAAGATCCCTTGGTAAGGGAAAATTCATAGTAGTAGTGAAGAGATAGTATGGTAGTACGTTCTGCTTAGGGTCCTTGCCTACACCATCCAGGGCAAATCTAATGATAAAACCCCAGAGGAATTTGAGGATCTGAGAAAAACTGCACCCAGTCCCAGAGTGGGATCTGCAAAAGTGGGGAAACAGTATACTTTCCCCATTCCCAGCTGACATGAGAGCAGAAGAAATTTATATATGGTTGTCCCTGTAGGCAGATGATCCAGAGAAAGCCTCTCAGAGTGTTCTGTGATGTACCAAGCACTGGAGCAGCAGAATCTTTCTAGGTGCCTGGAAGCACCAAGAAGAGTTTCCCATATTCCAAGTGCATAATTTTCCAAATATCCAACGTAGCACCTGAAGAGTCCATGGGCTCTGAAACAAGGAATGATCTAGGAAAACCTGCACTCATCGTCCATGTCTCGCTCACCTGTGCACACCTAGTTCTTTCCTGTCCAGATACTGAAATATATTAATTGCCAGTTTGTAAGGCAGTTGGATATTAGTGAAGGACCGTCATCCATTTTATTAATTCTAGAGGCCAGAAGTCCAAAAGCAGTTTCACTGTGCTGAACCCATGCTTCCTCCAGAGGAGATTCTGTTTCTTGGCTTTTTCCAGTTTCTAGAGCTGCATTCCTGGGCTTGTGGTTCCTGTCTCCACTCGCAAAGCCAGCAGAGTAGCATTTGGCTTCAGTGGACCTATAGTCTCACAATGAACAGAGATGTGGCTCTGTCAGAGGATGCCGATATGGATGGAGGATACACCAGAGGCCAGGTGCCCCTTTGAATACTTTTCCATTCTAGGAAAAGGAGAGGCTGAAATCCCTGACTGAGATTGAGTACCTATCTGCAACAGAAATAAATGCCAAATTTAGGTATAAATTTGCTATTTTGTACATCAGATTCTGTATCCTTTGGGCATTTGGATAGTCTGTTAAAAGGTCAGGTGGTTACAGAGCATGTTGTTGAGATTTTAAAAACTAAATCAGGGAAGAATGCAAAGTGTAAAAAATTTTAACTTTCAGATCATTAGGTGCTAGATGGGAGAATTGAAAAAGAGGTATAAATTTTAGGAGAGACTCTGTTCTTCAGGAGTATTTCTTGAATTACTTAAGAAAGTAATTTATGACAGGAGTTATCTGGCATTTCTTAGGGGTTTTGTGTACATTTACTTTCAAGAGGTTTTCTTTTTTAAATACATACACATGTATTCACCATTAATCTTAATGGTTTAATCCTAACTCTATTTTTTAAATGAGCCCTGATCTTGCCAACTGTGGTTTTTCTAGCCATGGCACATTTAAGGAATATTACTCTTAATTGGCAAGAAATTTAATTGCCATTATTAAGAAGGACAGATGGATGGACTTTTAAGAGATTTTCCAAATACTTTGAAACAAACAGGGCTTGCTTGATTCCTTATTCAGTGAAAGTAAGTACCCCAAACACTGAATTGCTGGGCTATACCAGGTGATTATGATATGCTTTTATTAAATTTATAATTTTTACCTTTTAGAGGCTCCTTTTACCTACTGGAAGATCTTAATTTGGGGGAAAAAAATATCTGTTGATATATAAAAACTAATGATAAAAGTAAATCCTCAACTCAAATTTATAGTATTATTCTACCACCAGAATTCAACATTTATGATATTTAATGAAATAATAAGCAATATTTTTGAGGCTGGAAAAGCAGAAGAAAGAAAATCAAATTTGAATTATTATGATATGCTAGTCATTGAATCTATTAAATCCACTTGCCCTTAAGACTTCTTGCTGTTGTGGAAAGCATTTCACAAGGTTATAATTACATTTTGGTTTTTTTTTCCCTTTGCATGTAGGCAGTAACTTTATTAAATTATTCATTATAATATACCAACTTTAAACCCAAATAGTGTATAAATACAATATCATGTAACTTTAGCACAGTATTAGAGCCTTAGGAACCAAACAAAGGTGTATATTCTGTATTATTCTCTGCCATTTGTATTGTCTATGGCTTTAGCTGACTTTGTTGCCACACATTAAGTACTCTGCATTCTTTCCTTTGTAACTTCATCCCTTTTCCAGATGTAACAGCTGGGTACCTAATGAACCCTGGGTGAAATGCTGGATGGCACTTTCACTTACGTATTACTTTTTTCCAAATGACTACCCACATCATAGTACAGACAGTGAGCAGGTATATGGATCTTTAAGTGGGGAAAGGGAGTTATAGGAACACTGAAAAAACACATATTTCAATGAAAAAAATAACAAACTTAATATGTAGACAAGTTTTTGTCACAGTCAGGCGTTAACATGCCTTACCCCTGTTTTCTAGCTCGTCTGACTTGTGATCATGTGAGTAAAAGAACAGAGAAACATTAAAATTGAGAGTTTCATCACTGCATCATTGTATGTGTACACACATAAGTGTGAATGTGTTTGTTTTAAGAGAGAAGCTACTTTTAACGCAAAATTTGCTTTGGAATAATGCCACCACTACTTTACCTATAACCTTATAATCTCATTCTTGTATTTCCTTCTGCCTCTAACTGGCTTCCACATCACTTTGCATTCACCCCCACTGCAACAAACATCTTTGAATGAATATAAAATCTGAATTTCCCATATTTTGAGGGGTGACTCACTTTTGCACTCCTTATATGTGATAAAGTCTGAACATCACAGAACCTGAACATAAAGGTGTTCAGTAAGTGTTTGCTAAACGAATAAGAGAAAAAGTTGTAGATACCTTCAACCACAGTTTTACACAATACATCCCTGTGAAATTACAGAAGTTCATATATAAATACATTCTTGTCAGAAAAGGTGTAAATAATTCTGAGGTATAGGATAAAAAAATAAAAGTCTTCCATTTTCCTATCCCTGTTTTCTTCCACAGAAGGAACTATATTAGCAGTTAGTGCATATTCTTATAGTCATTTTTAAATTTATATGTGTATACACACAGGCATACATACACCCCTCCCCCTCAAAGATTTTCTTCTTCTTGGTTGGAATTCATGGGATTAAACTATCTTCTAAAATTTCCTTTTTGTCCTCATGGGTGTTTTCACAGATTTTTTTTTCTTACCATGTCACTATGTAGAGATGTACACCACCTTTTTTATGATACCTTTTATGATTTTGTAACATAGATGTACTATAACTTAATAGCTCCATATCTGAGGAGCATTTAGGTTGTTTAGTGTTTTTCTTTGGTAGACATTTTCACTTTAACAATTTGATGGGTGAAAATCATGTTGCATTTTAAGTCTTGTACAATCGTGACTATGAGCGAAGCTGATCACATTTGCTTATGAGTACTTTCAGACATACTTTTCACATACTTTGCCCATTTTCTATTTATTGGATTCTATTTTCCTTTTCTCTCCTTCTTTTCTAATTAACATATTCTAGGGATAATAAGCCGTTTTTCTTTATATGTGCTACTGGTATTTTACCTTATTCACTTGTGTTCTAATTTTGAGTTATATTTGTTACTCCTCTAAATCTTTATATCAGTTTGTTTTATGTGTACTTTCTGTAAACCATGTATATTGTGTTTTCCCCCCTACCCTTCTGAGTTTCTTTTTTAATAGAAGAATTTAATAGCTCAGACTTGTGTGATTATTGCTATGCTTGGACTTGACCTTATTGCTATCTTTATTTGCTATGGATAATTTTTTTCCTTAGTCTTTTCTCTGACTCTTTCTCCCTTCTTCTTTCCTGTCTTTGTCCAATGTGGAAGTGATTGGATTATTTTTTAAATTTAATTTCCTTTTATTTCTAGAATTCCAAGTTTTTAATACACATATTTAAGCTTCTTTTGGTCACTGTTTAGCATTTAGCATTAGTCAGTATGTTTTGCTCCCCTGAGGATGACAGAACATTTTTTTATTTTACTTTATTTTTTATCTTATTTTATTTATTTTCTTTCATAGTTTATTATCAAGTAGGTTTCCATATAACACCAAGTGCTCATCCCAACAAGTGCCCTCCTCCATGCCCATCACCCCCCATCCCCTCCCCCCCATCAGTCCTCAGTTTGTTCTCAGCATTCAAGAGTCTCACATGGTTTGCCTCCCTCCCTCTCCCCAACTATTTTTCCCCTTCTCCGCCCCCATGGTCCTCCGTTAAGTTCCTCCTAATCCACCTATAGGTGCAAACATATGATATTTATCCTTCCCTGCCTGACTTATTTCGCTCAGCATAACACCCTCAAGGTCCATCCATGTTGCTACACATGGCCAAATTTCATTCTTTCTCATTGCCATGTAGTATTCCATGGTATAGATAAACCACATCTTCTTGATCCATTCATCTGTTGATGGACACTTAGGCTCTTTCCATGTTTTAGCTACTGTGGAGAGTGCTGCTATGAACATTGGGGTACATGTGCCCCTGTGCATCAGCACCCTGTATCCCTTGGGTAAATTCCTAGCAGTGCTATTGATGGGTCATAGGGGAGTTCTATTTTTAGTTTTTTGAAGAACCTCCACACTATTTTCCAGAGGGGCTGCACCAGTTTGCATTCCCACCAACAGTGTAGGAGGGTGCCTGTGAAGATGACAGAATCTTAAACTGTGTTCGTCTCTCTCCTCCCCACCATTTCCTATATTGAGATCATTCAAGGTTTTGATTTCAGATCATTTCTTTATATTATGCATATGTAATTATTCAGACTTAACTATAAATGTCCGTGTTCAGTTGGTTAAGTGTCCGACTTCAGCTCAGGTCATGATCTCGTGGTTCGTGAATTCAAGCCCCACATTGGGTTTCGTACTGACAGCTCAGAGCCTGGAGGCTGCTTCAGATTCTGTGTTTCCCTCTCTCACTGCTCCTCCCTTGCTCATGCTCATGCTCATGCTCATGCTCATGCTCATGCGCATGCGCATGCTCATACTCTGTCTCTGGCTCTTTCTCTCTCTCTCAAAAACAAATAAACATTAAAAAGGAATTTAACTATGAATGTCCTGTATCTCCTTATGTATACTTTTTAAAAAGAATTTCTTTAATGTTTATTCCTTTTTGAGAGAGAGATAGAGACAGCATGAGTGAGGGGGGAAGAGAGAGAGAGGGAGACACAGAATCCGAAGCAGGCTTCAGGCTCTGAGCTGTTAGCACAGAGCCCAACACAGGGCCTGAACTCATGAACAGCAAGATCATGACCTGAGCCAAAGTCAGATGCTCATCCGACTGAGCCATCCAGGTGCTCCATTATACTTTTGTTTTAATGGAATATAACTTTCTGTAACTTTTCTTTAAAAAGAAAGTTTCTGTAAATAGTACATTTCTTGTGTTCTTAAACTTGGGGGCTAGTTTGGACATAAGATTTTGGATAAAATAATGTTATTTCTGGACTTTGTGGCTATTACTTAATTTTCTTCTAGCACCTAGTGTTGTCAATGAGAAGGCTGATGTCAATCTGATTCTTTTTGCTTTGCAAGCAGTATTCCCTTCAAAAGCATTTTGTGATTTTTCTAATTATTTTTCTGAACTTTTTCCAAAGTGTGCTTAGAATAGCTATCTTCTCATTACCTTGGAGAATGAGTCTACTCAGTAATGGGATCTTTATTCCTCTTTAGTTTTGGAAAGATTTCTTCTCCTGCTTTTTATTTCTGTTTGTCCCTCTTTCTTGTCTCTTTCTGGTCTCTTTAGAACTGTTTTAAGTAGATGTTGGCCTCCTTGACATAGTCTCAATGTGTCATTACTTTTATTTAACCACTTTCGTCTCTATCTTTAAGAATTCTAGGAGAATTCTTTGACTTCTTGTTTTCTTGCTTCTCCCCGACTTTGTTATGTCTATTCTACAATTTACTCCTTATATTTCAGTGTGTTTAAAATTTTCAACATCATTCATTTACTAGGTAACTATTTGTGTTTGTTTTAATGGATAGTATAGCTTTTTTGATCTCCATGAGAATCAGTAACACTTACTGTTTTTTTTTCAGTTTAGACTGCTAACTTTCTTTTCTCAAGTGTTAGTTCTTTGGTTGATTTCATTTTGTGTTTAATGATGTTGGTTGAACTTAACTATCTGATGATTCTTCCTTATCTGCTCTCATCTTTGTGTTTGTGTTATGTTTGTGAATTTCTCTCTGTTTATTCATACGTGTTGCTTCTTAATTCAAGATCATACTTTCTTTTTTTTCCTAATTAGAATATTTTTTATTACTTAATCTACTTGTAAATTGAATTTAAAATTTATTTCCACTAGTGTGCCTTTTTTTTTAAACAAATAGTTTATTGTCACATTAGTTTCCACATAACACTCAGTGCTCATCCCCACAAGTGCTCTCCTCCATGCCTATCCCTCCTCCCCCCCACATCCATACTTTCAGATGATTGTGGGGGAGAGGCAGGATGTAGGATCAGGACAAGTGAGCCAGTAGCTTATCTTCTGGGTGAAGTGTTTCCCTCTTCCTTCTCGGTGTCACCAACTCTCCCTGCTGCCTCTCTTCTTCCCTTCCTTGAGTACCCAGACTTTCTGCTTTAGCCTGGAGGGTAAATGTCATGCCGCAACCTACTTATGACAAGCTGTGGAGGATAAAAGCCAGGATGCCCAGGTGCTCTGAATGCATTTTTTTTTTTCTCAAAGAATGGCTCTGATGATTGCCACAGGGCCTTCTTCCACTCCTTGTCTCTGTTGCCTCAAGAGTGAAACATTCCCAGAGCCACTTCTTCAACACGCATGTTCTTGTGGATTTTTTTATTGTTATTTCCCTTCTCAATCCCATCTTCCTTCAGTCTTTTAAGAATTCTTTAAAATTGTTTACCCACCAATGGCATGGCTTTTTGTTTCTCTCATTGTTATAGAAGCATAGATCTCTACGGCTTTCGATTTCTGTTATCTCTACCATATCTATAATAACTATGCCCACAGTCATTTCCAGAAATAAACACTATTATTATATATGATTCAGTGACTTTTTAGCCATATGTTGTGGTTTAGGGTAGGCAAAGATGTAGGTTCATTTTTGACATTTTGTCTTAATATCCAGAAATTGTCTTTAAATGGACCTTTATCCTATGATTTCTATCACAGTGGAAGGTATAACATTATGCTAAGTTTAGTGGAATTCTTTCTACAAACTTAGATAATAGAACGGAAGAGCTTTGTTTCTGAGGATTTATCTAATGTGGGTATATAGTGTGGAGATCCTAAAGGAAGAGACTGTTAACATGGTACTTACACTCTTTCCTAAATGTTGGATGTCTCCAAACAAAGTTGTAGTAAGTATAGGATCAAAGGCAATTAAAGATTGAATTTCCTGAAAACTGCCTGAAGTGTCTATATTCTGGGTCGTTGATTAAACAAAGATCCATATGCTTGAGATACCATATGTGCAGGCAGGAGTTGACATTCTGTTATGAAAATTTAAGAGCATAACTCTTATCTTTGCCCAGATGGGAGGCTGTCCTCTCTCTGTATGAAGGTTCACCTGAAGTTTCTTTTTTTCTCAAACAACAAGTAAAGATCAAGAAAGCAGGCAGCTATTCCCTTGAAAAGCCACATTTTATGGCCATGAGATATAGAAGACATAATAGGCCAACATATGAGTTGGAATTTTTGGTCCCTTCTCTATCATTATTATGTAATAATTTCCTATGATTCCTAATACTGCTTCTAAAAAGTAAGTAAACAATATTGTAAAATATTATATCACAGAATAATCATGATGGCCTTTAATTTTATTATTTTCACAGTTCTACTTCTTATATAAAAGATTAGGCCCTAATATTTTTAGATCTAACTCGTAATGAAGTGGTGACTTCCAATCTAGTCTAAATGTCCATATCAAGAAAGGAGAAAAGGCAGATACAGTAATTCTAACCCTTGGTTAGAGGCATAAGTGAAATTATTCCCCCCTTATTTCATAGGTTGATCTTTCTTCTTATTAGATTCTGTTATGAAAGCCATCACTGTGTTGCATTTCTCACTCAACCATTCAGAGATCCTTGGGAGGCAATACACCTAATCCAGATTTTCTAGGAAGAAGAAGGTCCACCTTTTTTACTCCTGGCTCTTAGTTGCTTTGTAAAACGTGAATGCCAGTGTTGACAGATTTGTTTCATCATTTGAGAGAGCCAGAGACTGCAAGGTAAAGCACAATAAGACAAAAACTAAGAGTTGCTATAGATGACAGGTAATTCGGGAACTGACCTTCTAATGTTAACTGAGTTTAGTGGGGCTAGTCCACACTTATTTCTTTCAAATTTGTTTTGGCCAAGGACTTGTTAGAAGGACCTAAGATTAAAACATATTGGAAAATCTTAAAAACGGATACCCATAACAGCCAGAATATTCGGGCCATTCTTCACTGTTATGCTCTATTCTAAGAGAATTTCAAGGGGAGGGGGGGCAGATTGTTTTTGCCATTTGGAAGTATTCAAAAAGTCATTATGGTCACTTAAAAATGCAGTAACTTGCCTTTCCAGAACTATTTTGTATTTTATCTATTTCAGGATTATATAGCTACATCTAAGTAAGTCAAACTCCGAAATGAATCTTTATTTTCCATCTATTCTGCTGTTTATGCAGTGAAACTAAACAGTGCTGTATACTCCTTCACATAATACTGGATATCAGCATTAAAAAAAAAGAATTTTGGGGGCATCTTGGTGGCTCAGTTGGTTAAGATTCGACTCTTGATTTCATCTCAGGTCTTGATCTCACTGTTCATGAGATTGAGTCCCATGTTGAGCTCTGTGTTGACAGCATGGATCCTGCTTGGGATTCTCTCTCTCTCTCTCTCTCTCTCTCTCTCTCCCCCCTTCTCCCCACTTCTACCCCTCCTTCTCTCTGCCCCTCTTCTGCTCATGCAGATGTGCTTACATACTCTCAAAATAAATAAACATAAACAAACAAATAAATAATTTTAGACTAAACTGTACCTTATAACCCCACCCCCCCAAGCCCAGAGATCCAGAGATCTAGGAATACACATACATACTTACATCTACCCACTTGATAGTTTTAGCTTCTTCATAAAAAAAAAAAAAAAAAAAGCTGTTTGTGTGTGCAAAGACATGAATGCCAGGTTACCACTTGATTAGGGCAAGCAAATAAAAATAAAAAGGGGCACAGTGGAAATTAAATCACATGAATAGCTTCTTAGAAGTTGTTTTCTTCCTTACAATTAGCTGCACACACCTCAAGTCTTCTTGAGAGGTCATTGAAGGCCTGAAGAGTAAATATTCCTTGGCAGTCACTTTATATTTTCTCCTAGATGAGTTGTTTTTAATGGTTAAAACAGTAGAGTGCAGCCGATATACAGAGAAAGTGACAGGTGCCAGTTTTGTTATTAAATCTCAGCCGCGGAGCCTCTGAATTTCAAATGAGGCCCCTTATTGGCTGCATGTGTGAGGGGTCAGGGGATGGGAAAGCGTGACCAGAGCAGAATGGGTTTCACTTCACTGATCTACTCCAAAGTCTTCATTAAACATGGACATAACATTTGCACTTGTTTTGTTTGTTCTGGACAGTTTGGATAATTACCCTCTGAAATGGTGTGCACCCATGTAGATTTGTGTATTTGTCAAGGGGAGGGAGTGTTGAGGCAAGGGGAGAAGGAAGACCAAGGTTCATTGCACCGTTTATTTTTATCCTTCGGTGATGATTGCATTTCTCAACCTCCATACAGAACCTCATCATTTGCTCCTTAAAACTGCTAGTTCAGGTCATTCACTTGAAATGTTATTTGATTCTAAGGGTAGCTTTTTGCAGCTCTCATTCCTTCTCCTCCCCCTCCCAGTGACTCTGAGGACCCCCATTGACTTGAGAAGGAACTCTGCCCTCTACCAGAAAAGAATGAACGGAATAACTCAACCTTAAAGAAAAAAGACAACCAGCCTGTGAAACCCTCTCCTCCAAATAAAAGAGGTCAGGCAGAGATGGGAGGAGGGAGCAGAGACCATCGTCATCATGTTGCTCTCCTCACGCATCATCATTTGGATTGGGAGGGTCAGCAGTTCTGAGAAAGCCATTCCTAGTGGTCCGTACACAGGAGTCAAGATCAAGCATATCTTGGTACCATGTCTTAGCATTTCTTCATCAGCTTTGCTGTGTTTATGCACTTCCTACCTCAGAAGGTAGATAATAATCTCATAAGATCATTAGCCCTTCCTACCTCAGAAGGTAGATAATCTCAATATTTTTGTGTAGTGAAGGGAGAAAACAGTCAATCCTGTAATGCCACCTAACCAAAAATCCTCATCACCATGACAATTTTTTGAGGATGGGAAAAGTTATTTCTACAAAGAGATTTTCTTTGTTAGAACCATGACATAAGAGGGGATCCCATCATACATCTTACACTGCATAGCACTTTTAATTCTCTCCCGTATGCTATCAAAGGTAGATAAATGGCATTAACATTGCTAAGAGCTTATTATGGGGCAGATCCATTTTTTTCATTAGACCCAAAAGTCACATTTATTTATTTATTTATTTATTTATTTATCTATCTATCTATCTTAAATAGTTTATTGTCAAGTTGGTTTCCATGTAACACTCAGTGCTCATCCCCGCAAGTGCCCTCCTCCATGCCCATCTCCCCCCTCCACCCCCACACCCATCAGTCCCCAGTTTGTTTTCAGCATTCAAGAGTCTCTCATGGTTTGCCTCCCTCCCCTCTCCCCCACTATTTTTCCCCTTCTTCTCCCACATTATCCTTCTTTAGCTTCCTCCTAATCTACCCGTATGTGCAAACATATGGTATCACGGCAGATACCGTTCTAAGTGCTTGATACCTATAACTCACTTAATTCTCATAACAACTCCATGAGGAAAGTATTGTTGTTACTATTATAATTATTTTTTAAATGATGATTCTCATGCGTTGAGAAATTGAGGAATTTGCTTAAGTAACAAAGCTAATCAGAAGCTGAGCTGGGATTTGAGCCCAGACACTATCTGACACCAGAGTGTGTGATCTTAACCACCATACTTCTCACGAGGTGGAGGTAGAGCAGGCTAAGATACAATGGGAACCCAAGTGCTTAATGACCTGCCTTTATTGTCCAAAGTATTAAAGCTGGACGAAGCGTCCTGACAACTTGCTCTAGATTTCCCCCACTGGTACCATCTAAGGATTGTATCTCTGGAAATGGTACCTGAAGAGCCTGTCCTCCCAGGTGACTGGGCACAGAGAGCAATCTTCTTTTGTGAAGCTGCCATACTTGGGACGTTAAGAGTGGCACGCACCAAAGGCCTGTGTGTACATCATGCTCTACTAGGTCCTGTGCGCAGTCAAACCAAGAAATAGTTCAGAACTTAGGAATCTCACAGTCTACTAGGAAGCCAAGACACGGAACAAATGGGACACAGAAGTTAATGGAGTTTTCTTTATTTCAGGATGTGCCTACCTGGTGATTGAAAAAAAAGATTAACCAGCTGATTATTTCATCTAACAACTTGGTGCAACTTTTGAGCCTTTTAAGAAAGGAATTAACTAACCTATCTGAGTTTCAAAAATTTTAGAGTGAAGGGGAGTCAATATGGATCAACAGTACTTTTTGAGGATATGCTTGGTGCCCAGCACTATGACTAAACACGTTAAAATATCGGGGCACCTGGGTGGCTTAGTCAGTTAAGCGTCCGACTTTCGCTTAGGTCATGATCTCGTGGTTTGTGGATTCGAGCCCCACGTCGGGCTCTGTGCTGACTGCCAGCTCAGAGCCTGGAGCATGTTTCAGATTCTGTGACTCCCTCTCTCTCTGACCCTCTGCTGCTCATGCTCTCTCTCTCTCTCTCCTAGAAGTAAATAAAACATTTTAAAAAATTAAAAACAAAATATGAAGACTATTGGAGGCAGATTAGTTACTGGGTGGTGAGCACCCAGTATCTGCCAGGGTGTGAATTGATCCCGTGCCCTCCAGTGTTCAGCTGCTTGAGAATATTGTTCAAATGAGGTGACAAACTCTATCCATAGACAAATATGGGCACAATAGACAAATACTGTAAAGGAGAATTTTGTATAAGAAGAAAGAGACAAAGTTACTATTTCCAAGGAGCTTATACTTGCATTGGAAATTATGTGATGTAAGTTATGAAAAAGCTAGGGATAAGTATGTGGCTATATCTGTGGGTACCATGGGTACATACTCGTGTAGCACTGAAACTAGTAAAGAGAAAAGCCAAATTGTTTTAATGTTTATGTCAGCATTTACGTTGTCTTCTGAAGAATTTTTTAGGTCTGTTTAAGACTGAGAGTGAGGATTGTATAACTCGTTTATGGCTTCTGGTATGATCTTCTTTACAATAAGCTTGCCTGATGGGCTCAGGTTTAGGTGATAAAAGAGGGTTATTTTTTGAAGGTATTTATTTATTTATTTATTTATTTATTTATTTATTTATTTACTTACTTACTTACTTACTTATAAAGAGAGAGGGCACACATTCATGTGAGGAAGGGGTAGAGAGAGAGGGAGATGGAGAATCCCAAGCAGGCTCCACTCTGTCAGTATGGAGTCCAATGCAGACTTCCACCTTACAAATTGTGAGATCATGACCTGAGTGGAAACCAAGAGCCAGATGCTCAAATGACTGAGCCACCCAGGTGCCCTTGTACTTTCTCATCATTTTTCTTAAAAAAATTTTTTTCGACATTTGTTTATTTTTGAGAGACAGAGAGAGGAGAGCATGAGCAGGGGAGAAGCAGAGAGAGAGGGAGACAGAGAATCTGAATTAGGCTCCAGGCTCTGAGCTGTTTGTTACCACAGAGCTCTAACCCACAAACCATGATATCATGACTTGAGCTGAAGTCCGATGCTCAACCAACTGAGCCACCCAGGCACCCCTCTTTTGATACTGAATAAGTACTGCTATTTTTATCAAAAATAAACAATTTATTTTTAAATATAAGAGTAGTCTTGGAAAAAAGAAGGTCCCTAAGACAGTGAAGAGAATTTTATGCCACTTTAATAAATAATTAACAGGAGGTGTGGATAGAATGAAGAATCTGAGGGGGAAAAAAAATTTGAAAAGTCTGGGGCAGCAGTGACATTGGGCCAAGAAGTAATGAATTCATTTAATTACCCAAACGTAGATGGGCAGACTATAATAGGAGTTGGAGGTGAGAGTCTCAGAAAGAACAAAGGCCTGTTTTCTAGCACAGGCAGCTCATAAGCAAAAGAAATGAACTCTTTTGACTGTTGCATTAAACAGCTGATTCGGAAGGTAATGGTAAATGAATATGAAACCAATTAAAAAGAATCTTTTCTGAAAGGGAAGCCAATTTGATTGTTGTTAGGACTTACAAGTATTTAAATAGTGTTGAGGGGGCACCTACATGGCTCAGTTGGTTAAGCATCCACCTTCAGCTCAGGTCATGATCTCATGGGTCATGGGTTCGAGCCCCACTTTAGGCTCTGTGCTGACAGCTCAGAGCCTTGAACCTGCTTCAGTCCTGTGTGTCCTCTTCTTTCTGTTCCCCTCCCCCACTCATGCTCTGTCTCTCAAAGATGAATACATGTTAAAAGAATTTTTTAAATAATGTTGAGAAGTGGGATAAATTTAGGGATTAAAACCAACAACAACATCTGACCCACTGCAAGAGTTTCTGCCTAGAGTTCTGTGTGAATTGCAAAGGGTAGTCTCTGGTTTCCTGAGCTTTCCTCAGTATTTAAGTGACTAACTATAGAGTTCAGACCAGCCACTTAAAGAGTGTATGGGGCAGGCTGGCTGGCACAGTTGGTGAAGCATGCAGCTCTTAATCTCAGGGTCATGAGTTATAGCCTCATGTTGGGGGTAGAGATTACTTAGAATAAAATAAAATAAAACAGAAAAAATAGAATAAAATAAAGAGTGTGTAGATCTGTGTGTAAGCAAGACATGGCAGGAAGGGCATTAGTGCTATATAATGCATTAATTCATGATTCTGTGTTATTAGTTACAGCTCAGGGAGCAATCTAGGTCTCACTATAGCAAAGGGGACCAACCAAAGGTTGGCAGAAAAAGAGACAGTTCATACACCATCTTCCATTTGCTTGATTGCATGAGGTCTCTGCATCTGGCACTCCATGTGCCATTCAGGACTCAGAACCCCCAGAGAGGCATGTTGAAGTTAGAGAAAATCCAGAGAAAGCCTGCAAAGCGGATAGGAGGCAGAGTCACACGGAGAAGGAGAGTAGGAAAGGAGGAAGAAAGGGAGGCAAGAGTGGATGTTAATAATGCTAGTTAGTCCTTGCAGGTAACAGAAACTTGTGCTGGGCCTTTTCATGGGATACTTTATGTTATCTTCATAGCTCACTTACCAAGATAAACTTGATACGCTAATCCAGTTTTTATTATTCTCCACTCATTGCAAGACTACAGTGTTGTAGGGGTGCCTGGGTGGCTCGGTCAGTTAAGCTCTGACTTTGGCTCAGGTCATGATCTCATGGTCTGTGAACTCGAGCCCCATGTTGGGCTCTGTGCTAACAGCTCACAGCCTGGCACCTGCTTCCCAATATGTGTGTGTGTCTCTCTCTCTGACCTCACTTGATCTCTCTCTCTCTCTCTCTCTCTCGAAAATGAATAAATGTAAAAAAAATAAAAAATAAAAAAGACTGTAGTGTTGTAGTATATGTCCTTGGCCAGTTCTAGCTGTGTGTCCTCAGGTGAGTCATTTAACTTCCCTGTGTCTGGTTTCCACATCTGTCTCACGATGATCAGCATACAAGTTGTTGACATCTGAGACCTTGTTTGCTAAAATCTAGGTACTCTAGAAAGAGGTGGCCATTTGAAATTGGAATTTTGGCTTAGACTTCCTCCCCCCAAAAGGCTCATTCTCCTGGTGACTCTTGGGCATGACATGGAGGGACAGCTACTACAACAGGCCTGACTTAGTTGTGTTTTGCATATTCGTGTATTTGCACACGTGAAACAGTCTGTTAGGCTCGTGGGGGAAAAAAGGCCTTCCCCTGTCTGAGCCAGGAGCTGACACAGAGGCAAGAATGGAGCTCAATTGTTCCCATGATCATTTTAAATTAAAGGAACATGCATTGGAAGGGAGTGGCGAACTCAGAGAACCTTGGCTGAGGCACACTTAGAGGCTTATCGTTGTAGGCTCAAAATATGTAATTTTATTAAAAGAAAATATGAACCTAATGCCTTCAAATGTTTTAATTATTTATCCACCGCTGTTTCAACTTGTCCTCTGATGTTGGCCGTGAGTCAGATGCAGATGTAAGCAGTGTTTTAGTGATTATTATGCCAGCATTAGCTTTTCTTCCCTATTCGAAATCAAATCAAAAGACATTTTTTCTTGTTTTTAACTTATTTTTGTTTTATGACAGGAATGAAAAAAATAATGTTTCATGAAGGAAAATGAAAGCCTAGTTGAAGGGGTTCAGAATGAGCCTCCCCAAAATATGCCACATTGGCATATGGATTATTTTGAGCTGAAGACGATCAATGCCCAACGGACTCAGGCAGAGCTTTTGACCTGCCCTGTAAGTGCCTCCGAGAATTTGGACAGAGGGCCTGGTCTAGGAAGAGCGCTATCTAGAGATAACTACAGAGAGGCTAGGGGCACCTTAGTGGCTTCGTCAATTGAGCCACTGACTCCTGATTTCGGCTTCAGGCGTGATCTCACGGTTCGTGAGTTCGAGCCCCACATCAGGCTCTGCGCTGCCAGTGTGGAGCCTGCTTGGAATTCTCTCTCTGCCTCTTTCTCTCTTCCTCCCCCTCCTCCTTGTGCTCTCTCTGTGTCTCTCAAAATAAAGAAATAAACTTTAGGAAAAGAAGAGTAGAGGCTAGATGTGGTAAAGTGGAGGAAGCTCAGCATGGCCTGCAGATCAGACTCCTCTGTATGTCTCATTGTGTCTGCCTGATATGGCAACCGTTTGTTTGCCGAACATTTGCTCTTCCTATTTTCCTGCGGATTGTCTTTCTTCCCTTTGAGGCCCCGAGCCCCAATCCCATTCCTTAGCTCAGGATGCATATAAACCTCAACTGCTAGGCTTGTTCTTGATCTCATATCTTTGGGGCTCCTGTATATATAAAATTAAATTTGTTTTTCTCTGTTAATCTATCTAATGTCAATCTGATTATTAGACCAGCCAAAGAACCGGGAGGGGAAGAAGGAAAACCATTTCTACCCATCTCTACATATGTATCCCTGTCAACTAGGTTCCAGAAAAAGAAAGGTACCCAGTTGACAAAGATCCATATATAGGGATGGATAGAAAATATTTTCCTTCTCCTCCTGGTTCTTTGGCTGGACATCAGATGGACATAATCAGATGGACATAAGACAGATTTTATATATAAATATACGTATACATATACATATATATATACACACTCTATAAATATAGGCTTCAAGGACAAAACCTGTTTGGAAGGAAGCAAGCCTCCATGGGTCAAAGAGGTTGGTTTGCTGACTCAGAGAGTGCCTTTAGCGGGGTCTTTTATGCTATTCTATGCCTGTGTTTCTTTATTAGAAATAGGGTGTACAAAATTCTCTTGTACCTTTCATACTTACTCTATTTAATTCAATTTAAATGACTATGTTTTGAGGCTTTAAAGTATGATTAGCACTTTGATGGAGCTGCACTAATCCATAATAATGTTTTAAAGTACTAAATGGAATTATTTGCTGAATAGAGGCAATTAAAATCTTTCGCCTTCCTGTACTTGAAGTAAGGATTAAATATGGACATTTCCTCTTCCATCTTTAATTCCTCACCTCTCTTGAGGAAGCAAATACAGGAGAAGTGGTGGCATTATTTGATATGTGGAATAGGAGAATCTACTTTTATTTAACCAGAGGATTGTAGACTCTGAAGGTTGGAAGAAGCCTTAGAAGACAGGTAGTGCACCCATGGGATCTTCCATTTGAATAATGAAACTGACCTGCGATTCTAGGGAAGAAGGCCATTTTTTGCTTTTAAAGCAAATAGTTCTTTGAAAGCTGTTTTAAAGAGAGCCTTTAGTTAAATGATTGTCTACTGCTGCATGAATTATAGGGTTTTAACCATAAACTCATCTGCATGCTAAATTAGTACATGATGACAAAAACCATGGAGAACATATTTCTTACACTTGAAATCTCAGTTAATCTAGATAGTGGAAAATATCCTGAGAAATCAGTAATTCAAGAAAAAAAGCAATGAAAGACACTGACCCTTTTGATGAATCCACAAAATGTAAGCTAAATGCCTGCTAGTCAAGGCATAGTACTGGATGCTTCAGAGAAACAGATGCAGTGTGAGGTGTACTTTGTCTCCAGGAATATTTTCCCAGTTATTTTCAGAAACCAAGGCCTCTTTGTAGAAGTGGAGGTGTCACTTCCGGGGCCAAGGGAAATCCAAGGAGGCACCAGGCCCCTTGTTACCTGCTTTGGTCCAAGGACTTTTAGGGGGAGAAAGGGTCCTCTTATTTTAACTGAAAAGATTCTACCCTTTAAATAAAAGGTTGAACATTACACAAGGTCTTTATTTCAGAAATACTAAAATTTTATAATCAAATATTAACACCCCGCATATATGTTTTTTGCATTTCTTTTCATTCTTTCCCTTTTCACAAGGTTGTGCTAAATTCCTCAGAAGGGAAGAAAATTTGTGTAACAGAATTTTATTTATTTATTAAAAATTTTTTTTAATGTTTTTTACTTATTTTTGAGAGACAGAGAGAGACAGTGTGAACAGGGGAGGGTCAGAGAGAAACGGAGACACAGAATCTGAAGCAGGCTCCAGGCTCTGAGCTAGCTGTCAGCACAGAGCCCTACACAGGGCTTGAACCCACGAGTTGTGAGATCATGACCTGAGCCCAAGTCAGACACCCAACCGACTGAGCCACCCAGGCGCCCCAATATAACAGAATTTTTAAAAGCCACAGTTATGGCTATTGTTTTTTTCCCTGGGTTGTTTGGTGAAGAAACCAACATACTGTTTCTCTTTTTGGATTTATTTTGGATTGCAAATCCAAGAAATTTAAATTTCTCTTTGTTAATTAAAATTAGATTTCTTTCAACTGACTAGGATTTACTAAATGCCTAGAATGGATCCAGAATAGAAGTTTATACCCAAGTGTAGCTAGGAGAAAATATGGATATACAATAAATTTAAAACACAGCCCTGCTCCTGAGGAGTTTATAGTCTAGTTGGGCAGACAAGAGGAAAACCCAAGAAGTCACAATGAGTAAGAGTGATTTTCTTAATGCAAAAATTCCCTTTCTCCAGCTAACTTTCATGAGGTAAGGATGATTCAGTAGAGCATAGGCTGAGTAAGCAATCAGAAGAAATAAGTCTTGTGGCAGAGAAATAAAGCACCAGCTCATAAGGGTTTTCCCCACATCACAAATAAAATGGTAACTAAAGAGAAAAACTAGTACCTTCGAAACACTTTGCTGCCAAGGGGCTTGGCATTTCCATAATGGTGCGGAAGGAGAGACATCTCTGATTTCCATAGTATTTTGTAATTAATTTGGTGCTCTTATGGAAAATTAATTGGTTTTTGGATAATGAAATAGAAAGAAATATTCAGACTCTGGCATATTAAAAGAAATTCTCTTTAATAGACACAATGTCAGCCTGATAATGTGGTCTTGCTCCCTCAGGTGCTCAGATGCAGTTTCAGGGTAGCCCGAGAGAGAGCCCTGGTGGCTTAACAGTTAAGCAAGCTTCTCCCTTGCAACTAAAGCTAAGCAGATTAATTAAAACTTAAAAGCATTATGATTTAGTTATGAATAACAGTTTGCGGTGACAGAGCTCCCCGTCTGTAATTCACCATAACAAAATGACACTTGGGCTCACTGCTGCTATAATTAGCTTTTGATATACTATTTCTTGGAGATTTCTCGCCAGCCACAGCCTGTGTGTGTTTCCAGATGTCCTACACATACTTAAAAATGGTAAACATTAATTTATTGGGATGACAGCTGTGGGTCAAGTTTGAGGTTGATTGATAATTCCTTATTCAAATGTGTGCCTATGCGGCTTCATTTGTCATCTCCTAGTGAAACAGAAAGCCATTCTACCACATTCCTAGTTAATATTTCATTTTTTTTCATAAATTATCTGTAAAGGCAAAAGCAATAGAATTTAGACCTTTCTCCACCAAATGGCGTGGAATATTAATGGAGCTGAGGGTTTTTAAGAATTATTTTGCAGCCAGAAGGGTTGTGATTTGTTAACCTGACACATTTGTATTTGCACAGTGCTAAGCACACAGTGGGCGCTCAATAAATGCTGCCCAGCGACTGTGAGGGAGCTCAAAACACTTTCCAGATGACAGACCATAATTCCTCCAAGCAGCCTTCCCATTTTATAAATTAAGAAACAGCAGACCTGAGAAGTTTTCCTAAGAGGTGATAAAATGATTCATCTCTAGGTCACACTCAAGAACACAGAAAATGACCTGTGCTCACAGAAGATCTGTTCTTTCTGACTTATTTATTTGGTTGGACTCAAAGTACACGTCTTGCTAAACCTCCTTCTCTCTGACTCCCTATAAGGAGCCAAAATAGATTCCTGAAATATAAAGAAAAGTCTGTTATTTAGCAAATAATCTAATCTATAAGGTACCAATCTGGTTGACTGAATTTGCCACCAAACTGGCTGAAGGTTTTCAGTTTTGAAATGACAATTTGTGTAGGATTTTGGTACTTTGGGTACGTGGCCATGATCGGAATGGGTGAATGCCTGCTATGAGAGTATAGTCTTCAATAATAGGACAACAAAAGATGTCATCAGTGCAGTAAAATATGCAATGTAACTAGTTATTGGGTCTTATGCAAACCATGTACCTAAAAGATGACCAATTTTGACCAAGTCTAAGTTGTATAGTGCTGTGTAACTACTTAGTTTATATTACATTAACCCAATTCTTCCAAACAAGAGACTAGACCCTCTTACTATGTTACCAGAAACAATTTGAGGTTTAAAATGATCTATGGCTTCCTGGAAACAAGGAATGCTTGCCATTTACACTTCATAGTCACTTAATTATGAATATGTTATACTACAAGGCATCTCTCTAAACCAGAAAGTTTTATTTCAGTATATCCATATGCAAAGTAAGGAAATTAAGATGCAAAGAATTTTGGTGACTTGCCTAAGGTCAACGTAATTTTGCAAGTGAATAAAAAATAAAATTTAGTGAGTTTTTTAAAGGTCAAATTGCATGTTTTCTAACAAAAGTGTTGACATTATTAAATTTTTTCTCCTTCTCTGTATGCTAAATTCTCATGAAAATCTAATTTTTTAACAATTCTTTTTTTAATGTTTATTAATTTGAGAGAGAGAGAGAGATAAAGAGAAATTAAGTGGGGCTGAGGCAGAGAGAGAGGGAGATAACGGAATATGAACCAGGCTCCAGAGGCTCCAAGGTGTCAGCACAGAGCCCAAGGTGGGGCTTGAACCCTGAGATCATGACTTGAGCCAAAGTTGGGCATTAGCCAACTGAGCCACCCAGGTGCCCTGATGATTTTTTGACCATGCCACCCAATCACAAAATAGGTATTCACTCGATCTTGGGTGGACAATTGAGCAGAACAGATTGCAGTAAACTCATAATGTAAACATTTGTTTTGTTTTGTTTTGTTTTTGCATTTTGGGGAGTTTGTTAATTCTGTTCAGATGGTTGGAGAAATTGATGTGGGTGGTTAACAATGTAGAGTTGATAGTGGGAGCAGTTTCATCTCTTCGGCTTATTTATGATTGCACTGCCAGCACAAAAAGACAAGGAAAACATTTTAATATTTATACTGTGTCATTTGGAAACATTGGGTAATAATCATGGTATTTTATTTTTAAAATTATCAAGCTTCATAAAAGAATCTATGATGATAAAGTTCCAGTGCAAATCAAAATTTTAAATTGTATAATCCTATGATAGAATGTTAAGTAAAAACAGAAACTTGTAAAAATTTAAATATTACCACAATGATTTTGATAAAAATATTAGTTGCTAAATTCAATAGAAATAATTCATATTTTAAAAAGCTAACCACAAAGTAAAAAAAAAATCTTGAAAATGAAAAATAGAGTAATACTTGACTTTTTAAATTAAAATATCATAATTCCATAAAAGAAGAGGGTTCCTGGGTGGCTCAGTTGGTTGAGCAGGTGACTTTGGCTCAGATCATGATCTTGTACTTTGTGGGTTTGAGCCCCACTTTGGGCTCTGTGCTGACAGTTGACAGCTGACAGTTGACAGGCTGACAGCCTGGATCCTGCTTCGGATTCTGTGTCTCCCTCTCTCTCTGCCCCTCCCCTGCTTGTGCTCTGCCTCTCTCTCTTTCTCTCTCTCTCTATGTCTCAAAAATAAATAAACATAAAAATTTTTTAAATATTATAATTCCATAAAACAAAGTATTACCAATAATATTGTTAAGTTGTAAGTGTATCTTTGAGAAAAAACCTTCCATCTATAGAAGCAGTTTTTCAGACTCAATGCTAGTTATAATAGTAAGAAGCTAAATACTTTAACTTCAGATGATTTCATGTCTTATTCATTCATGAAAATTTTCTAAACAATTTGTTTTTGAGGGGGAGGACTGAGGACAACAATTTTGAAAAATAATCTCCTTTTATTTTGTTTTCAATTTAAACTGTCAGTTGCCTTCTTTAGTCTTTATGTTCAACTCTGCTTAGCTTGAGTATTTATCTTTTTCTAAAGCTTCATTACTGACATCAAATTTAGTGCCCTGTTGTTCGTTTTCTAACTTGGGTAGGTCTTTGAGCTGGAATAAGAGTTACCCATGCAATAGAAGTTTTTCCTTGTCAATTCTCTGTTTCCTTCTCCCCTTAAGAATTACGGAGTTAAAGAACACTTTCAAAATCAGGAAAACATTATCTGATGCAAAATGTTAATTTTAAATAGTGTGCGTGTGTGTGTGTGTGTGTGTGTGTGTGTGTGTGTGTATGCACAGAGAGAGAGAGAGAAAGAAAGAGAGAGAGAACTTCATGTTGCACATGATTCAGATTTTGGACATTTTCTGTCTCTCTACAACCATACTGCACCAAATAGAATCTCTGCTGTTTCATACTCAAAGATCACACTCTGACTGGGTATTGGGTGCTGTGGAGAATATTATTGTCTGCTGCTCCATACAACATCCTTCTTGTGGATTTAAGAAGAATGTTCTAACTTAACACTAGGATAAACTTGCTGCTTCTTGGCAGCTGCTGAAATGGTACTAATATTTTGGAGGAAACTAAGAATTCTGTCTTCTTTATCTTTGGCCACCAGGGAACTCAGAGGTCATTTGCCATCCATTCTTTTTTTTTTTTTCTTAATTATTTTTAATGCTTATTTAGTTTTGAGACAGAGAGACACAGAGTGTGAGTTGGGAAGGGTCAGAGAGAGAAGGAGACACAGAATCCGAATCAGGCTCCAGGATCTGAGCTGTCAGCACAGAGCCTGACACGGGGCTTGAACCCACAAACTGTGAGATCATGACCTGAGCTGAAGTTGGCTGCTTAACTGACTGAGCCACGCAGGCACCCTTGCCATCCGTTCTTATACACAGGTGTACTCTTTGGTATACTAATTTTATCCCATTTCAATCACTTGTCTACCCTAAGTTTCCCTTTGCCTTTTGGTATTTTTTTCCTATGAAATTATGTTCATCTGTTAGAGTCCTCAGTTTTTGTTTGCTTTTTAGAAAAAGCAAAATAGAGAACAAAGATGAAAGAAGTAAGAAGAAGGAATATTATAAAAAAGAAAGAAAAGAAAGAAGAGAAAGGAAAATCTTAAATGAGCTAAACAATTATACATTTAATTTGGACTGCATAAAGAGCTTAGCAAATGGTTGACACACCATCACTGCTTTCTTAGCAAATTGAATCTTGGGATGCTTTTTCAATGTTCTTTTCTGCTTAATCTCTTGTGAACTTATTTTGATACAAGTTCCTGGTTCCCAAGCACTGTGTCTCATTCATCTTTGAATCTCTCCAGCCCTCCCTGATGTCTAGCACTTTGACTAGAACATAATAGAAACTTAATAACTAGGAACTGATTGAAATATATTATGCAATACTCAGATTTTCAGAATGTCATGAAATATTTTTGTACTTATATTTTGGTTGGTTCTTTTAATTATTTCACCAGAAACACAATAATCAGGGGGAAAGAAATATCTAGTGCTCATGGTGGGGGTAGAAATGTCGATGATTTTTCTTCTGCATGGAAAGGACACAGCTCTTTCAAATTCAGCAGCTGAGTGGATCCATATGCCTTCCAGGCAGAATGTAGCCAGGGTAATGCTACAGATAATGTAATTAATTAACCCTTTTGTAGTCTTAGGATTTCAAACTTCTAGGTAATGGCATTTGTATAGTAATTTCCCTTCCTTCTATATAAGATCTTTAGTAGAATCACAAAATAAGATTTGCATTTAAATGTAAATGGTGGAAGTAAGGCAATGAAAGTTATTAAAATGAACACTTGATAAATTTGGATAAAAGTGGCTTAGTACAATAAACTATATCTTACATGATCATTTGTATTCTGGACATCATTGGTGAATGCCCATGGTTGTTTAATCTTTGCTTTGTCACTTCTGTTCTGCTTTGGTTTGATAATCAGCATTTCTTTTTTAATGAATGATGATTTCAAACTCGTGGAGAGAAATAACCATATTTTATAGAAGCCAGGAAGCTTAAAATGATTTAATCACTCTAGAATGTGTTCAAAGTACATTTATAACAGGATATGGGTGCATAGAGAGGGCCAGTGAATGAGTGACTTGTTGAAATGAAGGTCATCTAGTCAGTCTGTCTCTTACTGAGACTCAAGATTAGAGTGTCTTGTCATAGGCCACAGCACAGTACAATGCTAAATGCATAAAGGGAATGCAGGGGCCCAGTGCAGAAAAGGGCAAAAAAACCAGTCCATGTAAATGTATTAATTTATAGATAATCTATAGATATTCTTAAGGTATATTAATCTTGAAAATTGACCACTAAGTTTGATATTTACCATGGAGAAATATCACATAACAAAAAGTCCCGCATATTTGAAAATAACTAAAAATTGTTCATATACTCAGTCTCTCCTTTTTCCCTTCTTTTCTCCCTCTCTGCTTCCTCCTCCCTGGTCCTTCTCCATTTCCATTTATTTGTTCTGGGAATTTGAATAGAAAACATATCTAAATAATTCTCTTGCTGTTATATTACAATTCTACCCAGTCTGAGACAGTTTTCTTCATCTTTCCCTTAGAAAAAAGATTTTTTTTTTTACCACAACTCTTCTCTTAATTATGGAAATCAGGGATATTAATGTGTCCAGTATTCATTTGTATTGGGAATTAACAGTAGTTATTTAATTGTGAGGCTTTAATCAGATACATTAAAAAATTTACTGGGGCGCCTGGGTGGCTCAGTCAGTTAAGAGTTCGACTTGGGCTCAGGTCATGATCTCCTGGTTCGTGGGTTCGAGCCCCGCGTCGGGTTCTGTGCTGGCTGCCAGCTCAGAGCCTGGAGCCTGTTTCAGTCTGTGACTCCCTCTCTCTCTGACCCTCCCCTGCTCATGCTGCCATTCTCTCTCAGAAATAAATAAAACATTAAAAAAAAATTTTAAATTTACAATACAGTTTACCTCAAGTGTCATTGCAATGCCAATAAAAAAAAAAGATGAATAGACTGAATACCATAGTAAATAAAACCTTGCTCTTTCACTTCTGGGAGGCCACTCTTTTCTCAGCCTGAGGTCTTTTGCTGAAAATGAGTTTGGTTGCCCCAGTTTAGTTTTAGAAAATAATTTATAATAAAAAAAAAAGTTGATGGTAGTCATATTAGTAAACAAGGACAAAGAGGATGAAACGAGTGGGGTGACTGGGCAACACTAGAAGGACACAGTGGCAGAAGGTGTGCAAGGTGACGGGGGAGGGACTTGTGTCAGAAGGTGTGCTGGACATTTCCTTCTAGGGGAATTTAATACATGACACAAGTTGACTCAGCTTTTCGCTAGTATCAAATGTATTCTCGGATGTAGATTATTTTTTTCTTCATCCATGAAGCTTTCAAGTTTGGCCATAGAACAGGGTTGTGAGTCTCTGACAAGTAACAGAAACAATTGTCTGGCATTTGACAACCGAAGACACGATTACTGAAATGTACAGGAATGGGTAGTTTAGAGATTTTAAAAAATATGGCCCATGTGCAGACTTTGTGAGATAGTTGTCGACCTTGACCTAGCCTTTGTAATGACTTTGGATAGTATGCCACCCTTACAGTAGGGTTTGGGATAGCTAGGCGTAAGTTGTTATAAATAGAAAAGAACATTATTTTATAACTTAAATTTTCACATGGATTTATTTGACTTGAGTCATACTCTGACTCCCCCGGTATAACACATATGCCATTTATATGAAACCATACCTTTAAAGCTGTAGATAGCTCTGCGAATGGGATAGAAGTGAAGGCTTTCCATTCCTCTTGTTTTGTACTTTCCTTTGGGCATCCTGTTGTACTTTGGTCTTTGTCAGATTGGCAGCTCTGAAAGCGTGTGGTCCTAGTGCGAGGTATGTCTCCACTCTCCTCCCCAAGTCTCTGGTATCAAGTCACACACCCAGGGGACTTCCAATAAACAGAAATTTATTGCTACAACTGCAACCACCAGATACAAAGATTGATAGGATAAGAGATTGAGTCCTACCCCAGGCTCTATGGTAATTTTGTTTAGACAAAACCCCAGGCCCAATAAGGAGGGCTGTATGAACAGGAGACTGGAGGAGAAGGAAAATGTACCTAGTTTCTTAATAAGGGATGCAACAAACTTGTTGAATGTGGAAAAGCTCTCCTCAGCACCTTTCATGGACTAAATGGAAGGAGTGAGACAACAGATCACATTTCTCTTCAAATTTGCCAAACTCCTTCCTCTCACAGTATCCAAGAAAACAGATGCAGTGTACTGTGTAGCCTTGAACATGATCCTGCTCCCAAGTCTGAATCTGTAGAAATGCTTCTGCACTCCAATGATGACTTAAGTAAAAGGTTTGCAACTTGTGATCCAAGCCCCTTGGACTTAGCCTCTCACATTCTTTTCCTTTACCTTTATTTTTGAACTGTTTATCCAGTTTGTGTTTAGAAGTAAGGAGCCTCTTTCATCAAAGGGAACAGAGGTATGGCGGTTGGTTATTGTCATTCACATTCTCCATCTAAATGTAATTTCAACACATTTTTGTTTTGCATTTTAACAAATGTACATTTTGCACAAGGGGATCTAGCTGATTTGTAAACTCCTTTGGAGTTTTTTTTTTTTTTAACACTTAATTTTGCAAGAAAAACTTGTAGGTGGTTTTAGGGGAGAATTTTTTAAACAGTGAGGACATCAAGGACAGGTCTCCCCTGCACTTCTGAAGGATTTTAAAGCCATGCCTAATTTTCAGATCTATGAACGTCTAATGTTCTCTAGACCCACCTTGACTGTGTACAGAATAACAGCATTTGAGCTACTGATGCTATGGCTTTCAGGTCTGTCCCAAGGAATTTTTTCTCAATATACAGTAGCTTTCTGCAATATAAAAAATTCTCTATTCAGTACTTTTTTTAAATTATAGATTTGTCAAACTGCAGGGATTTGAAAAGGAGGTCTCCTTGTGTTTTTCTCATGTCTCTTTCCTTAGTTACTGTATCAATATTCTGTTTTCCTGGAACTTTCTGTCATTGCTGCTGCGGAAATTGATCCTTCTTTGTATTTGCTTCCCCAAACTTTACCAACTCAATGTATCTCATGATACAAGGCTACAGACAAGCAGTTTAATAAATAGACTAGACAGAAATATTCAGAAATGTGGCTAATGATAGAGTATAATAGGTATCATAGCAAAGCCATAATTTACTTAGACAAATTATATTATACCCCAGAGTGTGATATTATGCTGATATTGAAATAATGATGATGAAGAATTTATATGATTGGGGGAAATATTCATTCTATGATAAATTGTTACAGCAACTATGAAACTATGGATAAATATAATCTCAATTACATACAAAAGTACTTACATAGAAAGAAGATAGTATGCCAAAACAGGCAAAGATTATCTCTGATTGTTGGTGTTATTTTATAAATATCCTGCCAGAAGCATGGATTTGTAGCATAAATTGCTAATTGACACTGATTTACTTAGAACCCACTGCATACTTGGTACTGTGCTATGTGTGTGGAGCTATTATCACATTTAATCCTTGCCACACCCTTTAAAGTAGAAACTAATTTCGTTTTATATAGAAGAAGCCCACATCTCAGAAATGGTGGGAAAGTTACATTAGGTCACATAGCTAGCAAAAATAATTATTATCCTCATTTTATACATGAAAACACCCAGGCTCAAAGAGATGAATTAGCTTGCTCAAGGTCATCTTGCAAATAGTTAGCAAGGCAGGTCTGAACCCAGATCTTTTTGACTCCAACTGTCCTCGTGTCTCCATTATATCACTGTGCACTCTAAAACCAAACATACAATGACAATGATGACCAAAAGAAGTGTAGTAAAGAGAGGGATATCCAGTGGGAAAGAAAAGGAGTTTTTTAATCTCTAATTTTTCAGCTGGTATTTGCTGAGCCCTCTGACAGTTGCCCAGAGATCATGCAATATGTGTGAAAGCACATAATAACTTTCATAGGATTGTTTCATAGTAACAATCCTTTTCATAGGATTGACCTTCTGAAAATTTCAAAATTCACATTGTAGATATTTTCTGGTGTCTCACTTAATAAATGTTTTGTTATTGTTATTCTAACTAATAATTATATAATTATTGTTATTCTAACTAACTAATAATCCTAGTTTGACAGAAGTTACACTTCAAGCAGAGAGAGAGTTGAAAAGTTTGTATTTATTCTCAGTCTGCAAATAATGCATGCAATGGGATTATATTCATGTAATATTTTTTCCTTGGTTAATGGTTTCCTGTCTGTTTTGGGCTCCAAAAATGCATATAAAAAGTGCAAACATTACTGGCGTAAATATGGTATGTCACCAAAAACTGCTGTGGAAAGTCAAAAGATAGATAAGAAATAATGAGGTTTATAGATTCATTAGCATTTGAATGATGAAACATGTATATGTGTTACTCCTTTGATCAATATTGCCCTGGAGGGAAAGTACTGTATTTAATTGTCTTTCCCAGACCTTCCACTGTGGACATCTGGTTGCTAAGCAGTCCCATAGCAGGACATTTCATTGCCTCGGTGTTGTAGAATTCAGGTTCCTATTTTATTACCACTGATGGTGTAAGTTACAAGGATATGTATGAAAAATCTTGGTCAGAATGCTAGTAACATTGCAGGAGGCCATCTCTTCTGTTTTATCTACATTGGCCAGACTTGACTAGCATGCATGTCCTATCATTCTAGGTTGTTAAATTCCAGTGATTTTATTATATATGTTATATACATCTGTGAGCTGCTTCGTTAAGTGAGTTTCACTGCACTGTGAATGGTTCCATTTTGTAGAGGCCTTTCATTTTGCAATTACCCAAACCATTTGCAAACATCATGTGAACATACAAAGCCAAAACAATGTTTTATTGTGCAAAAAAAAAACCAAGTGCTTTAGAGTCAGAGCAACCTGGCATCAAATACATCATTGCTTTCTAGCTGTGGTATTCAGGGAATTATTCAATCCCTGTATGCCTTAGTTTCCTCATCTGTGAAATGGGAACATTAATACCTAGTGCATGGAATCTTGAAGAGCATTAAGTAACATAAATTAAAAAGCCTGGCTCATTATACCAATTATTTTCTTTCTTTCTTTCTTTCTTTCTTTCTTTCTTTCTTTCTTTCTTTCTTTCTTTCTTTCTTTCTTTCTTTCTTTCTTTCTTTTTTTCTTCCTTCCTTCTTCCTTCCTTCCTTCCTTCCTTCCTTCTTTCTTTCTTTCTTTCTCTTTCTCTTCTTTCTTTCTTTCCTTTCTTTTTCTTTCTTTCTTTCTTTCTTTCTTTCTTTCCTCTCAATGATCTGTACTGACAAAATGATCAGAGGGAATTAGTATATGTAGTAATAATCTAAAACAAGATTGCAATCTACAAAAAGATTACTCTTTAACTAGAAATATAGTATGTAACTTTTGTGGGGGAGAGACAGACATCTGTTTGAAGCTTGTACTAAAATTATTTCTCCAAATGCTGGCCAGTGGACGGAGAGGAGTGTGCTGTAGAAACAAACACAAGGCTCATGGCAGCCAGTAGCCATTGTGGGATATCACAGATGCCCTGCATAAAATATAAAATGCATATTCTGTAAGTGGATAATTGAGAATTCCTTATATTCAGTTTCCTTGCTTGTGACCTGGTGGCACACATGAGGGATGGGGTAATCCAGGAGTTAATGGAGGGCAAATTTTAAAATGCCCCGAAACTTATCTTGCTATAGAGAAGGATGCCAGTGTCTACTAGGTTTCTGCTTGTTAATTTCTATGGTTGCTGCTACTGGGGAAATTGTCCTCATTTGCATTGTCTTTCAGTGACCTACCTGGAGGCAAACACCTGCAGACACTTTATGTTCACAGAAGTATCACCTGGGACAGAGACCCACATCCATTCAGTGCAACCAACTATGTTAAAATAACATTATGGGCAAATATTTCAAAGCTTAACATTTCAAATGATCGCTTCACATACTATTTTACCCCCTCTTATTGCTCATGAGTAATATATATTGCTGCCAGTATAACTTCTTGGCTTCTCCTTTGCCCTGTGTGTTTTTAACTTTGCAGATGGAATTCTTACAGAGTTTTAATTGCAGAAATTCAATTACTGCATTCACTTTTTTCTTTTTAAGATAGAGGAAAAAGTCCCTGGTGAAAGAATGATTTGATTTCAGTTGAAAATAAAGAATGAATAAGAAATAGTAAAAAGGAAATGCATTTGGAAATGTGAAGAGGTATATGTTACTTATAAATTATGCATGTGTGCATGATTACATATTAAAGAGAATCTGTTAGTCATAAAAATTATCATTTGCATATTGTTTCATATATAAATGTGTTTATTCTCAGTACGAGTGCATATGGATATATAGTGAAAAATATATATTGTCCACATAATTGTAATTTATAAATTTTACTTTTTAAGAAAAATAGTCTGGAAAGGAAAATACTGAATATGTATCTTTTTTAAAGGTGCAATTCCTTTTTAAAAACTATTTTCTTGGGCTGCTTACAGCATTCTCCAAATTAATAGTTTGGAGTTGAAATGTTTTCTTTCTTGAATTGATGTTCAAAGGCTCCTTTTTATTTATTTATTTTTATTTGTATATATGTGTGTATGTGCTTAATAGTTACAATAAAATAGAGTTAGTTGTTTGGGGGGTGTGTACAAGAGATTTTTAGAAAGCATTCCCTCCCTCTGTATTGCTAAAATACTGTTTGCAATGAAACTATAAACATTATGTTTGGCTTGGTTACAGAGCCCACTGGAGGAGGAAAATCAAGCCATATTTAAAGAAATGAGGTTAAGAATTTTCAAAGCGATTATGACTTAAATTAACATGTTGAGCACAAATGGCATAGAAATGTAGTTGGTTATTATTATTATTTTTTCTAATCACTGAAACAATGAAAAAGTCTGCCTTAAAGACTTTTTCCCCTTAGGCAGTTATACTTAAAGGTTCTTGTGTTTAGGTTACAGCTTTTCATTTTGATTATTTTCAACCATGGAAATAAGAATAAAATTGTGAGCAATCTATATCATGTGACATTTACTAATTAATCTTTTTATTGGTATTGAGAAGCATCAGGTAAACCCTTTAACAATTATTGGTAGTATATTGGAATTATCAGTATATCAATAACGATCCTGGGTCATAGGAAGTATTTTGTTCCATATAGGTGCAGAGAGACAGGACATGGTCAATGACTCTTGTTATAGGAGCAATCAACAGATGATTTACAATAAGTCTATAAAACCTTGGGCCAAGACACCTTCATTCATGATGTTAACCTATTCATTGCCATGGAATAGTTATCATCTTGCTTATGAATGTGTCTTATCTCCTCAACTAGACTACAACTTCAAGAAGACTTCTTTCTTCTTACCTTCTGAGTCTACTCTCTGTAGCATTCTACTTTCTATAAGTATAAAGATTCAAGATTTATTAAATATCAGATTGAAAAAATTCCTGTGGGTATTGTAGTGCAAACAGAAAGATTTATATTATAGACTTTAAATATTTAAAGAAATGATAGGAAAGTAGCAGATCTAGAAATAAGTGAGACTTTTTAGAAATAATTCTTTCTATTGATGTCATCCATACATCTCAGGACTAAGTATCACTTATTGTGGCTTTTAATAAAGGTCACTTTCTGTTTTATTCTAGGAAGATATCAGATGTCCCCCGGGACCCAAGCAGCAGAATCTGACTTCCCTTCATGAGCAGAATCTGAGATTTAGTAATCTCACAGGCTGTAGCTGTCAAGTGAGGAAGATGAGGCATTTCTACTCCTCACATCAGGTAAAATAAACCCTGGCTTTAAGGAAGAAGAGTTTGGTTTTGTTTGAATCTGAATTATCCATCCTAAAGAACTGTAATAATCACATGTTGAATATATTTGCTCATCTTTTCATTTCACTTGTATAGAATAATCCAGGAAGAGATTTCTGAGTAAGAAATTGGAAATGTATGGGAAGGTTAAGACAAGATTTGCCCAACTCCCCATTAGAATTTGAGACCAGCTCTATGATAAGTGGATAGACATGATCCCTCCCTCCGATGGAATTAATATTAATTCTGAAAAGCCAACACCAGCGACTCATCACCCCTCCGTTAGTGTGTACCTTAAGTAATGGGACAGAGAAGGAAGCAAACGTGTTTGCGCCTCCTATCCCTCCCGCTGCCCATTGGCAGGTAGTAGAATTAGAAGTTTCACGGATACATTTCTCCTCAAGCAGCCTCTCTTCCTAGTTTTTCCATGAAGAAACCTCACTCAAATCTGGAAATATTAATAGACTAATTACCAGTGCCTTAATTTGCAAGTCCGATTCGTTTTTCCTTCTCACCCTTCCGGCCCACCTCCTCTCCATCATATATTTTAGCAAGGGAAGAGAGGATCAAGGAGTTGGGGGGGCGGGGGGGAGGGAGGACAGTGAACTTAGACACAAAATAAGTCAAGGGAGAAATGAAGTACTAATTAAGAAAGCGGGGGTGTTATGCAAATGGCTCATGCACCGAAGGCAGCCTAATGAATGTGCCCGGAGTGGATGGGGCGTCTTCGCCGCGCCGACAGCTGGCTCCCAGGAAGGTCAGGCGCAGGCGGGCGTGCGGGAGCATAATCCTTCAGATTGGCAGCTCTGCCCCCTGGTCACCGTTTGATTATCTCCCAAATTGCTGTATTTCACAGAGATAATGATTTTTTATGGTCACAGATTTGAAGACAACTGCTGTATCCTCAGGGTTGTCGTTCTGCAAGGAGACGCTGCTGCTTCCTTCAGAAGAGGGAGAGGGCGAGAGAGAGAGAAAGAGAGAGAGAGAGAGAGAGAGACAGTTTCTCCTCCTTTCTCTGCCTCGCCACTTCCCCGAATGTTTTATTATCATAATGAAAGCGATATGCATTATTAAGGGAATCACCCAGTTCTGATTAATTCCAGTCTTTTCCCTGTTCCTCAGCCGTTGCTTGGGTCTGGAAGTCCTTTTCTCTGGTCTTCATGTGTTCCAGTACTTTCTCCTACTCATGAGAAGGAAGTGGCTCTCTATGCAAAAACCTAAAATAGTTTGGACTTCAGAAGAGAATAGGAGGATGCATCTAGCGGCCCACAAGAATTATGTGTGTGTGCGCGCGTGTGTGGTGTGCACGCGCGCGTGTGTGCGCGAGCTGTTTGCCACGCGTCATTACTTAAGGCCTGTCCCCTGAGACCTGAAGACCGCGAAGCCCCCAGGTCACCTCCTCTGACCCCAGTTGGAGCTTGCCTAGGGTGGGGAATGAGGCTGTGACTCATGGTCTCTTTCAAGTTCTTTTAAAAAGCCTTCAAGGTGGGAACCTTTGGCTGGAGCTCCCAAGTGGGATTTTCATTTAATTTGAATGTAAAGGCAATCAGGAAAAAAAGAAAAGTTTAACCATATGATTACGGCCCTTGAAGACTGGGTTATTCAGCATTGGCTCTGTGATCACCGGTGAGCTTTGGGCTTACAGAAACATACTTATTTTTCTTTAAGAGAGTGACACGGAAGCTCTGCATGAACTTGATTTTTCATTTATACTGGGGACATGTCTATAGTGATTTGGACCAATTTTTCTGCAAGGATGCTCTTCTGACCTGATAAAGGAGCATCGAGGTTTTCCAAATGGAAGAACTGCAACTCGAAAACCACTTATGTTTTAGTTCAGCCTTAATTATTCCAGCATTGCTGGCATTTTAATATTTAGGAAGAAAGACTTGCCTGGGATTCATATTTTAAATCACCTCCCTCCTCTTAATTGAAGAAAGAGATAAATAGTGTAAGTGAAGCCCATTTGGCTTGAGGTCTTGCTGGTGCTTACCTAGAAACCACCCATTCAAAGGTGGCTGTATGTATCCCGTTTCCTATCAAATATTAATTTCCTCATGTTTTTGATTGTTTCTAGTATATTTAGTTAATATGCATTTATTTTTTTTAATATACAGGTTATTTTTATGTGAGGTTCTGTGAGTTTATCTATGGGGCTGTCTTTCATAATAAAAACAGGGAAGTTTCTATCATTTATTTTCCTGGGTCTGTGGCTTAAAAAAGATACAAAACTGAGTGCTTCTGTGGGCCAGTTACCCACACATCATTAGGTCCCAGCCATTTCTTCTTTAACCTAAAACACCTGTATCTACTCCCAGGTGAGTTTACATTGAGACATAAGTTACCAACCTCACGAAGAGACAAGGTGCTTCTCTGCATTTTGCTGTATGTCCATATTTTGAGTAGCAAAGCCTTTTTATTATTGTTTTTTAGTCATTATATCATTCTTTCATTGGTTTCAATGATTCTTGGCAGGTATTGGTCTAGGAGTCAAGAAAAACATTTAGCAAAGTAAGGGGACAGTGTGAAGGGGTTGGTATTGCTGTTTCAGATGGGATGGCCAGGCCTCTAGTGTGGTTGATACTGAGCTGAGACATGGGGAAGCCACGTGCATATTAAAAGGCAGAGTGTCCAGGCAGAAGAAATGTCAAATTATAAGGCTTTGAGGTGAGATCATGTATGCCTTGTTGGAGAAATATCAAGGAGAACAGTGGGTTTGGAATGGAATTAAGCAAGAAGAAAAGAGTGGGGGAGAAGAACTGGGTGGGTATGGTCTTGGAGTCAGGTCATATAAGTTTTATAGATGATGCGACGGAACATGAAATTCCATTTTAAGTGGAATAGACAGCTTTAAACATTTTTTTTTTTGCAAATAAACTATTGATCATAACTCTAAAAACACTGAAGTGAACATATAAGCCTTTGCTTGAATATAAGCCTTTGCTTACTTGTTAATGTGTTCATGTGTTCATTATATAAATACCATTATTATTTTTTTTGTCAAAAAAATTTTTAAGTTTATTTATTTTGGAAGAGATGGAGACAGCATGAGTGGGGTAGGGGCAGAGAGAGGGGAGGAGAGAGGGAATCCCAAGCAAGCTCTGTGCTGCTAGCACCGAGCCCAGTGTGGGGCTCAAACCCACGAACCGTGAGATCACGACCTGAGCCAAAACCAGGAGTCAGATGCTTTGCCGACTGAGCCATCCAGGTGCTCCTAAATAAATATTAGTGAGTGTCTTCTGTGTGCCAGATGCTGTGCTAGACACTGCGGCTACAACTGTGGAGAGACCAGACATAGTTTTTCCCCACATGGAGCTTACAATATATGGGGTGTATGATCTCCCATATTTGTCCTCAGGATATATTCTAATTATTTCTTAAGGAAACAGTCTTAAAAATGGAATTACCCCATCAAAAAGAATACACATTTCCAATCATAATCACATGAATCATATATTAAAAAATAAATATACATCTGTCCTCCAGAAAAGTTGTACCAATGCATATACCAACTACTAGTGGATAAAAGTGACACTTTCCTCTCCTCCACAGAGAATGCCCCAAAAAGTGAATACAGGTAAGAGAAAAAACTGTTTTTATTTTTTTTTCAATTTGTGTTTTGCCAGTTATTAAATTAGTTGAATATTTCACAGTTTATATTTTCATTGTCTTACTAAATTCAAAGTAGGTCCGTTTGTTGCTAATTCTCAATACACGGGCTAGACGTTACTTATGATTTATTCATAATAATAACAAACTACAACCATAAAAACTAACAGGTACAAAGCACTTGCTTAATGCCAGCACAGTGCTAAATTCTGAAGCACATCATTTCATCTAATCCTTTCCCAACTTAGGGAAAAAAGCCCTGTGGTTTTCATTTTAACCCATTACATTGAAAGCTCTCTGAGACAGGGACCACACTGACTTTGTACACCACTGTTTGACTGTGAGTCTGGCACCAGAACTGGCCCACATAAAAAGTCATATACATTTGCCACATATTATATTTATAGATAAAAAGTTGAAGCAGAGTGATTTTAAATAACAAAAACTCCATAGCTCGTAACTGGTAAAACTATTGCAGAAATCTTATTCTTAGCCTGAGTGATTTTAGTTATTAACAAAATTTTGTGCAACAACAAAGGTGGGCACATCACCTCTTCTGGACCTCTAAGTGCTTGAAGTCTGATTCATTGTGCTATAGTTGCACTTTCTTAAAAAATTTCAAGGTATGTACTGATTTTATGTAACTATTCTTTTCAGTAGAGGTAATGTGACATATAATCCATAATTTACCTCCTAACCCTGTCTGCCCCTTAAGCTCCAGAGTTTTCTATTTAACTGCCTGCTTAATTACTATACCTATGTGTTTGGTTTACATGCCTCATACAGAACTCTATTCCAACCCCACTTGTCCCAACCTGCTTTCCACGTAAACTCACTGATCTCAGTAAAAGGGTACCAAAATTCATTCACGTGTTCAGGTGAAAAAATAGTGCCGTCCTTGTCGATTACCAGTGTTCACTCACACTTCACTGCATGTTCCCAAAAGAGTTTACCTTTGACTTGTCCTGGATCTGGTGATGTACATTCCATCATCTGCTCTCACCTTAGTGCAGGCCTTCATCACGATTCTTGCCTCCTTCTGGATCTCCTGCTTCCACTTCTGCCTGCTTGAGGCCTGTTACTCGAATGATCTTCAGAAATGTAAATCGAATTCCTACTCAAAAACTTTCAGCGATTTCTGATGTATTTGGAATGTTTGGCATCTCACATCCTTCCGAATCTGCTCCCTGCCTTCCCCGTCTAACTTACCTTTGTCCTGGCCTCCGCACCCCACCTGGGTGCCTTCTTGCTGGTACCTGAGCACATCAAACTGATTTCACACCTGGGCCTTTGCTTGCTTTCCCTCTGGCTGGAATGTCTTCATCCTCTACTTCAGTCAGGCGTCTGCTCAAATGCCTTCTCCTTAGAGAGGCTGCCTCTGACCACTGGACACAGCAGTGTCTCCCAATCCGTGACCTCCTTCTCAATTACCTTCTTTGTTAAAATGTGAATTCCCTAAGGGCAGAGACTCTGACCTGATCAGCCGCAGACCGGCACTTGGCATATATTGGGCAATACGTAATTATATTTGAATGAATGAATGAATGAATGAATGAATGCGTGAGACTGAATTTTATGCCTTTTCAGATAAATGTCTTTACTCGGTTAAAAACAAGCAAACAAAAAATCAAGACATGTGATCTGATTTACCTTGGAAAATGTGATCGTCATGCTTGTAGTATGAGGCAAAATAATGGATGCTCAATAACTGCTATTTGAAAATCTTAGATTAATTGAATTTTGTTTTAATGATGCCAGTGTTTGGATAGTAATAGTAAAATCTTGAGCTTGGAGTGATCCCATTCTGTCTATTCATGATTGGAGATGCCTTTGTTGTCCCCAGATGTAATGAATTTAGCTCATGTACCTTATGTGGTCATATACTGCTGGGTGGTAAATTCTAGGAAGGAGTTAGAAAAGTGGCCATTTATGATTGGTGTGTGTGTGTGCGCATGCACATTCTGGCTTAGAAATAGTATTAGGATACAAGGACACACTACCTTCAGTCCTCTGAGCTCAGTACCTTCTTAGAAACAGACCTGTCTCTGATTCCCTTGCTGAGTTGCTGAGTTAGGACAAACTGGTTGGAGCTTTGTCTCAAGGAGGGACACATTCAGACAGCACTGTTTCCCCAGTTCTGGACATTGCCTCTTCTCCACATCTTCAGAAGACAGTGCCTTCACCCCCTTCCCATCATGGACATATCCTACTTTGTATGTGCAGGTTTCTGCTGAAGAGCCAAATAAAGGGCCTGCCCAAAACAGTTTATTAAGGCGAAGCACAGTTAAAACTAGGCTAAAAGAGGTGCTCTCTGTTGATGTATCTGTCAGATATAGGCTCTACCATATCACAGAGTTAAGTAAAGGAAAAACTGTTTTAAATTGTATTATTTTCTCAAAATCTCTCAAAATGAAAATGGCATAAAAGGACATACAATGAAAATTCCTCCCACCCTGACCTCTGCTCTTCTGTCTTCTCAGCACTTGATTTTCCTCCTCAGGCAGTCAGTGGTATCAGATTTTCATAAGTCTTTCCAGTAGTAGTTTATATAATAAATAAGGAAATATGTACATGCTATGTGTATGGCATATGTGTTTGTGTGTGTGCATCTAATGTCATTTTTATGCATTTAAAATATATGAACAGTAGAAGATTATATTATTCTGCATCTTGTTTTTTATTGTTGTTGTTGGAAAAGCAGGGTAGTAAACTTCTTTTAAAAGCAAAGACTGGAGCTAGACTGCCTGATTTTGGATTTTGGCCATGCCAAATAATTAGCTGAGTGATCTCAGAAAGTGTGTTAACCTCTCTGCTGTGGGAAATGAGATCCTTTGTATCTTACAGAGTTGTTGAGGATAAGTCACCGTGCCTGTAACGTGCAGCACAATTTCTGTCACATTGTAATCATCCAGCGTTGCAAGCTCTTGTTACCATTACTATCATTAGGTTTGGATCTTTCCCATTTTATTTATTTTTTTCTTAAATAGTTTATTGTCAAGTTGGTTTCCATATAACACCCAGTGCTTATCCCCACAAGTGCCCTCCTTCATGCCCATCATCCCCCTTCCCCTCTCCCCCATCCCCATCAACCCTCAGTTTGTTCTCAGTATTTGAGTCTCTCATGGTTTGCCTCCCTCCCTCTCCCCCACTATTTTTCCCTTTCTTCTCCCCCACGGTCCTCCATTAAGTTCCTCCTAATCCTCCTATATGTGCAAACATATGGTATCTGTCCTTCTCTGCCTGACTTATTTCGCTCAGGATAACATCCTCGAGTTCCATCCATGTTGCTACACATGGCCAGATGTCATTCTTTCTCATTGCTATGTAGTATTCCATTGTATAGATAAATCACATCTTCTTGATCCATTCATCCATTGATGGACACTTAGGCTCTTTCCAGGTTTTGACTATTGTTGAGAGTGCTGCTGTGAACATTGGGGTACATGTGCTCCTATGCATCAGCACTCCTGTATCCCTTGATCATTCCCATTGTAGTACATGAAAAGGTCTCTCATTTTTTATACCTTCACAGTATTGCAGTATATGGCTGTTTTCTAATATATTAACCATACCTTATTTAGGACCACCCCCCAATATTTTGGTGTTGCAGGGAATGCTATAATGGAAAACTTTTTACGTTACTCATTCTAGATTGTATCACACATATTTGCAGCATAAATTCCTCAGAGTGGAATTCCTGGGTCACATAGTGTGTTCAATTGTGACTTTTTATTTTATTTTTTTCTCTTTTTTTTTTTTAATTGTTTCTAGGAGAGAGAGAGACAGCGTGAGCAAGGGAGGGTCAGAGAGACAGGGAGTCACAGACTGAAACAGGCTCCAGGCTCTGAGCTGGCAGTCAGCACAGAGCCAGACGCGGGGCTCGAACCAGCACACCGCGAGATCATGACCTAAGTGAAAGTCGGACGCTTAACCGACTATGCCACCCAGGCGCCCCGTCAATTGTGACTTTTTAAAGATATTGCCAAACTTCCCTCCATAGAAGTTGGACTAAATTATGTCCTCACCAGCCCTGTGTACAAGCGGTGTTCACATAAACACACCTCCTCATTGAGAGGTGTAGTTTGAATTTGCATTTCCCCGATTAGGAGTGACTTTGAACATAGTTTCATATGTTTAATAGCCATTTGTAGTTCTTTTTTTTTTTTTTGTGACTTCTCTGTTAATGCATGTTCCCTCTTGTTTTCTGTTGGGTTATTGGCGTATTTATTATTTACTTACATAAGTCCCTTGCATTTTGGAGAATAATGTGTTACAAGTATTTTCCCCAGTTAGTATTATTTTTTCTTTTGGCTATATTTGTGGAAGTTTTTCCATGCCCAAAATTTTCTATTTTATATAATTGAATTTTTCAAATTCTTTTCTTTTCTGGGTTTGATGTTTTGTCTTCTAAGGAAAAGTTTAAATGAGTTATAGTTAAAGTCTATAGATGTGTAAGATTGTGGTTGGTTTAAGCTTATAATTATGTCTGGCTTTCCCTCTTCCTTATTTGAATTTAAGTTGTTTGAGGGCAGAATTTATGTGAATTAGCTCATATAAATTGTTTTATATGAACTAATCCACTTACTCACCATTATATCCCAAGAAAGTCCATACAACTACTATTATCATTTTACAGAGGAGTACCCTGAGCTCAGAGAGGTTGAGTCATTTGCTTAATGTTACAAGCTACCAAGTTTAAAGTATTAGGATTTTTGCTCATGTGCTAGCCTACACAGCAAGCATAGTCAATAAAAGTTAATGAATTTTTCTATAGAACAGACTCATTTGTCACAATTTGTGACCCAAAACACCAAGTCTTACCATAATCACCCTTATCCTGACCTCAACTCCTCCCTCTCGAACATAGGGGAACCATTCTGGGATAGTTTTGCAAAATATATATATTTTCAAAATCACATGTAAAGAAGTCTAAAGCCAAGTTTATCAAACACTTTCTCTTTCTCATACAGTGACATAAAAAAAAAATAGGAATGTCTTTTCTTCCCTTCATTTTAGAAGGCCCAGCTTTCCAAACTTATGTCTAGAATTGAGACTAAGGCATAAGTCAAGCAGAAATTCAATGATATCCTAGAACCAAACAGCAGTGGGCTTAGACCTGAGTAACACCATGAAATATGAGACACTGTGAGTCTTTAAAGTCAAATGTACTACCCCATTTGGATTTACAAAAGAACACCTGGGTGCTGCATTTGATGGGTGACATTTGTGCAGAGAAACTGAAAGAAGTCTTTAAAGAGGCAACAGGTTGGCACTGTCCTCTAAACTGGGTTTCTGGTTAACAAATTGATCAATTGGACAATGTCATTCCAACTGAATATACATACTAAAGAAAATGAACAATACTACCTTTGTACATTTTGACACAATAAATATATCTTAGAAGTTCATCTTCATGGCAGTCTCTGTGTTTCTATTCAAATGACCATCTTCAATCATTACATTCAGTATTGTCTGTGTTTATCATTTTTTTACCCCTCAAAACATTTGTCATTATTTTTATGTGAGTAATTCTAACTGAAGCACTAAAATAAAATTGTTCTGTCTCTTTTTGACTCTGGACTTCCTTTTTCCACGTATAAGGATCTACTTTTCTATGTACAGCACCACTGATAAAAATATAGGAAATTAACCCAGATTTATTCAACATATATTTAGTGTGAACCTGTCACTTGTGAAGAAATCTGAACCTCTGAACTCTATCACTCAGAGAACTTTGGCAGGCATCGCACAGAACTTTCATAGCTTGCCTGCATCCTGAGATGACATTAGGAAGAGCCAGAAGAGAGACCAAAGAATGTAAGATAGAAATTAGAATCATGTTTTATATAATCATGCTACAGACTTAAAATGTGAAGTTGGATTGAGGATTGATCTTTCACATAGAAATAACATTTCTGTTACTGTAAAGGTTTTTGAGTCCATTTGTGATATACTTTTAAAAACAGCTTCAGAGGCGCCTGGGTGACTTAGTCGGTTAAACGTCCAACTTTCGCTTAGGTCATGATCTCGCGGTTCGTGGGTTCGGGCCCTGTGTGGGGCTCTGTGCTGACTGCCAGCTCGGAGCCTGGAGCCTGTTTCAGTCTGTGACTCCCTCTCTCTCTGACCCTCCCCTGCTCACGCTGTCTCTCTCTCTCTCTCTCCTAGAAATAAATAAAACATTAAAGAATAAAAATTAAAAAAAATAAAAACAGCTTCATTGAGGAGCACCTGGATGGCTCAGCTAGTGTCCAACCTTTGGTTTCAGCTCAGGTCATGACCTCACAGTTCCACGGGTTCAAGCCCTGCATTAGACTTTCACTGATAGTACTGAGCCTGCTTGGGATTCTCCCTGTCTCTTTCTGTGCCCCTCTCTTGCTTGCACTGTCTCTGTCTATCTCCGAATAAACAAACTTTAAAAATAACAACAAAAAATAAAAACAGCGCTATTGAGAAATAGTTTACATATATACAATTCACCTATTTAAAGTATACTGTTCATTGGTTTTTAGTATATTCACAGAGATGTGCAACTATCACTATAGGCAATTTTAGAACATTTTAATCACTTTCAAAAGTAACTTGATATGCTTTCACTATCACTCCCCATAACTCTACCCTCCTCCTAATAACACCCCCCCGCCCCCGGCCCTGGGCAACCACTAACCTCTTTTCTGTCTTTATGTGTTCAGAACTTTATGTGTTCTGGACATTTCATGAATGGAATCATATAATATGTGCTTTTTTGCAAATAGCTTCTTTTACTTAGCATGTTTTCAAAGTTTATTTGTATTGTAGCATATGTCAGTACTTCATTCTTTTTATGTCCAAATAGTATTCCATTGTATGGACATATCATGTTTCTTTATCCTTTCATCAACTGATGGACATTTGGGTTGTTTCTGCATTACGGCTATTATAAACAATGCTACTATAAACATTTGTGTATAAGTTTCTATGTGGACCTATGTCTTATTTTTTCTTTAGATACATATCCAGGAGTAGAATTTCTGGGTCATGTGGTAACTTCATGTTCAGTCTTTTGAGGAACTGCCAGGATGTTTTTCTAAAGTAGCATAATCATTTTACATTCCTACCTGTAGTATATGAGAATTCCAACTTGTTCACATCCTCCCCAATAGTTGTTTTTACCTGGCTTTTTAATTCTAGCCAACCCAGTGGCTGTGACATACCCAGTGGTATGTCATTGTAGTTTTGATTTACTTTTCCCTGGTGGCTAAAGATTTTAAGCATTATTGCATGTGCTTATTGGCTATTTGTATATCCTTCATGAAGAAATGTCTGTTCAGATTTGTGTCCATTTTGTAATTGGATTGTCTTTTTATTATTGAGTTAGAAAAGTTCTTTATATATTCGGAATATAATTTCCTTTATCAGATATACAACTTGCAAGTATTTCTTCCCTTTCTGTGGGTTTTCTTTTCGCTTTTCCAATGGTACTTTTTGAATCACAAAAGTTTAAACTTTGATGAAACCCAGTTTCCCTCTTTTTCCCTTTTTTTCTTTTTTTCTACTTATGCTTTTGACGTCCTAAGAATCCTTTGCCAAATCCAAAGTTACAAAGATTTACCCCTCAATTTTCTTCTAAGATTTTATAGTTTTTAGTCTTTGATCCATTCTGAGTTCATTTTTGTATATAGTATAAGGTAAGGGTCCGCATTAATTCTGCATGTGGCTCTTCAGTTGTGCCAGCTTCATTTGTTGGGAAGGGTGTAGTGCCCCCATTACAAGGTCTCACAACCTTTGTTAAAAACCAGTTAATCCACAGATGTATGTATTCATTTCTGGACTTTCAATTCTATTTCACTGATTTATGTGTCCTACACAGTCTTGATTACTATTGCTTTGAAGTAAGTTTTAAAACCAGGAAGTGTGAGTCCCCCTGTTTTGCTCTTCTTTTTCAAGATTGTTTGGCTGCTGTGGGTCCCTTGCAATTTCAGATGAATTTAAAAATTCACTCTTTTTAAAAGATACCAGATGGGCTTATGACATGGATTGTATTGAATCTGTAGATCAGTTTGGGGAATATTAGCATTTTAACAATGTTAAATCTACTGATTCATGAACATGGACTGGTTTTTGTGATGTTCTTTAAAATATTCAGTTATTCAACAAATATTTATTGAGCAACTATAGCATGTCATGTATGTGGACTCTACCATGTCAGTCAGACCTGCTTCTCTGTAGCATATTTACTCTTGATGTTTGTTCCTAAATATCCCCTGACCTCCTTCAGATCATTCCTCAAATATACCTTCTTGATGAGGTCCTCCGGTCACACATCCATCCATTACCTGTACCTCCTATCTCCCTGCCCTGCATTTTTGTATTCTTAACAATTGTCTTTATTTATTATATTTTTTATTTTTACAAGTCCTAAGAATATGACAATGGACAGAAATCCTTGATTTTATGGTGCTTACCTTCTAGCAGGAAATACAGATGAGAAAAAAGAAAAAAATATGTAAAATGTATAGAATGACAGTAATTACTATGTGAAAACTAAAGTTGAGAGAAAGAAGGTCTAGGATTACAGTTTTAGACAAAATGGTCAAAGACCAAGGGTTAGACAGGAGTTAGGCAGTATGTGTATGGAAGAGCATTCAAGGCAGAAGGAACTGTATGTGCTAAGGCCTAGAGGTGGGAGCAGACTTGGGTACCTGGAGGAGAAATTAGGAAACCAGAGTGGCTGCAGCACAGTGAGATAGACTAGAGAAGTAGTAAGAGACCTTTTAATGGAACTCAGTGTTTAGGAGAATTAAGGGACATAATCTGTATGAGGGGTTGTGCTCCCAAGCATTCATGATGAGGATAAAGGAAGAGAAAGCACAAATGAGGTAATAACATTGTCAGATCTCAACTCCACAGCAACATGCTATAAACTATCTGGATATTTTATTTTATTTTAAATATTTTGTATTTATTTCTAGGAGAGAGAGACAGCGTGAGCAGGGGAGGGTCAGAGAGAGAGGGAGATACAGATTCTGAAATTGGCTCCAGGCTCTGAGCTGGCAGTCAGCACAGAGCCCGACGCGGGGCTCGAACCCACGAACTGCGAGATCATGACCTAAGCGAAAGTCGGACGCTTAACCGTCTAAGCCACCCAGGCGCCCCACTATCTGGATATTTTAATTAGCTGCATAATTGCCTCAGTTATCAACTGTGCATAGAGACTCACTAGCCATTAATGTTATAGAACATCTTAACATGCAATCTTTCTCCCTTCTTCTTTTGGCCTGAAAGAACTTTACTTGGTTTAGCTCTGAGCTTGCTATAAGTCCCACTGTTGTGTGTTTGGTGGGGAATACTTCAGATGTCTTTGGGCTATCATAATGTAATTTAATGCTAGCAATTTACATCCCTGTGTTGTGCCTGGGACCTCAATGAAAGAGGCAAATTTTGAAACAATTAGTAAGTAACTTAAGGAAAGAAGGAAGGAAAGAAGGGAAAAGAATAAAAACAAAACAAAACAAAGACAAAAACAAAGGAAGACAAAAGAGAGAAAAAGAGTAAACCAAACCAATTGCATTTTTGATTGGTTAGAATCCCTAATCAGTCTGAAGTTTCTGGTGATAAAAGGGGATGTTTTGAGCAATCCCATGGCATTTTCACCAGTTTAGATGTCCCCAGGACAAGGACAATCAACTCAAATAGTATATAAACAACGGAGAATGGCAGGGCTAGTGGCTAAACTGAAAACAATGTGCCTCGCCTATAGGCAATCCAGTTCTTATTTTTTTTAAATCCTGCACTAGCTGAACAAAAGATGTCTGTCAGCTTTTGAATGCTACACAAGGCCAGCGCTCTGCTAAAATTATTACGTGAATTAGAATAATTAATGCATAATAATTTATATGAGGTGGGTGCTCCTATCACCCTCTTTTTCCAACTGAGAAAACTAAGGCTCTGAAAAGAAGTTAATTACTATCAAGAAATAGAGTCAAAATGTGGAGGCAGGCACTCTGGTTTCATATCTGTGATCTTAATCATAATAATAGTAAACATTTATATGTAGATAAGTAACTAGCAATTAAGTACACTATGGATTGCAAAATACGTAACATTTGGAAACATTGATAGGAGCATTATTCTGTACATATAATTACAAACCACATATGTAATTTTAAATTTTCCTAAAGCCCCATTCAAAACTGTAAAAGGAAACAGACAAAATCAATTTGATAATATGTTTTATTTAATTCAGTATACCCAAAATATCATGCCAGCATGTAATCAAGGTGAAAGTATTAATGAGGTAGTTTTCATCCTGTCTCTTGGGAACTGGGTGCCTATTTTTACATTTAAATCACATCTCAATAAAGAGTACCCACATTGCAAGTGTTCAGTAGCCACATTTGAGTTATGGCTACCATACTGGAAGGTAAAGATTCAGATGACTAGCTCAATTTTTTCACTGTTCATTTTTTCCTTGTATCACATAGAGCTGTAATTTAATTAGGCTCCATTTCCTTGTAGGGAAAGCAGGAATTCCACCAATACAATGATTTCAGAGGAGGGGTTGCCAGCAGGTGCTTTTCTTCTGCTCTCATTAAGAAGTTTGTATGAACTTCTCAGCACAAAGCGTATGAGATCCTGTGAATTTATGGCTTGAGTTATATGGGGTTTACACATATGTACTGATGTTACCGAAAATACCCCTTCCTGTAATGTTTTCTTTATGAACTGGTTTCGTGGATGGAATATTTATATGCTCTCACTATGAACATAAGTATTATAAAGGATCTGTGCTTTGTGCCGCTAACTTAAATGGGTTTGGAAAGCAAAGTGGAAAAACTATAACTTTATGATAAACGTTACCACCTCCCTTTAATGCATTAATATATTTTATAGTTAAAATAGAATGGAACATTGAGGTGCTTGTGTAGAATATATAAAAGCACAGAGGCAGTGAAGGAGACCAAAAATTACATTTGAGCTTATTAATTTATGAAAAAATCCCCAAATATCCTCAGACAGCTGCAACATCAATTCAGGTGAAAAATTTTCTAACATGTCAGCAAACTCCACCCCATAATCCTGCCAGGATGAAATTAAACAAAACAATCTCCCAAATTATTAAATTCAAAGTCTGTAGGGGAATGCCCTAAATTATATCTTAAATTACTAAACTATAGGTACAACTATGGAGCCACATGTCTCTCCACTTCTTTGCTGTATAATTGTATACAGATGTACCCAGTGTTATGCAATAGACTTAGTCCTTAAAAAGTGGAGTGCAAATTCAATATTAAAAATCCTTTAAAAGCACTAAGGGAGCTTGCTATTTAAAAGGTTCTTTTATAATAAGATTAATCACCCCCTAATTCCTCTCTTTGGCAAAGTGAAGTTTTAATATAGGATTTTTGATGTGTTTTTTTTAAAGTAATGTTTCAGAAGTATGGAGAAGAGAGAGAAAAAAAGCTATTACTACATGTACGCCGGCTAAGATGTCACCCTTGCACTGAGTTCTAATCCATCTTACCAGTGCAAAGATGTCATACTCACCCAATTATTATTATTATTTTTTTGTCTCTTGGACATGCTTTTAGCATACAAGCTTTTCACATCTTTTTGACTTCCAATAATCCCTCTCCCCCTTTTTCCTCTTGACAACAAAGTGCCTTAAAAGAATTATCTGCTCGATGTCTTCAATTTTCTTTCCTTAAAGCTAGTGAACTCTATACCTTGTACACTTGTCAAAAAGTTTCTAGGGTTATTGTCATTAGTTTTCTGTAAAAAGAATAGGAACAAAATGATCAAAAGTATTTCCCATAGTAAGGAAAAGAGACATACACATGCATTCAAACATTCATCTACCCCACAGAAAATAATGTATTTATGATTATATTCATTTGCTAGGGCTGCTATGACAGAGGATCACCAAATGAATGGTTTAAAAACAGAAATTTACTTCTGTAGTTCTGGAGGCCAGAAGTCCAAAGTCCAGATGTTGACAGAGCCATGTTCCCCCTCAAGGTGGTAGGGAAGAATCTGTTCCATGCCTTTCTCCTGAGTTCTGGTAGCCTCAGATGTTTCTTGTCTTGTAGATGGCTGTCTTTCCCTTGGGTCCCTCCATTGGTCTGTATCCAAATTTCCCCTTTTTATAAGGATACCAATCATATTGAATTCAGGTTCACCCTAGAGAGCTCATTTAATTTGGTTACCTCTGTAAAGAAACTATTTCCAACTAATACCACCTTCTGAGGTACCAGAGGTTAGGACTTCAACATATCTTTTATTGGGAAGGACAGAATTCAACTAATCAAGCCTATAATAAAAAATCTAGTTTTCCTTTGACCTATTATAGGGATATGATCTCAAATGTGTTAGAGAAGTTTGGGCCATACTTCACAACAGAGTCTTCAAAACATGTGGACTTTAACTGGATAAAATAATTGTTCATAAATTCCTTTGAGATTGAGCCTATTATCCATCCATCCATCTATCCATCATTCCATCCATCCATCCATCTATCCATCCATCCATTGATTCCTCCTTCCCTGCCTCTCTATCTCCCTCCAAAATTCATTGTTATTTTTACAAAAATTGCTGGATGCTTCTATGAACTTAGTATTTTGCAGGGCACTTGGGAGTGGAGAGATACAATGGCAAACTTCAGTAGTCTTTACTTTTAGGAAAGCATAAAATAGATGGTAAGACAAAGCATAAAATGTAAATACTAAGTGAACTGAACTTACAGAGATGCCCTATGTTATTTTGAGGGTTAAGTCATTAATTGTTGAATATTCTGAGTGGGTATCACTGAATCAAGATGATAGCTGAATTTCTCACAAAGGTATGGCCAGGATTGGCCCAATATAAGCTTTCTTAAGTTCTTGAATTCTGCTTATAGTAATCTTTTCTTTTAATTGACACCCTAGCTTTGAAGGCCTTGCTGTAGCTAAATCAGGCCTCACAATATTCTGAACCTTCACATTTTCTCTCTCCCCTTGTGGGTGAAGGTGGGACAGAATCACAGTGCCACATGTAGGTTCAGCCCAGCCTAAGTTCTGAAGCCAGTTCTTATGTGAGAGCACCAAGTTGTCACTCAACGTCTCGTTGGCCCTGATGTCTGGCCCCTGACCTTTCATCAACTGGTTTGTTGCTCCCTATTTACAGCAACTCTTGCAGGAGATACAGAAAATGTTGAGAGTGTAGGATCAGCCTCCTCTATATGTTTCTGGGAGCCAGCTGGTCTCTTTTACCCATCTGGGTGTCCACACTCCATGAGACCTACCCAGCAACATTTTAGTGAGTGTATTTCCAACTAAAATTACCAGAGCTGATTTCTGTTGCTTCTAACAAAAACTCTGATTAGTAAACTCTCTACCTCCAAATGTCAGGCTTGAGAAAGTTTCAGGCCTGTCACAATTACTAACGGCTAGCATGATATGGTTTGTTGCCTCTTCTACATCCCTGGAACAACTGCCCATTTCATTACCCCATGCCCTGAGAACTGCTGCCTTTCATCTACTGATGCCTACCAGGATCTCTGATATTCTACATTCCCATCCTAGGATACCAGTTATACCTTCTGTTCAGAAATGTTTACAGTATCCTTAAAATAGTACCCTGGACTCTCTGCCTGCATGCATTCTCTCCCAGTTCTCTCAGCTAGGCCCAACACCTCTCATTTATTCTGTCTTTATGTCATCAATTAATTTGTTCCAGTTAGTGTTACCTTTTGTATCTTCTCTTTTCATTCTTGTGACCCTGGCTATGCTAATTGCATTACCCTTACCTGTATCCTCATTCTCTCAACCTGGTGCTTAACCCAGCACTAGACCATAGAATCATCTGGAAGAAATCCATCCCTCATCTACTTAATCCGAATTTTTGGCAGTGGGGCCCACATATTTTTATTAGCTCTTTAAGTCATTTTGTTCATAGCTGTTTAGAATATACCACCTCAATCCTGGTTTCTTTTTCGATGGTCTCCCCTTCTTTTTTATTTAGAGTTCTAAATATTCAGCTGTGATTGCCAGTGTCCAGGATCATTCCAGAGCCAAGATATTTGGACCTTTATTCCTTCCAAAGAAGAAATGGATCCTAATCTGTTTTAAGATACCACTGACCTGTTCAGATCCTCATAGAAAAGAGTCAAATAGAATAACCAGAGTTGTATGGGCTTTTATAAGCTCAGGCATGACCTCTGTCTTCTTATTGGAAATCTATCCTCAGTTCTAGACACACAAACCTAATTGTTTTTTTATGTATCAGATCCTAATACTCTTTCATATAACAATTCGTCATTACATTACTGACGTTAAAGTATGCCCATTTTATAATTATTAACTATGCATTTATCTTTTTCATTATAAGTTTGATTAAAGCAGGTTTTATTTTGCTTTGTTTTTGTTTTCTTAATTTTTTAAATAATGCACAGACAGTGCCTGACACACAGCAGACATTCAGTAAGTGAATACATATCTCCACCTAGATATTTCTTAGATACCTCCAATGCAACATGTCTAAAAATGAATTATCTTTTCCCCAAACTTATCATCTGTATGGGTTTTGTTTTTAAATAAACTTCTACTTAAGAATAGTTTTAAACTTACAAAGCCACTGATCTATTTATCATCACTATAGTTTTGCCTCTTCCAGAATGTCATATAAATAAAATTATAGAGAATTCAGTTTTTTCCAGACTCACTTCTTTCACTTAGAGATAGGCATCCATCCTTTTGCATGGCTTCTTAGCTCATTCCTATTTATCATTCAATATTGCATTGTGTGGATGTACCATTTTGTTTACTCTTCACCTATTGAAGGATGCCTTGGTTTCTCCCAGATTTTGGTGATTATGAATAAACTGTTCAAACTATTTATGCATATGTTTTGTGTAAACCTAAGTTTTCAAACCAGTTGGAATGAATGTCTAGGAGTGCAGTTGCTGCATAAGGCTGGTTAGCTCCTGAAGAAATTGTCAAACTGCTGTCCAAAGTGACTATACTATTTTGTGTTCCTACCAGCAATGAATGGGAGTTCCTGTTACTTCTCATTCTCACAAGCAATTGGTATTGTCATTTTTCAAAATTTTAGTTATTCTGATATATATACAGTGGTATCTCTACTGTTGCAAGCCTCATTCCCATGATAGCAGATGATTTTGAGTGTTGGTTTGTCTTTTTGAATGTTTGACATATATGTTATATACACCCCAACTGCTGTCCCTCACTATCTCACACAGAAACTGTCTTTAAGAGACTGGCAATATCTTATTTAGCCCTGTATTTCCAGTTCCTAAACAGAGTGCGTGACCCAGAGCAGACCTTCACTGAATATGTTGGCTTATGGACTGTCTTGAAATCAAAGGTGCATTTTGACAGGTGTGTTCTTCAGAATGGAAGTTAGTGCCATATTTTGCCCATTCCAGACTTCACTAAACCATTGGTGGTAGTATCCTCGTATGCTTGCAGACAGCAACTGTGAAAAACCAGAAAGCAAATATAAACCTCATTCATTCATTTGTTCTCTACTGTTTGCCAAACACTGTAGACTCAATGCTCTCCCCTTCAGTCTCTCATGCGAGGGGCTAAAATTCAAGCTGAAAAATGTTTACTTGCTTATTTGGTCTAGCATGAGACTATCTATATTTTTGAAAATGACATGAGAATAAAACTCATCTCTTTCTTCATTAACAGACTCCACATTGGGTCTCAGTGGAAAACTGTTTATTGCTGTCTCCAACATTAATGATAATCTCTGTGAAGATTGTATTCTGTTCTAGAATGTGATTCCATAAGAGCTGGACTGTGAGTCTGTAGGAAGAAACAAAAGCACAGGAAAAAATTGTCATCCAAAAAGCACATACTTAAACTATGCCAGACATCCATGCACATGCTCACAAATCAGATGATTTGTTTGCCAAAAGTTGCACGTGGATTCATACGCATCCATGTAATTCACTCACTACAGCGTTATACAGGAGGAGACACACAGAGAAACATACAAACACAGACTCACCCTTAAATCTCTTCTCTTAAAATCCCAAAAGGTCTACCGGATCTGAGTTGGTGAATGTTAAATAGGCTTGGAGGAGGGAGGAGGTAGAGAGCATGCAAATGCATTCTAACTGCTAAGAAGATTACACATATGAAGCACTGAGACCCTGGTGAACAGTATTCAGGGGCTTTAGGATCCCCATCTCAAAGGACACAGTGTGGGCCAAGCTCAGTACCCTAGTGGAGTGAAGAATTGGCTCTTGGTTCGTGTTCACAATCACCTCCATTACAGTTTACTATATCTTAAGATTTTATCCCCTTTAGAGAAAAATTACCATGAGATATTTGTCATTTTCTGGAATGAGATGCTCTGGGAGAGGATATTGAAGGCCTGGAAGGTATCCATGAGTCTATCAGAGGACTGAAGTTTAGGAGAGAGGTACAGGGAAGAAAGAAACATGGAAGAAAGTAAAAGGATTCCATTTATAGGGGTAGCTTTGCTTCACACAGGCAACCATTATGTATCACATCACTACATTTAAGATGGTTCCTTGTGAATAACTTTAATATTTCTTTTATTCTTTGGTAGTCATGAAAATGCAAACTCCAATAATTTATTCTTTCTCTTTAAATTCATATGGGATCCGGAAACCTGTCCATCTGCTAGTTGCCCTAACTCTTGCGAATCATCTTGAGGTGGCATCAGTTGAGTTGAGGTCTCATGACAAAAGTCTGATATAAATGAAATGAATTCTGGCATATTTCTTTTCTATTCACTCCTCATTTTGATCTCATGAAGTTTCTGTGCTGTTTTTCTGTCACATTGTACTAGAAGCTCTCACTTTTGCGTATCCTCATAGACTTAACACTTTCCTTCTTCTTCCCTTTGTTTGCCTGTTCTTCTAACTGGAATGCTCTCCTTCCCTGGTTTTGAATGTACTGATTTACCTTTTAGTTCTTGATGGACAAAGGCTCTTTTACCTCTAGGCAAGTTTAGCATTTAACGGTAATGAAAACAGGCATTGATCCTTGCTAAGACACATTCATCATTTAAGATGCTTAATAGTTTCTATATTATTTTATACTTACTTATATTTTTTGCTTCTCCCTGTTATTAGATTGTGTACTGTGTATGATCAATCTTTGAATCTGCCAAGGCTTTATCCTATTTTCTGCACTTGCTTAATATCTGGTGGATGAATGTAGGAATGAGTGAATGTACAAACAAATGAATGTATGAATGTTTATCATGTACCTGTCCTGGATCCAGTTCTGCCTTTTACCCTTTATAGGTAATCACAGAAGAAGAGAGAATATTCTCCTTATATTCATTACCCAGTCTGTCTAAGGTGGCTCTTTTATTTAAAAAAAAAAATTATTTATTTTGAGAGGGAGAGAGAGAGCTCAAGTTGGGGAGGGGCAGAAAGAGATGGGGGTGAGGTGGGGATAGAATCTCAAGTGGGCTCTGTGCTGTTAGGGCTTGAACCCATAAACCATGATATCATGATCTGAGCCAAAGTTGGATGCCCAACCAACTGAGCCACCCAACGGCCCCATGTCCAAGGTTGCTCATACACCACTGAGTTAAACCATTTAGTCACTTTTGAAGCCAGGCTCCCATGTTTATTTTTACTTTTGGAAAAACAGTATGCTCCTTCTTTTTCCCACAAATAGCTCCACAAAATACAGAGATTGTCCTTGAGGCCTTAATAAAGTAGTCATGTTAGAGAAACCCATGTGTCAAGGAATTGCAGCTGGCCTCTAAGAATTGTGGACACCCTATGCAACCTGAGGGTGGCCTCTAGTCAACAGTCAGGAAAAAAATAGGAACCCTTAGGCATACAAATGCAAGGAAATGAATGCTGCCCATCTTGAGAATTAGCTTGGAAGTAGATTCTCCTTGAGTTGAGACTCCAGGAAAAAATGTATCCTGACCAACACCTTGATTACAGCCTTGTGATACCTTGAGTAGTAGATCCAGTTGAGTCGTACCCGGAATCTTGACTTATGAAAACAAGCGATAAATGTGTGTTGTGTTACACTGTAAAGTTTGGGGTAATTTGTTGTATGGAAACAGAAAATGAATAAAGTACTTTTCAGTCAACCATATGATATAGTAACTATTAGTTTCAGACTTGTGTTTTATGGCTCACAATGTGCTAAATGATACTGTTCCCCAAGGATTATATAGTTTCCCACAGCAGGAAGAAGAGGATGAACTTTATTTTCTCATGTGTGTCTTCTTCAAGAAAAATGTTTTCCACGGACGCTTGGGTGGCTGAGTTGGGTAAACATCCAACTTCTGCTTAGGTCATGATCTCATGGTTCTTGAGTTTGAGCCCTGCATCAGCTCTGTGCTGGCAGCTCAGAACCTGGCACCTGCTTCGGATTCTGTGTCTTCCTCTCTCTCTGCCCTTCTCCCACTTGCATTCGGTCTCTCTGTCTCTCAAAAATAAATAAAACATTTTTTTAAAAGTTTTGTAGAGTTCCCTCTCTCTAGCTAGTAGTAGCTAATAATCTCCCATCTCACTGGCCAGAATTGTGTCTCATATTCATTCCCAAATTGACCATTGATAAGGGAAATGCTCACATCATGATCAGCTTGGACTAATACATATTTATTCTCTGGGCCTAGAGAAAGCCCAATCTCTTCTGTTACATGTGGTCACCTAGGATTCGAACAAAACTGACGTTTTGGTGGAAGGAAAAAGGGGTAGGTGATAAAGCTGGGTGCACAGTTACAGTGTCAGCCTCAGCAAGAAAAATGGGCTTCAGTTTTCCTATTTGTAAAAGTAGGAATCTGGACTAGTTCAAGGTCTATAGGAAGATCTGAACATTGGTAGTTGCTTCCTAGAGTGCTGCATTGAGAACAATTTTGTGGCAACGTCTGGGTTCAGCAGCAAAGACCACAGGGATAGATTAGCAGCGTCTGTTGCGGAAGGAGAAAAGAAGTCATACACGATGGTGGTTGTGATGAAAGAATAACATTTATTATTTCAGAGTGCAGATTACAGAATCATATTGCATTTGTATCTGCACTTTGCCACTCAAATGGCCATTGGCATTTTAATTTCTCTGTGCTTTAGTTTTCTCAACTGTAAAGTCAGGGTTAAAAGTAGTAAGTGAGGATTAAATGAGATAATGCATGTAAAAGTTCTTAGCCCAGAGCTAAAATGTATGTGTGCTATGAGCATGAAGTACTTAATGAATGTTATCCACTGTTGTTTAGAGGCATAATGACCACCATGTTGATGATTTAAAAGTAAGATTTCTTGCGTCAAGGTAACATGCAGGGCAATTTGGTAAAAAAAAAAAAACACTTATTCATGGTAGTTTCACTATTGGCGATACATTTTTTAAAAGTTTATTTATTTATTTTGAGAGAGAGGGAGAGAAAGAGAGAGAGAGAGCACAGGAGGGGCAGAGAGAGAGGGACAGAGAGAGAATCTCAAGCAGGCTCTGCACTGTCAGCACAAGCATGATGCAGCGCTCAGACTCAAGAATGTGAGATGATGACCTGAGCCAAATCAAGAGTCAGTTGCTAAACCGACTGAGCTGCTCAGGTGCCCTGATGATACATTATCAAAAAACTTGGTTTGCCTAGGAGAGTCCTGGTTTTGTCTGATGTTCTGAAGTAATTATAATATCTCCTCTTTCTTTCTCAAAGGTGTTCTGGTTTGGATAATGAATATTACAGTAATTATATAGTTATATAGTAACCCTGATTATTAGTATTGCTAAGGTTTTGAGTCAAAGGAATACTTTTCTTCTTTAAAAGACATTTCTGGTTCTGGACTCTCTCCATATGAAATCCATACTCTGGTCATCAGGTGGATCCTGCTATGTAGAATTTAGTGCTTTGTTTCATTGTTGTTTTAGGTGGAATGTTATGGCCATGTAGAAAGTTTTATTGTTGCCTGCTATATAATCTTCACTAATACTTGCAATCTCACGCTTAGATATTCATTCTTTAGCTTTTCTTTCTTTTCTAAATTAAAATTCAGACACTCCTTCCCCAGAAGAAATGGTTCATTAGAATTAAAATTGAATAGGAGCACCTGGGTGGCTCAGTCCAATGAGCATCTGACTCTTGATTTCAGCTCAGACCATGATCTCACAGTCATCTGATTGAGCCCTTTGTCAGACTCCATGCTAAGTGTGTGTGGAGCCTACTTGAGATTCTCTGTTTCCCTCTATTTCACCTCTCTCTCTCTTTCTCAGAATAAATAAATAAACCTTTAGAAAATAAAATAAAACTGAGTAGAATGAGAACTTCATGTCAGTCAGACCTACTGAATCAAGAATGGTTTCCTGGGGTGCCTGGGTGGCTCAGTCGGTTATGCATCTGACTTTGGCTCAAGTCATGATCTCACAGTTTGTGATTTTGAACCCTGCGTTGGGCTCTGTGCTGACAGCTCAGAGTCTGGAGCCTGTTTAAGTCTGTGTCTCCCTCCCTCTCTCTCTCTCTACCCCTACCTTGCTCATGTTCTGTCTCTTTCTCTCTCAAAAATAAACACTAAAAAAAAAATGGTTTTGTATCCTGATATATTTATCATCCTTTCTCAATTATGAAGCATATAAATGGGGTATAAGCCATTCCTGGGAGTAAAGTCTTTCATTAAATTCAAGAAGAATCCCTTATCATTGATGCAAATGATATGATATCAAATAGAAGTATATCAAAGTGAATGTAAAGTATTATTGCAAGTGTAATGCAAAACAAGTGATTTGTCATCTTCCCACAAATAAGCTGGGCTGAAATTGGCCATACATTAACCTAGATGGTATCTTACATTTCCTGAGAGCTGACATAAACTAAGATTTCTTTGATCACCGCTTAAGAAAGGAAATAGAAAAGCCACATTTGGATAAGACAAAAGCCTATATAGCAATTGTTTATTTTACAGTATAATGCAGTGTAGCTGCTGAAGCATTGAAGCAGGTAACTAGTAGTTCTTCCCATGCCTTCAGGTAACTGCCTTACACATTATATATAAACATAAGTTTCTGTCCTCTCTCATTAAATCGCTTTATCATAATTATGTCATGATGCCTATAAATTTGGGAGATTGTTGGATTCCAAAAATGATTTAACAACACATTTCATCCCGTTCATAAGTACACACTCTTAATCATCTAAATAAGAGGGATCTTAAATTCTACCTTTGTTCTGAATTTTTCACTGTCTCTTAAAAAACATGTCATCTCATTGTCTTCAATTCCCCATACACCTCAAAATTATTCATGGAATAGAAGGTGGACATTGGAGAAACCATGGGATATATAATTTGCTATCAATTTTCCTTAATCCTTAATAGACTACTTTTTCAGTCTCAATTGTAAGATGTAAAAGTATATCATCTGTTATTAAAGTATTTAACATTTTTTTCCTTAAAAAAAAGGGATCTCAAACATAGAGTAATACAATGTTTTGAACAATATCAGACCTTCCTTTCTGTGTAAAAGCCACAGGCAGCTTCAGATTCTATGCCTGCTACAATTTCTGTGTATTTCTTGAGTAAACATCTAGAGTTTGATATTCTATCATCAGCATGTAGCTCATCACCTTAAAGGCATGATTAAACTAAGGAATCACAAAAGCCATTGGTACAAAATGCAGGCATCTAAGCACAACAAAGGGAAATTTTCTGTCAAAGCAGTGCCAAATTAATTTGCCCCTCCATACTTAATCATGCATGATAGGTTTTATTGCTGCTTCTATAATCTTACTTTTATTAAGACTGCTATCAAACTCAGAATCCAAGGATTTTATTAGCACAGGTGCCTAGCAAATAAAAAACAAAACATATTTATGCATAGAAATTTAGAGTCATAGCTAATGAGTTAAATTTTACTTTTTTTGCCATTAAAGCTGGTCTACATAGGTAGGAAATTCTTATGGTGAATATCTTAATTTCTTTACAATGGAAATATTATTAATTTTAGTACGTGTGTTTCTACTCCTTCTCCGCCTCACAAAAACTCTTTAAAGAAAAATGCCCAAGAGCTCCATTTGGCATAATTCCCTGAGAACCACCTGTGTGAAAAAATAAGGACCACACGTGGTATAGGCACTTGAAATGACAATAATTAGAACATTAAAATGACTATGATCAAAGTCAAAGAGAACAGATATTAAAGATAGAGAACAGTGCTTAATTTTTCCTTTTGTGCTCAGAAACCCAGTAGCTATCTAGAGAGAGAATCAGGCAAGTGGGGTGGTATGGGGTGTCTTGGAAGAATTTATCCCCACCAACATGATCCTCCTCTGTACTGCCTCTAAGCTACCCCAAATAAGTCTATGCAAGGACTATGTCCCTTGTGCAAAAGCAGCTTTAAGACAAGATGCCAGAGATACAACCATGAAGCGCTTAAGTATAGCCTAAATAAGAAAAGCCCAGAAAATGTACGAATGAAAATATAAGATCCTTTGAGGGATAAGTTGGAAAAAATGGGAAAATGTACCCATGGTCTTCCATGGGAAGGCAAACATTGTAGAGAAGCTCTAATGCATGGGCGCTTCATGTAATTACAATTAAAATCCAAGCTTTAGGACAGTTGTATAAAATGATCTAAAAAAAGAATAAATGTGTGACAGTAGTCAAGAGTAGTGTGAAAAGAAGAATAGTTGAGGAAAGGCATACTTTAGGCACCATCACAGTGTACTCTGTACTCGTAGCAATTAGATAAATCTGGTAATGAGATGCATAGATCAGTGGAAGAGAATAAAAAATACAGGAAAAAAGATTGTTATATGAACATTTAATCTATTTGAAAAAACAAACCCTACAACCAATTCGGAGAGAAAAGATAGGTTACTTAATAAATAGTGTTAGTGCAAATGGCTACCATACCAGATATCCAAAATTAATATTCACATGGATTCTTAGCTTTAATATTTTTTCAATGAAATAATAAATATTTTAGAAGAAAATTATAAAAGACCACATATCCAGTCTAGAGGAAGGGGAAAAATTTTTTAACCAAGACCAGATTGACTTTAAATAGAACAATGGCACACTACATTATGGTACATCCATGCCCTGCAATTTTATGTAGCCATTAAAAAGAGTGAACTAGAGTTTTACCACTTGGCTTGGAGGAATTTTTATGAGTATATGGCAAATAGCGGAGCAAGATGCAGCTAGTAATATTATACCATATAGACAAAACACACAAACATAGACACGTATATATCCATATACATATATGTGTTTATAAGTAATCATAGGGCTTGGTAAAAAATGCTAAAAAGAAACAAATTGCAGTTTTAACACCGGTATAGTACCTGACTGGGCCAGTAGTTGAGGAGGTGGGAGTCATATGGATGGGGAAAGGGAGGAGAAGGGAAAAAGCATGAGAAGTAGCAGAGCCAGCACAGAATAAAAAGCAACCAGCATGTGTTATATGATGCCATTTAAGAATGTATCTAAAAAGATTTATACGTTGGAATAAAGAATATTGTTTTCCATTTGAAAAATAGAGTTCAGATCACTATTTCCAGTGAGATTTCTTTCCCGAGGTCAGTCCTATATTGACTTTGTAGAGCCCCCTCTCTTCACTGCACAGCTACACCACAGACTGTTTATTTGTCCTAATCTAGGAAGCCTCTCAACAGACTCCCAAAGGACATTTTATGCGCTGAGAATTTGACTTCCAGAGGCGAGACTACACAAGGTTATGCTACCCCAACTTTCAGGGTGCTAGTTAGAAACTTATACATCATTTTCTCAACTAGCACATATTGAGTTCTATTTTGTGAACAACACAGCTTTGTTCCAAATGCTCTGGAAACTTACTAGGAAATGTCATTTGGGACAACTGTTCCAATCCTTCCTTTTCGTCCCCACCCAAGCCCACCTCCCTCTCTGTTCTACTACCCCATCTTAGCTAGTGATTACTTACAGTCTCACTTGGAAATGAAGCAAAACACACAAACTGTTGTAAGCAGCATTAGAGTCAAAGAATAGTATAGATTCCTCGAAAATTTAAAAATAAAACTATCTTATGTACCAGCAATTCTACTTCTGGGAATATATTTGAAGTAAATGAAAACATCATGTCAAGGAGATATTTGCAACCCTGTGTTCATAACATCACTATTTACAATAACCAAGACATGGAAGTAGCCTAAGTGTCCATTGCAGGATGAACAGATAAAGAAGTGGTATATATGCACTGGAGTATTATTCATCCATAAAAAGAAGGAAATGCTGACATTTGGGACAATGTGGATGGAGCTTCATGATCTTATGTAAAGTAAAATAAGTCAGACAGAATGAGACAAATATTGTATGACCTGATCTCTAAGTAGACTATAAAAATAAAAACTCATAGCAACGAGATCAGATTTGTGGTTTCCAGAGGTGGGGCATGGGTAAATTAGATGCAGGTGGTCAAAGGTACAGACTTCTAGTTGTAGTACAGCACGATGACTGTAGTTAACACTGCTTTTGGTATATTTGAAAGTTGTTTAGAGAGTAGATCCAAAGAGTTCTCATTAGGAGGAAAAAGCATTTTTTCCTTTTCTTGTCTTTTTAATCTATATGAAATGATGGATGTTAACGAAACTTAGTATGGTAATCATTTCACTATATAGATCGGTCACGTCATTATGCTGTACACCCTAAACTTACACAGTACACTGTGTCAATTACAGTGTTAGATAAACTTAGTTCAAGTCTCTGTCTTCTCAGTGGACCACTGTTGTATCTCCTAACCTGTCTTCCAACTTCCAGTGTTGCTGGTGACCCTTGACCTCAATCTTTTCTTCATATGTCTGAGTGATTCTTTGAAACAGTATGTTACATCATCTCTTTTCCTTGCTTCCAAGCCCCTAATGAGTTACCTTTACTTCTAGAGTAAAATCTAGCTGCTTTTACATATGCCTCTTTTTTTACTTGATTTCCCACTCTTCTTCCCAGCCCTTACTGGGCTTAAGCCATATTGGCTTCCTTTATGTTTCTTTTTTTTCTTTTAATATTTTAAATGTTTGTTTATATTTGAGAGACAGACAGAGCATGAGTGGGGGAGAGGCAGAGAGAGAGGAAGACACAGAATCTGAAGCAGGCTCCAGACTCCGAGCTGATAGCACAGAGCCTGATGCAGGGCTCAAACCCACGAACTGTGGGATCATGATCTGAGCCAAAGTCGGACGTTCAATGGACTGGGCCACCCAGGCACCCCTGTTTCTTGAGAACACTGTGCACACAAACATCTCAGGACTGTTCTGTCTCCTTTGAACATTCTTTGCCCATGTATTCACATGGCTTTGTTTAGGTATTATCTCAAGAGGTACTTCGTTATAGAGGTCTTTCCTGATTACTGTACTAAAATGATTCTCTCAATAAATGTTTGTGCTTTCATCCAGTTTTCTTTTTCTCCTGACCTTTATAAATATCTGTATTTATTGTCTGGCTTTTTGAGTAGAGTGCAAGTTCCAGGAAGGGAGGGATTTTGTCTTACTTATTGATGTATCTTCAGCATCTAGATCACTGTCTGGAATAGAGTAAGTATTCAGTAAATTATTGATTGAATGAATAATAACAAAAGCCACCATGTACCTAAATGTGGAATGAGCAGTGGTAGTCCACAGGCAGTCACTACACACTTGGAATGTCCAGAGAAGTCTTCAAGGAAGAAGTAACACTTAAAGTTGGGTGGGAAGAATCTTTTTACCTTTTACCCACCAGTTTAAATGACAAATCAATACCCTGCAGTCTTGGGACATTACTGGAATTAGAAATCTTTGGGTATCACCCTTTAAAATTTTTTTTAAATGTTTTTATTTTTGAGAGAGAGAGAGAGAAAAACAGCATGAGCAGGAGAGGGTCAGAGAGAGAAGGAGACACAGAATCTGAAGCGGGCTCCAGGCTCCAAGCTAACTGTCAGTACAGAGCCTGATGCAGGGCTCGAACCCATAAACCATATGATCATGAACCGAGTTGAAGTCAGATGTTTAACCAACTGAGCCACCCAGGCACCCCGGGTACCACCTTTTAAAGAGTTTTCCATCTTGGCATCTGTTTTGAACAATTCAGGCCCAAATACACAAGTAAACACAGCAAAATAAAATGAATACTAAGGAAGGGGAATGCCTTCAATACATCAATTCTTCATTGACTGAAGCTGCTGATAGTTAAACTTGCACATAAGGGTGCTGGCAGCAGAGTAGTCCTTACTCAAAATGTTTTAGGGGACACGTCCTGGCAAAACGAAAGGTATGGCAAGGCAAGTGTAGTTTCTTTGAATAACAAGATTAAAGGGAACTTGGATTACTTTTTCAAGCAGTTCTAATACTAACCAACCTAGAAAGGGCCTGTGATGCCCCTTGGCTTTTTTATGGGAGGGCTGGAAACCTGCCCTGGCATCCATGGACAGTGTCTTCAGGGATGCGTCTGGGTGGAGGCCTTGGCAGTCATGCTATCCTGTCTGTATTCTCTATACTTTACCCTCTAATTGTGGAAGTCAAGCTTCCAAATCTGTCACAGTCATAGCAGGGATATGTGCCTTCACTATCTTTAAATATCCCCACTAACAATGCATATTCTTTCAGGGCGCTTGGGTGCCTCAGTTGGTTAAGCATCTGACTCTTGATTTCAGCTCAGGTCACGATCTCATTGTTTGTGAGTTTGAGCCTGCACTGGGCTCTGCACTGACAGTGTGGAGACTGCTTGGGATTGTCTCTCTGCCTCTCTCTTTCTCTCTCTATCTCTGTTTCTGCCTCTGAAAAATAAATTAATAAACATTTTTTAAAAAACTATTTTTGGAGAAATGTTCATTAAATTTGGGCGATGCAGCGATATAATGGGAAGTACACTTGATGCCAGAGTCAGACTATCCTTATGCTTCTACATGTGGTCTTAGAAAAGTTACTTAACTTTTAGTAGCCTCACTTTTTTTTCATTAAAACAGAAATGCTTTTCAGGATAGAATACCTAGCATAGTTCTTGGCCCATGGTAGGAATTCATTAAATATAGTAATAAAATAATAATAGCTATTATTTATTAAGCATTTACTATGAACCAGATACCAAAAAGTATTTTACCTTCATTTTCTTAATTGATTCTCAAAAAAAATACTGTGAAATGAGTATAATTATTATCTTTACTTAATAGACTTAATGAGTCTGGAAACTGAGATTCCCAAAAATTTAAAGAATGTTTCCAAGCTCATAAGCAAGAAAGTGGTAAATCCTGGGACTAAATCCAACAAGTATGACTGAGCTTAAATGCAAGCTTGTAGTCACTCAAACTTCCTCTTCAAGTACTAGGAAATGTGTATTAATAAAAAAATTGAAGTGGTATGTTATTATTCATCTAGCACATGAGGTTGACCACATAGAAAAATGGAAGGAAAATAATTAACTAAACAACCAGAATATACTGGGTTACTGCTATGCTCCAGATATCATGCTTTATATATATTTTGTCACTTAATCTTCACAGTAACTCTAGTTACTAGTTAATATTCTGTATTCTCCTCACAGGAGGGAAAAGTACTTCCTATGGAATACATGAACAATAGAGTTGGGGAATGAAAAAGGATTGTTTCCCTCGGAAACCTAAGGTTGACAAGGCCTAATAGTATTGATCCTTTTTTTTTTTTTTTTTAGTAGAGTAGGCATTATTGTAGATTCTGGGACTTGTTAAGATGTTTTCTGAGGGCAAAGTGCTTTGACTCTGTTGATATAATAGTCAGCCTCCAAGATGGCCCCCAATAATTCTTGCTTCCTGATACTCATGCCTTTGGGTAGTCTTCTTTACATTGAATCAGGGCTGACCTAGTGACCAGTGGAATACTGTGGGAATGATGGTATATGGCTTTAGGTCATAAAATGTATTGCAGCTTATACTTTGATCTCTTAGGTTATTCACTCTAGAAGAAGCCGCATGCCATCCCAGGAAGATATTATGCAACCCACAGAGAATCCAAATAGAGAGGAACTGAGGCCCTTTGCCAATATACAGTACTGACTTGCTAGCCAAATGAGTAAGCCACATTAAAAGTGGATCCTCCATCCCCAGTCAAGCTTTCAGATGATTGTAGTCCCCAGACCCTTAAGATGTCTAACTGAAGTCCTAGATGTTGTGGAACAGAGACAAGCCATCCCCACTGTGCCATTTCTGAATTCATGATCTAAAGAAACTATGAGAAATGCTAACTGATTATTGTCGTTTAAAGTCAAATTTTAGGGTAGTTTGTTATATTGCTGTATACTAATACAGCCACCAAAGCAGCTCAGGATAGAATCAGAGAAGACCCAAGTAGGATTACTGTGTACAAAGTGACTCTGGAGGCCTATTTCTGGGATAGTGGGCCTGTCTCTGGTGTGGGCTTCTGGGTTCTTGGATAGTTTTTCAGCAGCATGGTGGCCACTTTCCTCTAATGATCTTGCCTAGTCTAGACCTCCTATTCCAGGACCCACTGTATTAGATAATGCTTTGTTCTCTATAACTGGAGAAAGAAACTGGGGCACCTTCCTCCTTTGAATGATGAAATTGTTAAGTGGAATGGCAAGACATTTCTTTTAAGGTGTGATGTTGTCATTTTATCCTTAATTTGAATTATCTTCAAAGTCAAATGTAATTAGAAAGAGAATGTTAGCTTGTTCTAGAGACATGTTCCTTGTAACATATTGATTGGCCAATCCACTTTCTTTCTTACACAAATTGCACTTGGGTAGTCATGCAGTCATGCAGTGAAAAGGCCACTGGATTGAACGTCAAGTGACATTGTCTCAAGCCTTGACCATACCACTAAATAGCTAGATAATCTTCAAAAGTTACTAAATAGTTCCCTATCTATAAAATTCAAGAGATGCTGATAATACCTAAATAAAGGGAATAAGATTATTGTGAGAATGAGTGTAGATAGTATAGTAGGACTGTTTTGGTAAAATATAAAAGGTCTTATCAATATTTCATTCAAAGGGTAAGTACTAAGAGTGCATAATGGATCAGGAACTATTCTAGGCTTTGGAAATAGCAGTAAACATCAAAGCTTATGCTTTCATAGAGATTCTACCATACTGCAGGTAAAGTGTGTAATTTTTTATTGCTGTCATAGAAAATTACCAAAAACTCTGTTGCTTAAAACAAAATATTATCTTTTAGTTCTGTGTGTGTGAGAAGTCCCGCACGGGTCTCATTGGCTAAAATCAAGGTGGAAACAGAGCTGCTTCCTTTCCTGGAGGCTCTATGGGAGAATCATTGATTTGCCTTTTCCAGCTTCTGAGATGCTGCCTACATTCCTTGGTTCATGGCTTCTTTTATTGATTTTCAAAGGTAGCATCATAGCATATTTCTGACCAGTGCCTGTGTCCTCTACTTTTTGTAATTATATTGAGCCTACCTGAATAATCCAGGGTAATCTACCCATCTCAAGATCTTCAAATTAATTAAATTTGCATATTCACAGATTCTAGGGATTAAGATGTGGGGGCTGTTATTCCGCTTACCACATAAAGCACACTTTGGTTGAGCTAGAAATGTTCTTTATGACTACTTGCTGTTCAGTTTATATTAATATAACCAACACCATGCAACACAGCTCATGATTTTATTGTTGTTGTTTTGTTTTGCACCCCAGGCTTACGCCTGACTTCCAGAAAGAATTATATTTTGATTAAGAAATTATTCCTTTCCGATTCTACCTAGAATTTTGCAGTTGTGGTTTTTCTTTAAACTATTGGGAGGTGGAGGTGAAAAAAGAACTGGATAGCCAGAGGAGAAAACCCGAATTCATTTATTATTTCTATGTAAAGCCTGGGTGCATAATATCTTATTCATTGACCTGGATCAGAACCAGTGTTGAAATCTCATTGCTGAGATGTGATGCTATGACCCTGAGGAATGAATTTAGTTCAGCACAGACAAGGCCATCAGTGACAGTCACTGTCTATTTCTGGCATATTATATCAAGATTTTTAGAGTGTCAGAAACTGTTATAACTTGGATTGAAATATGACAACCTGTCAAAAAATTTCCACATCTGATAACATCCCCTTGAGGTTAATAGACAAAATTATATGATGACATAATTTGTGTCATATAATTCATAAGTTCCTTGTTACAAAGTCTCAGAGGTGGGATTTTATAAATCTGTAGTCAGTTCTACCATACTACTCTGTAATACTTGATCTCCTATGCTTGAAATGTATTTAGAAAATATAGTGAGACACACTTCAAATCAATTCAATGTGATAAGGGCTTGTAGGTAACTGACAATACAGGACACGCACTGCTAGGTGTTGTGGTGGGTACGTTAGAGGAATAAATGATGGTTCCTACTCTCAAAGAGCTGAAAAGCTTGTTGCTGTAATGATGTAAACACAGAAAACAGCTGAAGAACATTACAAGTCAATATACTCAAACCTGCTGTAGACCAATGAACTATGGAAACACAGTGGGTTCTGAGTGATGTGGTTAAAGGCTAAAGAGATGTTTAGACTCAAGATAGGATTTGGAAATGGGAAGCTGGATATCCAAGTGGAAGGAGCTTTATGAGCAGAGTCCCCAACATCAAAAGACTTTGATGGTACAAAGTACATTAGGATTATCAAGCTGGACAAAGGAGAGGGTGCTGTGAAGTAAAAGACTGGATAGCCTTTGGGCATGCCTATTTGTGCCTACGTTCATGTGTGTGTGTGCTTGTGTCTGCATGACATAAACACAGAGTGTGCTGTGACACAGCCCAAGAAAGAGCACAATGCTAACAAAGACAGTGACAAAATGTGCTTTTATTGACTGTGTGCTAGATATTTACATGCGTTATCTCATTTAATCATCAAAACAACCATGTGAGATAAGCATTTTTAAATATCTTAGTTTTACAGATAATAATAATAAAAGAAACTGAGGCTCAGAGAAATTGAGGTATGAGTTCATGGCCACACAACTAGCAAGTAACAGAACGGGGCTTCTGATACACTTTATTGGTCTTAGAGGAACCCATTTCCTAAAAATAATGCTAATTATTAGCAATACAGTCTGCTCTGCTGCAACATTTATTTTATTATTTTATTTTATTTTATTTTATTATTTATTTTATGGTTCATATGCTATCTGTAAAAGAGAATCACATCAATTTACTGAGGAAATCATGTTGGTTCTTACATGATTTTCCTCAGCATGTTTATAGTTTATAACAATACAAAGCAAGCTTTCTCATATTCAAGAGAAAGCATTGACTATCTATGAGTTGAGAAAAATAGTGGAAAATCCCTCAGAACTGCTTTCCTTGAGAGCAACAGGTGCCTTACTTAGTGGGTTCCATGTTCACTATTTACTAAGTTAAACATTTTTTTAAGTTTTTAAAAAAGTTTATTTACTTTTGAGAGAGAGCATGAGCATTGCTTATATGCTACATAAGATAAAGAAATACCTTCAGTTTCTGATATAACTTTCAGGAATATTTTAAGGTTTTCATCATATAGGTTTTATACATTCCTTTTTGAGAATATTCATAAGTAATTGAAACTGTTTTTCTTGAGTGTCCTCTATCTCACTGCGTATCTACACTGTGAATTTCTGTGCGTTACCTTTATATCCTGCTACCTGACTGAATTATTTCACTTCGAAGTAGTTTTATCATTTGATATTCTAGGCTTTACCAGAAAGTTACTAACATATCATTCTCAAAGAATGACACTCTTCTCCCATCCTAATTCCTTTGTCTCTAGTGGAATTTTTTGTCTACACACATTGACAAATGCCTTCTATATATGAAACAGCATTGTAGATGGTGGCCATCCTTGCTTTGCTGTCTAATTTTGATGGAAATGCCTCAATTTCCCCATTAAGTGAGATGCTAGCTTTAGGACTGAGGGTGTGCATGTACGCATAAAAATAAAAATTTAAAAATTTAAAAATATGTATTATATATATTAAAAGGGTATATATTATATATCTAAATATGACATAATATATTAATGATAAATATAAACGTAAATAATATATATTATTGTGTGTATGTGTGTATTCCATTAGATATTCCACTATAAATATATAATGGAATGTTACTCAACTATCAAAAATAATGAAATCTTGCCATTTGCAATGATGTAGATGGAGTTAGAATGTATTTTACGGAACAAAATTTGTTAATCAGAGAACGACAAGTACCATAGGATTTCACTCATATGTGGAATTAAAGAAGCCAAATCAGTGAACATATGACAAGGGAGGGAAAGAGAAGTAAGGGAAACCTCAAGAGACTCTTAACGATAGAACACAAACTTAAGGTTGGTGGAGGGAGGTGGGTGGGAGATGGGCTAGATGGAACTAGGCATTAAGGAGGGCGCTTGTTTTTATGAGCAATATGTGCTGTATGTAAGTGATGAATCACTGAAGTCTATCCCTGAAACTAATATTACACGGTATGTTAACTAAAATTTAAATTAAAATATATACATACATAATGTTACAAAATGTTCATAACTCCTGATCTTTTAGTGGATTGGGACCACTGTGACACTATTGATGTAAATTGCTTCTCTCTGTGACATATAAATACTTCTAGTATTTATTAGCAAGTTTTGTCCATGTACTGGTGGATATGTAATGCCCTGATGTTTCATTCATTTTTATCTAAAATGAAATTACTCTCTTCATTCTTGGCCTCTGAGCAGACAAAGTGAGACATTATCTCTCAATTTCATTGAAGGAATGGGAAGCGCAAACATCTCTGAACATGGCAGCCCGTGGTTGTCAACTTTTCTCAGATGCTGGAAATGAGTCCTGTTCTTTTCTCTAGAAGGTTTATGGGTCTGCCCATCAGAATATGGGGAGACCCCTCCTTCCTGGCATCACTGGGCTTTTTTCATTTTCACTTTCACTACTGCTTTTCACTTTTCTCATGGTGCAAAGAATGGAAAATGCATCAGAGGACCTGGAAATTAATATGTGTAGCATGTTTTACCAGCTATCAAGTGCTTCCAAATATATTATCTCATTAGCCAGATTGCTTCAAAAATCCGTGAGGCAGGCAGGACAGGTAGTTTCATTTACATTTCAGAAAATATATAGCTGAATCTTAAAGAGACAAGGGACAGAGGTAGGATTAGAAACCTGGTCAAATTATTAAATTTCTTTTTTCTTCCTTTATATCTCCTTGAGACTTTTGAAAGACATTTAACTTCAGTTTTTAATCACTAAAGTTGATTGTGGGAGGGAGGGAAGGATTAAATGACTTATAATGCAGTCCCCAGCTCTAAAGAATTGTTTACACTATAACACACACACACACACACACACACCTCATAACACAGCATCCTCCTTATTTGCACCATTATCCCTGAGTTCAAACCCTCATCATCTCTCATTGGAAATATATTAATAATCTCTCAGTTAATTCCCTCACCTCCACTTTGGTTCTCTACAATCCATTGTCCATGCTTTCAGCCAAGATAATTTTAAAGTGCAGACCTGATCATATCATTCTACACCCTCAAACTGCAGAATTGTTGTCTTCAGAGCCAACTCCAGCCCTTTACCTTTAGCCTGGTGAACAAGACTGTCTTCTTACATCTCCTCTCACTCCATGCTCTAGTTCTGGACATCCCTGAGGGTTTCCTTAACAGGACCCTCTACAGTGCGATGCCTCCCCTCCCCTCCCCCCGCCCCCCCATGTCTCTGTCATGTTGCTCACTGGTCCTTGAACAAAACTGACAACTGAAAAAATGTTCTTGACATAAATTCAGTTCTTGTTACCTGGTTCATCTCTATATCAAAGGTAGGCATTTCTGAATGGATTTGCCAGAACAAGGAATGAAATATAGATCTTTGGAATAAGACACATGGTTGGGCCACAAAGAGTTTGGGTCCCTGTTAACTCTGGCCTCGTTACACCCTCAATAATAACATCATCTGATTGGCTCATGGGCATTACAGTGTCCATGAGTATGTTAAATGGTAGGTTTAACTTTATAATCAAGAATATTATTTGGGTTGGCAGTAGAAATAATAATGGTAAAAAGTTACATAGTGGTTACTAAATGTCAGACATTTTTCTTAGCACTGTTCATAGTTTGACCTATGTAATCCTTGTAACAAATGCATGATTTAGGAGCTATTATTTTATCCATTTTATTTGTTTCTTCTTTTCTTTTTTTAAAATGTTTTATTTATTTTTGAGAGAGAGATAGAGACAGCATGAGCAGGGGAGAGTCATAGAGAGTCATAGAGTCATAGAGAGTCATAGAGAGACACAGAATCCAAAGACAGGCAACAGGCTCTGAGCTAGCTGTCAGTACAAACCCTGACATGGGGCCCGAACCCACGAACCATGAGATCATGACCTGAGCTAAAGTCGGACGCTTAACTTACTGAGCCACCCAGGTGCCCCTATTTTACCCATTTTATAGATGAGGAAAATGAAGTACAGAGAAGTTACATTCCTTGCCAGAGGTCACACAGCCAGTGGATGGCAGAGCTGGAATTTGAAACCAGATGGTTGAGCTCCATAGAGTCCATGCCTTCCCCACTACATTCCCTCACCTTTGTAGTAGACCATATACATCAAGGGCAAATAACAACAGTTTTGTCACAGGGTTCTGAGGATTAAATAAGAGACCACTTGTGCAAATTCCAGTAAAGCATTTGGCACACTGTAGGTCCTTAGTAAGCTGCTGGTGAATTTAAAGAAAGACAATAAACTCACAGTTCTGTAAATCACTAATAGATATAACTATGATGCATATTCCTAGCCCAGGCTTCAATTTTATAACTGATAAAAGCATCTAAATATGGGATTTTAAATTCCCTAACTCTAGCATCTAAATATGGGATTCTAAATTTCCATGTGACAGAAGAGCATGTACTAAAGGCTTGGCTTCACCTCTGTGAGATACAGAGCTGAGGTGCTTAGCAGGGTAATTCTAGTCACCGCACATAGGTTCATCTCAGGACTCATGTACCTAAAGTGAATGGACATAGGTTAGCACTGCAGTTCTCAAACTTTTTTCTCTCAGGACCCCTTTACAATCTTGCAAATCTCTTTTAATGTCTAATCCTGCACTCAGCTGTTGGATATCACGTGTTAGGTAGATTCTCGAAAATTCCACTATATACTTGTGAGAGAAAAAGAGTTTTTTAAAAAGCAACTTAGTATTATTATAAAAATGTGTGACTTTACCACTTCTCTAAAAGGATCTTTGGAACACATAAGGGCCTCTGGTTAACCCTTGAGAATCATGGTTTTGCTGATAGTAAACGATTCCCAAATAAGTATTTAATACAGCAAATTGACAAATCCTACTTAACATCCATACAGCACAGTATCATTCCTTGAGCAGACATTTCATCTGGTGCTCACAAAGTTCTAGAAGATGCACACTATTAGGACTCTTTTCCCATTTGGATATGTACACTCGCCATACACACATCTCTGTGGATGAAGAACTGGGGGTTAGATTAGTAAGGTTAAATAACTTGCCCAAGGTCACATAGATAATATGGTGAACAGACAAGATTCATTTTCACAATTTTCAATTTGGTCTTAATTTCAAGCCTATGACTCTTGAGGAGTTTAAATGCCGTCCCAACAATCTTGAGGTTTGGGTCTACATTCACCATTCATACCACAGCCTCAAGTGAATGCTAAATGGCTTCCTTAAACACTCTACTGAATTCATAGGTTTGTCAGATCAGTTCAAACAAATAAGATGATTTTGCCCTAAGACACATCCCCAACCCTTTTTTTTTTTTAAAAAGTATTTTGTTGTCTTTGAAACTCATTGTTTAGCAGGAGCAGAGCAAGGGTGAATAGGTGATGAATCTAGGAAGCAGCTTAAAGGCAGGAGATGAACAAAGTGTGCCAATCACAACCCTGGCCCATCACCATCCAATCCATGAGGAAGCATGGATCCTGGGAGAAAGGTGGCTCCTGTATTAACCTGGCAATTTCATGGATCACTGTCATTGGTTCCTTCAATGACAACTGGATGCCATTACAGACAGCCACACAGTCAGCTGGTGTGTGGCAGCATAACAGTTGTTTGCTTACATTCACAAATTATGAGACCATATAGCATCTCCTTGTTTGGTCTGAAATCACTCTTTTGGGAATTCAGAAAAAAATGAGACCATTCTTGCTCATCCATTCTGCAACTGAAATAGGAAATAAAGGGAGGGGAAAAATTCAGAGATCAGGGAGGTTTCCCTTTCTCACCCTTGGTGCAGGTTTACTGAAAAATTTATCTCTGACCATGAGCCAGCACTACAGATTCCCATGTGGGAGATGCCTTCAACTCATTTAAATTGTCAGGTGGAAGAAGCTTGGTGGGTTTATAGCTGGGGATGAAAAACAATGGATCTTTATTTTTCTGCTACTCTAAGTCTGGTTATATATGGAGAGAAATAGGTCTGTGGGAAGAAAGCCCAAAGAACATGATTTTTACTTATTTAGTTATTTAGAACAGAGTATATATGCTTTAAGAGAAAACAGAATATCAACTTTAGAACGGGTGTGTGTGTGTGTGTGTGTGTGTGTGCGTGTGTGTGTAATTATTAACTTTGTGGATGAAAAGTAGGACTTTACTTGAAGGCTGTTAGAAATGATTCATAGGTGCTTTGCTTACCATATTTTCTTGCAAAATCAAATTAGGAGAAACATTAGGATTTCATTTCTTGAAATCAAAATGCTTAAAACTAGGAGAGACTGTATTTCATCACTTTGATACAAACTTTGCCTGTGTGAGGCTATCCTCATCTTTGTTTCGTCCTTGGTAGTTTTTGGTCTAGTTTTAAGCACTTGTGACTTTTTTCCTACTACTTTCCATTAGAAGCAATTCCACAGCCCAATAGACTGTTAAGAAAGTTTGAGGGTTTTTTATATACTGATGCTTTCCCTGAAATTATTCTTTTTTCAAATTTAGTATTTCGCCATCCAGTTATATCTCCCTTTAGTTATGCTTTAGTTATGCCTAAATAATTCTTTCTCCAGTTTAGTTTTCATACCCTGAGGATATTTTAAGCAATCATCATGTCTCTCATCAGCTATGCTTTTAAGCTCGAAATGGCAGCCTTATTTACCGATGATGCTATTTGAAATCCAGTGTTTGTAAATAGAAGTTTGGGATTGAAGGATTTAGAACAATGGGGATAAAATTGTTTGTTTGTTTGTTTGTTTGTTTGTTTGTAAATTTATTTTCATGCACTTCTTTGTGCTGCTAAAGGAAAAAAGGGCAAAAAAGTATTGGCTCTGAAGATTGCAGAAGAAAAGCGTTTGGCTTAGTGTATTCTTTGTAATTCTATGGAAGTTTTCTCAGAGTGGAAGAATCTAGCTTCATAATATTTCCTTATGAAAAATTATCCTATATTTTTTCTCTAAAAACTAAAACAACTGCAGAAAAGGTTAGAACCAATTTACAAAGATACCTTAGTGCATCTGAGACGTATAGGAATTGAAAAAGAAAACAAAAACAACTATAATATATATTTCTGAAAAGTTACTTCAAATCATATTTAGCTTGTTAATTACCTCACTAATACAACAATATTTGAGTTTCTTATATGTGTTAAGTGCTAGAGTAAGAAAAATAAGAAAGTCAGGGATTGTGCCCTTCAGAAGGGCATTGTGTAGAAAGGAATGAAAACAGGTAAACAGATAATAAAAATGCAAATGTAATAAGTGACAAAATAAATGAGCAAGAACAATTTGGAATTTAAAAAATCCATAAGTGAAAAATTCCAAAGAAATAGAATCAATCTGCTCTCCACCTATTTTCTAAACTTGGATATTTACATACTAGATGTTCTTAAAGGGGAAGGTACTTAAATGGTTTACAAGGTATTCAGTTCTGTGCTCTTATTAGAACTATAGCTTTTGTACATCAGAGTTAACATAAAATTACACAAAATAGGAAGGAGCATCCTGAATAGACTATTTAAAAATTTGGTTCACAATTCAAAGAAAGTTTAAAAACGTTATTTAAAATGGATCATAGTAGAAAGAACCAGTCTTATTCACGATATCACATTGCATTAAATTAAGTTTGGTGTCATGGCAACCAACTAATCTATATGAAGAAACAACCCATTGGGAACATGGGACAGTACTTAGGATTACATTCACTGTATTCCATTTAGATAATCCTGTTTTTAAAGGCTAGATATTTAAGACACCCATTCCCATTCCAATTACTTTTTCCATGTCCTGACCAAAATCAGGTTGTTTTGCCTCTGGCTTGAGCTGACCATTTGTAGGTAAATTATTAATTGATTGACTGGATTATCCCAAGATGAATAGCACTCAGCATTAAGTTCATGAAAAGTAATAGGAAAGAAAAACCGTTGGTCTCGTTGTTTTGACATCGAAGTATCTAAATCAAAATAACATATATTTTTCTTTTTATTTTTTTAATCTATTTTATTTTTTTAAGAATAACTTTTTTTAGGGGTTCCTGGGTGACTTAGCTGATTGAGCAGCTGATTTCAGCTCAGGTTCACGATCTCACAGTTCCTGGGTTCAAGCCCTCTGTCAGGCTCTGTGCTGACAGCTCAGAACCTAGAGCCTGCCTCTGATTCTGTGTCTCCCTCTCTCTCTGATCCTCCCCCACTTGCACTCTTCTCTCAAAAGTGACTAAACATTAAAAAATTTTAAAAGGATAACTTTTTGTAAAGTGTATATATTTATTTTGAGAAAGGGAGCGAGAGAGAGAGAGAAAGTAAGCAAGTAGAGGAGGGTAAGAGAGAGGGGGAGAGAGAAAATCCCAAGCAGGCTCTGTGCCATCAGCATAGGCTCAATGAAGGGCTTGATGCAGGTCTCTAACTCATGAACTGTGAGATCATGACCAAGCTGAAACCAAGAGCTGGATGCTTAACTGACTGAGCCGCCCAGGTTCCTCATTCTTTTTTCTTTTTTTAAAAAAAGTGTATGTATTTATTTTGAGAGAGAGAGCATCAGACAGGGAGGGAGAGAGAGAATCCTAAGCAGGCTCTGTGCTGTCAGCATGGAGCCTGATGCAGGGCTTCTTGAAATCATGAATCATGAGATCATGACCTGAGCTAAATCAAGAGTTGGGATCTTAACCAACTGAGAAACACCAATAATATATTTTTAAATGTTTATTTATTTGAGAGAGAGGGGGAGAGAGAGATCACAAGCAGATCTGGGGAGGAAGAGAGAGAGAGGGAAGAGGAGAGAATCTTAAGCAGGCTACACACTCAGCACTGAGCCGGATGTGAGGCTCAATTGCACAATTGCGAAATCATGACCTGAGCCATTATCAAGAGTCATATGCTCAACCGACTAAGCCATCCCAGAGCTCCCAAGATAATATTTTAAATAACTGTATTTAGGCACTATACTAGTTACTAACTTGAAAAAGTTGCATTTTGTTTGATAGAGTAAAACTGATTTCAGCTCAGTCCAGGCCAAAATAATAGCCAACTGCCAGCTTTCAATACATTTATTAAGTTTTAATAGGTGATATTTTCACAGGTTCAGAACACTGTCTGAGACTACTACAGAAAAGGTAAATTTGTGTTAGTCTGCCAGAATAAGTTAAATTTCTGGCAAAACTATTGAATTAGAGGTCTTTGTGATCAATAGCTTTTGGAATATGTAAAGGTAAAAAAATATGAACTTAAAGCTTTGGAGGATGGTATTTAAGATGGGATGAGGAGCATTAATATATTTGAACTGGTTAAGCAAGTATTCTAGGGGTAGTTTGTCAAATAGTTTAAAGAACAGTTTAAATAGGTTTTAGGATCTAAGCTCTTTGATCTTAAAAAATGGGGATAATAATTTGTGCATTGCAGGATTGCTCCAAGGATGTAATATATAACACATACACACAAAGTAGCACATAATAAACTCTCAATAAATAAATGGTAGCTGTAGTTATCAAAAATATCTTTCTCAGGTGCATGTTTACCTTTTACTGAGGCCCAGTTTCTTGCCCCAAGAAAGTGCTTTAAAAAGCACTTTAAATGTATATGAGAGAGCAAAGCCTAGAGGGAGACCACTAAGAGGGAGGCTCTCATACTCTCAACATTAGAAGTCACTGTAATTTGAGGCGTCTGGGTGTCTCAGTTGGTTGAGAGTCTGACTTGGACTCAGGTCATAATCTCGCCATTCCCAAGTTCAAGCCCCATGTCAGGCTCTGTGCTGACAACTCAGAGCCTAGAGGCTGCTTTGCATTATGTGTCTCCCTCTGTGCACCCCGGCCGCCCACCCAGTCGCTCATACTGTCTCTCTCCCTTAAAAATAAACATTAAAAAAAAGGAAAAAAAAAAAGAAGTCACCCTAATTCACGTCAAAAACCTAGACCCAGGCACACAAGCACCAGGGATGGGCAGAGACGAGAGTGGCAGACAGCAGCCGGCTAGTGGCGCCGCTCCCTCGGGTGCACTTGGCTGCCTCCCCATGCAGACCTTTACGGGGCCTCACACTCCTCTCTTCTCTCTCTTCCGCCATTGCCTGAAGCTCCACGGACAGAAATGTCCCGTGGTAGCTAGACCATCACTCAGCTACTGCAATAATTATTCACCTACAGCAGATTCCAGAATTCTCCGCCCCTGGATTCAAGGGATGTGTTGTAAGACTCTGAAGCCTGGAGGCAATTAGCAGGAGACCAGAAAAAAATAAAGATGATCGCAATCAAATTGTAAAAGTCGAAACCAACTAGAAATGTCAGTGTAAACTTGGTATCATTTTAAAGAGGGAAGTAGCTGTCACTTTTCTCTGTTTTCTTAACAAATATGAATAAGTGTGCAATAAAAAGTATTAGTTTTCACTTCATTACTCAGTCCTATAACAGACTGTAGCCCCGCAGCACAATTGTTTGAGGGTCCTTTCACTGGATTTCTTGGTTTAAAATTGGAACTTTAAAACAAAAAGCACTAATCCTGAAGTTAGATCGTCCTACAAATGATAAGAATAATTTTTTCTTCGTTTCGATAATTTAAATTTTACTTCAATTTCCTCATTGCAAAGAAGATAGACGATAAGGCAAAAAGATTGTAATTGAAGAGAGAACATCTTCTGTTATTTTCTTAATTAAAATAGATGATCTCTACTTATAATTTTTTATGAATCTTTCATACCCAATCCCACTTCACTGTTTCTGTAGCAAGAAAGGAGTTATAAATGCAACAAAAAGATGTGCTAATTATTTCACATGGAAGACGGGAGAGAGTAAGCATAACACAGTGCACAACATAGCACAGCACACAGCATGCAGCAGTACACACACACACACACACACACACACACACAGAGACACCATTACAATGCCTGCTTCTTTTGAAAAAGTACCCTTATAGGAAAGAATAAATAGCGCAGGGCAGGTTTTTGCTCTTTGTGGCTATGATTAGAGTCCTAATGCTGTGTTGCCTTAAACCGTGCCAATTTCATTTCTACAGTGAAATACGCTTTAGAGGACAGGAAGAAAACTGATTATTGAGTCAAAGGAAGGGAGAAAGCCAAAATAATCCACTGTACCTCATGAAGGAATAGGGGCTGGGGGTAGGAAAACCTCAGAAAGCATTATAATAACGTACTTCTTTATTTTAGGTAACAAATAAAATAGCAAAACATTTTTTCCCATCATAAAAACTGACTTTGATCCCCAGTACAGCCATTGAGTGGAAAATTGAACCACAATATAATTGCTTTCCCTGTGACCGATAAAGTGGTGTAACAAATTTTGTGTTTGAATGATAAAATCAGCAATTGGCCCCTAGCATTTCCCTCTGCCATTCCTCCAAGGACACTCAAGTCCCATCAGGCTCCAGGGCAAGACAAAGGGGGCTGGGGGTCGAGACTAACTGTAAATCTGCTCCAAGTTGTTGTTGGATTTCTCTTGCTTGCTTGAAGAAATTTTCTAAAAATAATAAAAATGACCATGTTTGTCTTCGAATGCCTAATATAAATCACTTCCGAATGTGGGGGAAAAAATCCAGCCTTCATTGAAAACTGATTATGTTTATAAAAAAAAAATCTAAAGCCATACTGAGAAAAATTATTTTACTCAAGAGTAAAATCTTGTTAGAATGGGGAAATTGTCTCAACAGTCCTAGTGACAAATGCCACAGCTGTTTGATGCAGAAGCAGCAGCCAGAAGGAAGGCTTGCCACAGGAAGGAAACCAGGATACACGTGTGAGCTCCTTAGGACAGGATTTAACTGTGGAAAGATAATGGCACTTCAGTGAGGAAGCATGGCGGAGCTCACCCGTCACTGCAGCACTTTCCCAGCCCATTTGGGAAAACAACCCTAAATGGCAGTAACTATTGCGAAGTTCGGTGTCTCCACTCTCAATTTGTTATTTGGTTGGCATGTCCTCCAGAAGAGGGTGAAACTCCAAGCCTCTAGAAGAGACATTTAATTACAGTATCAGTATATCTAGAACAGGGAAAAGGATAAGAGGGAGCAAGATCCCAGCAAAGCATGAGCCCTATAATAAAAGCCTTAAAGCTTCAATCTGGGTGTTTGTGTCACAGCTCAGCTTCTACTTAGGCATTTCGTTTGCAAACCTAGACTCAGATTTGCTCCTCTGTAGCTACCTCCTTAAGTTTAGTTATGCACGAGGAGAATGTATGTCTTGAGTAGTGCTTCTGTTTTGACCTGAAGGTAGGGGAACATGCAGAGACCTAAAAAAAAAAAAAATGTTTTCAAAGAATAGTTTCTTCAGACTTCACAGAAGCTCTTCCTTCTATTTGCTACACTCAAATTAGGCACAGGCCCAAAAAGCAGACGGCAGGTGTCCAGAGCACTGTGTAGTTGATTTAATGGGGCAATATCATGAGTAGTTTTGTAAAATTATTTTAATTTTTTCTGTGCTTTCCAGATTTCTACAATGAGCATGTATAGCATTTATTGTATATTTTATGTATATTTTGGACTTAGGTTTTTTGAAAACTTTGTTGGAAATTTTCAACATCCATAAAAATAGAACCATATATCATAAACCTAATGCATGCATTTCTCACATCTACAGTTGTCAACTTGCGGCTGATCTGATTTCAAGAACACCCCCACCTCTCAGATTATTTTGAAGCAAAGCCAAGATATATTGTTTCATCTGTGCTTTCTTACGTGTATTTCTAAAGATAAGGACAAAAATATGACCACAGTGTTGTTGTCACACCTGAAATAATTAACAGTAATTCCTTATTTTTTCAGTAGCAATTCATGGCATTGTTGGACATGTCCACTGTCTCTTGAATGTCCTTCAAATTTGCAACTATATAATACATCTCGTTAACTGTTTGCTTGTTATATTGCAGTTGATTGATATTTCTCCTCAGTCTTCTTAATCTATAATTTCCTTCTCTATTATTTTATATTTTTAAAAAAATTCAAGCAGTTGTTCTTAGAATTTTTTACTATTTGCAATTTGCTGATTTTATTTCCTTGGTGTTACTGAATATGCCTTGTATTTCTTGTGAGTTGATAGTTAAATCTAGAAGCTCGATTATTTTAGACTTGATTTTTGGGGAGGAGCAGCAGAAGTTACACTACTTACTAGGTAGTGTTATTTATTTCCATCAGGAGGTACATAGTCTGGTTGCATCATTTTTGGATATATCAGTTACCTATGATCATCAATTCACTGAGTGTTGCTAAGTATGACATTCTAGATGTCTAGACATACCTAGTCCCTCCAGTGTTGTAGAGGATCACCCGCATCTGAAATAAGATGGAGTAATGGTAAGCATAGTAGGCAATACTTTTCCTGCTGGGCCCCTACTGGGTTAGCAGTAAACAGCAGTTTTTATGTTATACGACAGTTGTTAGGTGAGTAGGTTGGATTTTAATTTTTTTTTTTTCTAGGAGAGAGAGAGAGAGAGACAGCGTGAGCAGGGGAGGGTCAGAGAGAGAGGGAGTCACAGACTGAAACAGGCTCCAGACTCTGAGCTGGCAATCAGCACAGAGCCCGACGCGGGGCTCGAACCCACGAACCGCGAGATCACCACCTAAGCGAAAGTCGGACGCTTAACCGACTAAGCCACCCAGGCGCCCCTAATAGGTTGGATTTTAAACTGAATCCAGAGTCAAGTGCAATGCAATGTTTGAGAAATTCAGTTCAATAATGATACTAAATTAGAATTTTAAAAAGGAATTTTGATAATGATGATATAGGTTGATGGTTAGAACCCAAACTGTAACATAATAACTCCACATCTGAATTCATCAAATTGTAGGACCTCAAATGCAAAAGAGAAGGGCACCTGGGTGACTCAGACGGTTAAGCGTCTGACTTTGGCTCAGGTCATGATCTTGCAGTTTGTGGGTTCAAGCTCTGCATTGGGTTCTGTGCTGGCAGCTCAGAACCTGGAGCCTTTTTCAAATTCTGTGTCTCCTTCTCTCTCTGCACCTCCCCCACCCATGCTCTGTCTCTGTCTCAAAAATATATAAACTATAAAAAAATTATTTTAATGCAAAAGAGAATTAACGATACATCTCCCACTGAATACTACTAAAATCCAGTGAGAAATAATGTGTATAAAGCAATTAGATCAGTGCCTGGTGTTTAGTAAACACTTCATAAAAAGTTACATTATTGGTTGTTATAAAGATAGCATTCAGCACAATGACTGTATGAATATTTTGGTGTGTAGGTGTTTAACTTTGAGGTCTTCTAACTGAAACCTTGGTGTATTTACTATATATCCTGTCCATTAGAACATTAGTAATGGCCCTCTTTTGCATGGGAAAAGAAGCATTTAATTCTCTCTTCTTACCAAAACCCTGCAATTAGGCTTCCAAAGATCCTTTGCTACCCAGAAACAAAAGAGCAAATCAAAAGCAGAGGAATCCATGGGAAAGTATGCATCATCTCCACACTTTCCTCTTGTCTCCACCAGATTACTCTATGTGACATACAGGAAAGTTCTTTAAAATATGCCAGATGTGGTCAATTCCCTGTTTGAGTCCTCTTCTGCCTCCTTGTAGTGAGTTGAGTAGTGCCCCCACCCAGAGATATGATTATGTCCTGACTCCAGGAACATTTGAACATGACTTCATTTGGAAAAAGGATCTTTGTGAATGCAAGTTAAGGATGTTAAGATGAGATCACCCTTGGGTTTAGGGAGAGCCTGAAATCCAAAGACAGGTGTACTTATAAATGAAAGAGGAAACTTTGGGAGCTACAGATGTGGAGAAGAAGGCTATGTGAAGGCAAAGGCAGATGTTGGTGTGATGTGTCTGCAAGCCAAGGATTGCAAGCAGCCATCAGGAGCTAGGAGACAGGCATGGAACAAATTCTCCCTCCGATCCTGCAGGGGGAACCAATCTTAGTGACACCTAGATTTCATATTTCTGGCTTTCATAGCTGTGAGATATCCATTTCCTATTGTTTTAAGCCACCCAGTTTTTGATAATATATTACAGCAGCCATAGGAAGCTTAACCAACTGAGCTGCCCAGGTGCCCCCATAGGAAGCTAATGCACCCCCTTCAGAATTCTTTCCACAGGTTCTATGTGACTCGGCCTCTGTTCACATCTCAGACTTTGCTTCTCTCTTGCTCTGCTCCAGTTACACTGACCTTCTTGCTGTTCTTTGGCCATGCCAGATTTAGATTTGTTGCTATCTCAAGCCTCAGAATTTCACCTCAAGAAGGTGCTTCTCCCAGATCTTCACCTGACTGGCTTCCTCTTTTCATTCAGGTTGTGTTAAATGGCTGCCCCTCAGGGAGGCCCTTCCCTTATCATCCTACCTAAAATAGCCACTTTATTTTCTCACAAAGCATTCTCTTTTCCTTGCACTGCTTTATCTTTCTTAATGGAGCACTTATCACTACCTGACAACACACTAGCATTTCCTCGCTTATTAGTGTATCCTATTCCACTTTAATTTTAGGCTCCATGGAAGCAGGATATTTTCCTCTTGTTCAGCACTCAATCTTCAACACCCAAAATAGTGTCAGGGCCATCATAGTAGGCTTGGAATTAATACTTGTTGAATGAGTGGTTTCATATGAAACCTAGAAGACTAGGCATCAATTTACATGGCAATTTTCTATTTTGTAGGAAAAACATTAGTGGTCCCCATTCTAGGGCTTGAGTTGTCAGAGATCTCAGAACTTCATTGCAGTAACTGTCATCTTAAAATCACTTGCCTCTCTGAAACTGGGTTGGAGGCAACCAGCTTTCAAAACCACAAGAGGGAATTTCTGACAAGTTTGTATTCAGGGTAGAAGTAGTATGGAGAGGCTGTCCATGAAGCAGACCTCGATTTATTCCATCAAGTGCTGTCTTGGACAGTCCTACAGAACACAGGGTGGTTATGGTACACCGGCCTCAGATGTAGCTCTGCAATAATCTGGAGGGAGGAGCATAGACAAGGTTTCCATTTGGTGTTTGACAGCAAGGTGGAGGAAAAGACATGGGGACTGGGGATAGAGTTAGTTTTGACTGTGAGCCAAACAGTGACTTTCTAGGATATCCAATGAAGAACCAAATGGGATGCATTAGCGATTTAATCATCTCTGACCCATGTTTTTAAAAAGTATGGTGTTTTAAGAATCACTCTAAGGGCACCTGAGTGCTTAGTCAGATGAGTGTCTGACTCTGGATTTTAGATCAGGTCATGATCCCAGAATGATGGGATCAATCCCACGTGAGCTCTGTGCTGAGTGTAGAGCCTGCTTGGGATTTTCTCTCTGTCACTCTCCCCTGCTCACTCTCTGTTTCCCTCTCTCTCTCTCTGTTTCTCTCTGTTTCTCTGTTCTCTCTCTCTCTCTCTGTCCCTCTCTCTCTCAAAATAAAAAATCACTCAAGATCACTTGAAACTTACCTTAGAGTGTTGGGGTAGAGAATAGTGCATAGTTTGAGCCATGCTGAGGTTTTAACCACCAAGGAAAAGACAACAGAAATATTTAGAAATATACTTGATTTTAAAGATGATAAGAACCACCAACAGAAGCTGCCTGGTAAGTAATTTTTTTAAGTAATGAAGGACTTGAGCCAAGGAACTGGAGGCAACATTAAGATAAATGGCAGTGTACCCAGCTAGGGAGAGTGCCTGGTGTAGTTCCAGAGGGGACAAGCAGAGCTAGGCTCAGTGCTATTTAATATTTTTCTTCATGATTTGGTCAAAAGAACCAGGAACATAGTCAAGAAATGTGAAGATGCTACCAGATTTAGGGGTATTGCAAAGAAATGGAGAAGAGAGAAATGAGCCTAATGGGCAGGCAAAGAGAAGATAGACTTCCACTTGGAAGATCTGTAAGAAGAAACACAGATGAAGCACTGGAGGCAGTAGTGCTGAAAAGAACAAAAAGTTATTCAAGAAAGAGGACTTAAATTTAATATAAAGCCCTAGAAAGGCTAATGTGGGCTACCAGGAGCTCTAAGTTCCCGTATACCACTGAATGTGCTCCCCGTGTACCACCGGAAATGCAAGATAGTGAAGAGAAAGAGAAAATCTCACTCTAGTTCCTTTCCTTCTCCTGAAAGTGAGGGTTGGGAGTGTCAGCTGGCTTTTTGGTTCCTGATTTTAAATATTAGGATTTCAGAAAATACAAATTTGTCTCACATCAAGCTTGCCCAACTCCAAAGGGTTTGACAAATTCATATTTACCAGATTTTCCCACTGATCAATTCAGAGTTGCCTACCATTCTTATAAAGGTAAAAAGAGACAGATGCCTTCATTATGACAGGCGCATAGAATTTGTACTCTCTACGGTTGAATAAATATAAAGACAATTTAATTTTCATTCTTATAGACAGAAAGAAATGGGAACAAGAGGAATAGTAGAGGAAGATGGAGTGCAGAGGAGTATAAGTGTATGGGCCCTAGATCATGATTTTTGGATAGTGAATGAAGTGATTTGAGAGGGTCTTTTATCCCTGTCCAGTAACCAGAGTACCCTAATTTTAACTATCAGTGGTTTCTCAGTCTCAGTACTGTTAACACTTTGAGGCATATGATTCTTTGTTTTGAAAGGGGTGTGTGTGACCTGTGCATTATAGGTTATTTATCAGCATTCCTGACTTATACCCACTGGAAGCCCATAGCAGACTCTACCCTAGTTGTGTATCTCTACATATTTCCCAATGTCACCATCCAGTTGAGAAGCACAGAACTAGATAAACGGAATTGGAAAAACATTCTCCAAATTGGGAAGTGTTTCTATAGATTTCTAATAGAAAGATATCTTTCCTCTATATCTCTGTGTAGACTCTGTATGACCCGTTGGCTTCTCACATAACCTTTGATGTTTCAGGAAGGATATAAAGCTATTTGGCCAAGTCACTGGATTTGAGATGCTCTTTACATTTGATCCCAAACAGACATTGAAGTCTGGGAAATTCTTACATTTTCATTTAAGATTTTAGGGTACACTCATGGCTTTAAGGCTTCCAACCTTCTGGCCTTGAGCTGGCTCTGTAGGGGTCAACCTACAGGGACGACACATAGTGACTTCCTTCCATTGGTCCATCCTTCTCAGAGCAGAGCATTGCGCTGTCCACTGAGGCTTGTTTCTGTTGAGCTAGTGCCTGATTTTGAAAAGAACGGTGGCTGGGCTGTAGCCTGAGTAGTTTTATGCAAACCCAGCCAATCCCTGAGGCTGGGAATTCATCACTGGTAAATATTCCCATGGTCTGAGTCCAGATGCTCCTGACCTGTGCTGTTTGCAGACACAATCAGGTGGACTCAGAATCACTTTAGGTCCTAACTTTATGGAGCAGCCTTGCAAAACTACATCGGAGGGTTTCATATATTGATTAAGCACAGTAATATTAATATGATTTTTGCCTCTAGCCAACTTCTTTCTTCAGAACACTCCCAACTGGGACTGAGAAAGTTTCTCTGATTCCAGCTGAATACTAATGTGGTAAACTTTGTGGTGACCATTTGACCTGTGTCTTTTCTTCTTTCTCTCATCTGCACCTCCCCCTTCTCTGTTCCTCCGGAGAAAACGGCGTTCCAGGTTTCACTGTGGGGCTCACGTGTCTCCTCAGCTCACCGCTGACGCAGTGACTGATGGTTCGCAGTGCTGCCTCCCTTGACCTCGTCAACATCAGAAACTGTTCTCAAATCTCAGTCATCTCTGACAGCCTTTGAGCAGAGAAATGAGACAGTCTCCCTGACACAAAGGCTTCTGGCCTGGGGTAAAAAATTCCTTTTGAAAAAAAATTCGAACACTCTACAGACCACACTGCTTTCCATTCATCTTGCAGTCTGCCCCATCCATCCCCAACTCCATATTAGCTTTCAGACATTATAGCCTTTTCTGTGCCTTGGAGGCTAGCCATGGTAGTTCAGATGTTTTCACATTGTAATCGCTGAGTCCTGGCATAGCCTTCAGAGTAAAGAAGAAAACTGGGCAGTCTATATAGCAGCAGTTAATTTTGACTGTTAAATAGCAAAATAAGAGTTCTTCCTATTTCTTAGTATAACATGGAATTGTCAATCCAAAGAATATGGGGTGGTGGGAGGAATGATAGATAGGACCCCAGAATTAACATAGAGAATAATCAGTTTCATTGAATCAGAATGAGATTCTAGAGTCTTTTAATGAGAAAATAGTATGTAAATAGAGAGCATGCATGTGGTTTAAAATTTAATTTGATTCAGGTACATGAAAATGAAAAGCGCTGAATATCGATCCTGATTTTTTTTTTCTCCATTTAGCAAATAAACTATCCTGATACTGTGAAGCCTATTTTCTTGACCACAGAATGAAATGAAATGTCTATTTCCTTGAGTTCTAGCCTTAGCCCATTTATGTTTAAGAATGCCAAATCTTTGAGGGAAGCCTGGGTTACTTGGTTGTGTCTGACTCTTGATTTTGGTTCAGGTCATAATCTCACAGGTTTGTGAGATCAAGCCCTATGAGAGGCTCTGCACTATCAGCACATTCTCTCTCTACCCTGCAGAAGCATGCTCTCTCTCTCTCTTTCAAAATAAATAAACATTAAAAAAAAAAAAGAATGCCAAGTCTTTGAGATCATTAGAAAAATTACCTTAAATTACTGGTCTCCCCACTCTGAGTCAGCCAGGTTGATAGCAGTACTATGCAGTGGCAGAGGTGGCTAACCAGCATCTAGAGCTACATGAAACAGTAGGTATATAGCTTTGGTAGGAAGCAGCTGCCCAGCTGGGGCTGTACTTCCCAGCATCCCTTACATCTTAGTGGGGCCACGTGACTGAGTTGTGATGAACGGAAAGTTGGTAGCCATGATGAGTACCACTTTAAGGCTTGACACATGAAAACCTCCTGGCAGGGTTGTCAGATTTAGCAAATGAAAATGCAGGATAGCCACTAAATTTAAATTTTCAGATAATTACATACCACATAGTTACACTAAAAAATTATTCATTGTTTATATGAAAATCAAGGATAACTAGGCATTCTATATTGTAGCTGACAACCTTGGTTTCATGTAAGACCCTCTTTTCCTCTCCTGATGGCTGTACCCCTGTAAATGTTAGAAGACACAGTGAATCTGTAAGAGCCTCCACCTGTCTGGATCTCTGACTCTCTGTGTGGAGCAGAGCCCTGCTCCTGCCATAAATAGATTGTACACAAACCAAAAAAATCTCTTCATATTGTGTTCAGTCACTAAGATGTTAGCACCTATCTCTTTATTAATAGACATGCAGTTCCAAAGCAGAGAAACAGTTTTCTTTTCATCTTACACACTTACCGATGGACCTCAGAGTAGGGTTCAAAGGAACTCAGAGGTCATTTTGCCCAAGCCAAGGTTTTTATAGAAAAGAAACTGAGTTCTAAACACAGGAAATGACTTGACCAAGTCTCTGAACTATGACAGAGCCAGCATTAGAGTTCCTTTCTTTTTTCTTTTATTTATTTTTTTTACCTCTCCATCTGATCCTCCCTTTCTTATTTACCATGGTGTCTTTTCATCACCAAATAATGGACATGTACCAACCCTACTATTGTTAGTGATACTATAAAGTTTCAGATGGCTCTTTGTTCCTCACATGGCTCCTCATTTATGGGGGAAAAGGGATGTCTTTTATGGCAGTGAGATGTGACACATATTATATGAAAAGTGGCAGATGTAGACAATATCTAGGGAAAATGTTACTGGAATCCAGAAGACAGCAACATTTTAGAGAGGGTTGCTGGGTGAACGTTATTGAACTTGAACAAGTCCTTATGAAAAGGGCAGGATTTGGACCAATAGAGACGGCTGAGTACAAGGGACATTCAGGCAGAGGAAACAGTGAAGGTGAAGAGCTTATGAGCTGATAGTCACAAAACAAGAGGAACAATTAATGTCCCAGTGTCTTGTGGCTCACTCAGAAAGCAGTTGGCCAAATAAGGGTACCTGAATTAATGTAATCTCCTTGGACTCACTGGAACAGATACATGCATTGGAAAACTAGGGAGTTTCTGCAGTGTGTGCTCATGATCTCTTGGCTTATGTGCGCCTTTTAAGAAATTGCATGCTGGGAACGCCTAGGTGGCTCGGTTGGTTAAGCTTCTGACTTTTGATTTTGGTTCAGGTCATGATCTCACACTTTGTGGGATCCCGCCCCATATCAGGCTCTGCCCTAACAGTGCAGAGGCTTTGGGGATGCAGCATATTGATATTACATTGTAACAAGGTTTTTTGTTTTCTTCTTCAGCTGGGAGAAAATAACTACACTTAGTATTCCCTTTTAACTTCACCGAAACCAGTACCAACATTGTGATATGGATTCTCCCACTTGTTAATGGGAAGTTAAAAAACTATGAATCTCGGGTCAGGGGTGGGGGATGCTGGGAAAGTGAAGGGAGGTGAGGATTTTTTCTTTCTCTTCAGATTCTTGAAAGGCATTGTTATTTGCTGTTGACTTAGAGTATGGAAAGGATCACACTCACTCTCAGCATCCTCAGTAATAATATTGATTCATGTGACTATAGGGTTTACTCCTAACTTCATGGCCATTTAATACAGTTTGTTGGTTTGTACTGCGGTGCTCTGTCCTATAGTGTTTGGTGTGGTAAGGATTCCAGCATATCAAACAAAGGAGAAAAGATTCTTGCTGAATTTTACTCTGGAAGGAAGGCCGCTCAGTATCTGAGAAAAGTCTGTTTTGAGTATAGACATTGGACTGACCTTGCTTGGCACACTAATATGTTTGAATATTTTTGCCCATCTAAGTAACTGTATTCCGGAGAATTTACGCACTTTATCATTTTTTAGAGTTTCTCAAAACATAGTTGTTATCTATAAGGTGTTATATGAAAATAGGCACAAATAATTCTTTTTTGGTTGATTTGTGTAAACAAATACATGTTTAAATAATTTAAAAAGTTAAACATGTATATGTTTATAAAAACAATAAAAATAGTCCTTAATGGACTGTCAGGACAGAGCCCGATGCAGGGCTCAGACTCACAAACCATGAGATCATGACCTGAGCGGAAGTCGGATGCTTTACCACCTGAGCCCCTTAAAATAGTCATTATTAATCAGAACTCTTTTTTCATCCAATCAGTACATATATTAATGCAATGACGTTTATCAAGCAGAAGAACCTGATGATTAAGAGCATGAGTGCTAAAAGAAAAAGAAAAAAAACAAACAAACAAGCATGAGTGCTGGAGCCATATGCCTGGGGATACTGTCTTCTCAGTCCGAATCTTATGGTCTTAGGCCTAACCCTCTTTTGCTTTCTGTCTCAGTTACTATTGCCGTGTAACAAATAACCCCAAAATATAGTGCCTTAAAACAATTGCTTTATTCTACTCATGGATGCCCAGGGTCAGGGATTCAGGCAAGGCACAGCAGGGATGGCTGTCTCTGTTCCATGATGGCTGGGGCCTCAGAGAGGAGGGCTGTAAGCCCGAGGATGATGTGATGGCTGAAGACTTTCAGAATCCTCTGAAAGGGGCTGGGCTGACTAGAATACTAGAAGTTTCACCAGAGCCCTTGCCTGTGGCCTCTTCTTGTGACTTGGTATTGTTCCATCATGGTGGCTCTGGGATGGTCACATTCCTTATAGAGCTCCTTAGACTCCATATTAATGTTCCAGAAGATAATCTGGATGCTACATTGTTTTATATGACCCACCCTGAATATCACGCCCCTTATATTCTATTGGTTGAAGCAGTCACAGGTCTTTCCAGGTCCAAGGGCCAGGACCTAGACCCCATCTCTTGCAGCTGTGTTGAATATTTCTGCAGTTTCCTCAAATGAGGATAAGAATAGTACCTTCCTCGTGTGGTTTTTCAGGATTATATGAGCTAACATTCATCAAGTGCTAAGAACAGGGCATGGTACACAACAGTACTCAAGCAAGGACAGCTTTTATTCCGGGTGCCAGGCTAATGCAGATCTTTCTGTGAAAGAGACTTAGCATTGTCCTCTTTGAGAGCTTCACAGTCAGGTGCATGTGGGTTTGCTGGAGCCCTCTGTATGCAACCTGGAAATCCTAGAGCAAAGCATTATCTAATTTCATTGCTCAGCCCTCCTCCTCATCAGACAGTCCTATGAGGTGAGTAGAGCTCAGCATTATTCTTCTCCTTATTTAGCTGAAGAGAAAATTGAGGCCCAGAGAGGTTAAGTGATTTGCCTAAGGTCAGAGAATTAGTGGCAGAAGGCAAGGCTGGAGGAAATTTCACAAGCCTCCAGCCTTTGCCTTCTGTTAATTCCCAGACAGCAGTCAGACCAGGTCTCTTCAATATGCCCTTTTCTGAGGGAGAGAAGGGGCTCTCACCGCCGCCACAAGGGGCAGGACCAGCTCTGCAGGCAAAGAAGCCCAAAGGCTTCATCTTGACTTTGGCCTCTAATGAAGCTGTTGTCACATCCTCTCCGCCCGGTAGGAAAACACCCCACTACTGGGGGACCTCATTAAAAGAGACACGTTAACAGGAGGCAGAGTGCAGAGGACGGAATGGGGAGCCTCTGGCTCGCAGACCTCGCCCCCTCTATGGTTACTCCCCTCCAGCAGTTCACTTGTTCTGCTGCCCATGCAACTCCTCCCTCCCAGCTCCCTCACCTCCACTCCCACTGCAAATAAATCTCCCATTAGCTCCACCAGTGGCTTCTGAAGGAGCACAGCAATAAATTGAATTTCCAACTTATACAGGAGCTTGGCAAGTGGAGAACGAATTTTACAAGGGCTGCTCATCTGTGCTTCTCAAACTGTTAGCAGTTGTTCCCAACAATGCAGAAGAGAGCAGCCTGCTCCCCTGATTCCTTGTATTTTCTTCCTGGTGGAGTCAGATTTGCATTCTCTTCTAATCTAGTCCAACTGCCAGGGCCAAGCCCTGAGGGCTTGGATTCGCGAGTTCTGTATGGTCTGTGCTGGGGAGAGCTGCTGGTATAAAACATGCAGGGGGCCTGGGAGGCTTGACTTTAATCCCCAGCTGGGTCTTGGTATTTCTTTCTCATTAAGGGCGGCAGGGTTATCGGAGCTGAGAGAATGGTGACAGATAAGTTCTGTAATTCATTTCTCCCCACTCTTGCACAACCTATGGCTGTCTTTGTCATATATTTTTCCTCCAGAGAGCAAACAGATTATTGTGACAATCATCACCCACCACCTGGAATTTAGCATCCCAGATGAACTGGGATGAGACTCCAGAATAGGACCACTACCAATAATGATGGATGGAGATTTTATTTATATATGTATTTTAAGAGCTTCACTGGCAGATCTATCATGTGCATGCTACCAGATAAGAATCCAGTTGATTCTTATGCATATGAACTTGTAAAATCACTGATGAGGACTTAGAGAATTAGGCCCATTTTACAGATAATACCCATTTTACAAATAATAGAACTAGAAGGCACTCCTTGGAGTGTCCGGGTGGCTCAGTCAGTTAAGCATCCGAGTCCTGATTTCAGCTCAGGTTCTCATCTCAGGGTATGTGAGATCGAGCCCTAAGTCGGGCTCCACATTGACAGTGCCAGCACTGAGCCTGCTTGAGATTTTCTCTCTTCCTCTCTCTCTCTTCCCCTTCTCCACTCTCTCAGTCATTCAATCAGTCAATCAATAAACATTATTAAAAAAAAGAACTAGAAGGGACTCTAGAAGGAGATCTTTTTTGGAGGAGAGAGAGCAAGTATTCTTTCATATATATATATATATATAGTCTATGAAATTTAAGTAATGCATTACTTCTAAGAGTTGAGTTTCAGGCCCCTGAAGGTTGATTAATTGCTGAATTGATTGGCAAAATATTTGTTGAGCCTTGGTTACTGAGTTATGTACTGGAGATTCAAAGATAATTAAAACATCACCTTCATACTTAGGGACAGCTGTTCTTGACCAGAGTGAATCTCCCCCATTTACCCTGGAGACATTTGGCAATGTGTAGAGACATTTTTGGTTCTTTTAACTAGGGTGAGGGTACTACTGACATCTCATGTGTAGAGAGACCCGAGAGGTGCTTAACATCCTACAATCCACAGGACAACCTCCCAACAAAGAATAACCCAGGCCAAAGGTCAATAGTGTCAACACTGAGAAGTCATTCTTAGGAAGCTGACAGTCTTGTTAGAAGACATACACCTAGACAGTTAAAATAAATATATTTTAATAAATGTCAGCATGGAGATAGGTGGGAGGTGTAATTTAAAGAGAAATAATGAGGAAAGCATGACACTAGAACTGATGCCTCCCCCTCTCTTGCTAGCCACCACTCCAATCTGCTCAAGGTCAGCTGTCTTCCTTCCATTGCAGGGAAGGAGTCATACTCTCTATTTCTTCTTTCCTTATTTGAAGTGTCTGATAGTTGTGTTTAATAATAAAACTCCATACCATACAGGTCTAAAAGAAGGCTGGAATATTGGAGGAAGTTAGGGTTCTTTTCCAATAGGTAGGGTTCTGGGTTACTTGGAGAGCCAGAGACCCCTTAACCATTTCAATCTTCCTTCTTTCCAATCGTCTTCCTCTCTAGTCTTCACTTAAACTATAGTGAGTGGAATCATTAAGCTTTCAGACTGTAAGAACTGTTGGGAAAAGCACAAGTTTCAAAGCCCGGGAATCCCATTCTTTATCACTTATATGCTTACTGAGTGACATTAAAAAATCATTTCCCCACTGTGGGCCTCAGTTTCTACACATGCAAAATTAAGTCATTGAATAGATGATCCTCTAGTTCTTTTCCAACATATTGGGCAAATGAGCAGCTTTATGTGGTTTTTTAAATCTTCTGATGCCTACTGGACCTCATATCTCCTCTTATTTTCACACTCAAGAGTTAGAAAAATAATAGGGTGACCCCTGTTCTGCCATGCAGTGGGATGAAGAAGAAAGGCTCACAAGAGACTAACTGTACACCAGCTCCTGAAAGGAAAAGATACTACTTTTTCTCGTGGGCTGGGCTTTGATCAGTAAACACCTGAAGGTGTGGAGAGGGATGCCAAGAGGAACACAGAATGAATGTGTGAGAGGATGCTTCCCTTCAGGATCAGAAAGTCTAGTGATCATCCACCAGTCCTTTCTTCCTCTGTGCTAAGGACAAAATGATTTTGCAAAAGGGAATTTTTTTTCCTTTCAACTGTTTCCATGTAACTCCAAATACTATTTCTAAGTATGCAGAAATAGTGATGCATAATAGATCAGTCAAAATATGGAGAGTGGTCAATAATAGAAAATCTATTCAGAGTTATTGGTTTTATTACTGAGGCGTATATGACCTCTCGCTTTTCTGAAGTCTTTATGTTTTCACTTGGTTAGCAGTTAAATGTTCTGCCATGATATTTTGCATTATCCACTTATCTCTCCAACTAGACTGTCTACTGCTTAAGGTGAAGTGCTGTCTCTCAGGCTTTCCTTCAAGTCCCACAGAGTTTACACCAGTGCTAGGCACAGAAACTGCATCAATCACTAAACAGTCAAGAGACCACAGACTCCGTTTCAATAAGTGTCTTTCCTCGAATATCTTTAGTTAACAAAATATCATCATAGTTCTTTTAAGGGACTATTTATTTTTGAACACTAGATGATATTACAAAATGGTGGACTAGTATCATTGGAATGTATTGAAATAATATTTAGTTTATATCAGCCTCAACTTTGGCACTGTTGAAATTATGGTATAATTTGGGGTATTTGCAATAACTCTTTATTGTAAGGTGCTGATATGTGCATTATAAAATGTTTAGCAGCATCCCTGACTCACTCATGTCAATAGCACCCCTTCTAGTTGTGTCTCCAGATACTGCTAAATCTTCCTCATTTGAAAAACAGTGACCTAGAGGAGAACACAAGATTATTATCCATAATGAATTTATTAGCTATTAATCACCTACTAGCTGTTGAAAAATTATTATGCCAAGACATTCCATGTATTTCTTCAAAATGCATCAAATTCACTCATATACATTCATTCATTCTCCAGATATTTATTGAACATCTGCTGTTTTGTAGGTACTGTGGAAGAACTATGATGAATAAAATCTAATTCCAAAATCTCATGATGTATCATCTAGCAATGCAGATAAAATAGAGGAGTCAAACATGAGATACTAGAAAACAATTCCTGCTCTAAAATGGAAGTACTTAGAAATATGGTTTCCAGACCACCGGAAGTCCATGAACTTTTTGTTACTGATCCACAAAGAATGTAAATTAAACACCTTACTAAACACACTATCTGAATCAGATGACTTTTTTTCTTTTTGTACCAAAAATTTTACCAATGAAGAAAGCATCACCTTTATTTACATTCTAGTGCAGACTCCTTATTACACTGTAGACTGGAAATAAAGTGTTTGGTGACCAGCTCTTTTAGTAGCACTGCTCGGAAAAACTTTATAGGGGAAAAAATAATCACTGTGCTTTACATAGGCTGAAGAAATATTTGGAGAATTATTCATAGTTCAGGTGGCAGTTGATCTGAGGTTTGGAAGATGGATAGGTATATTTGTTAGAATGAGCTGCTGTAATAACTCCATGATCTTGATGGCTTATCACAATGAGGCATTATTTCTTGATTAAGTTGCCATTCATCATAGGTCAACAGAGAGATTCTCTTAGTGCATTTATCAGGGGTGCAAGCTCCTTCCATCTGGGTGATCTTCTTTGTTCTTTGGAGCCCTTTCCCGAACTTTATTGGAAGAGAACCTATGTCCTTCCCAAACTACCTCATATATGACTTCTGATCATGTACCTACCGTATGTCTTCATTCTGTTCACATTTCATTGTTGCAGCTGAGTCATGTACTACTTCTCCCACACAGAGGTCTTGGAAATGCCATCTAGTAATATGTTAAAAAAGGAGAGGAGAACATAGATATTGTTGAACACCAGGTGTGTCCATTATGGAAATTGCTGGATAGGTGTTTCAGGGGAACAGAACAATGAGTGCAAAATAATTGATATAAACATTCGGGGGACAAGTGGACAATAATTATTAATTAACTGCAAAGTAGAATCTAGATGAAGGCAAGTTATAGGATTTATGACTGGAGTATATTGCATAGGTTTCAGTGATATTCTCAGTGGTGGTAGACAATTGTTGGGCACGATTGATCTTTTAAAGTCTTCTGAAAATTTGAATTATTAAATGACAATTTTATGATTATAAAATGGCATGTGTAGGGTAGAAAATACAGACAATATGGAAACTACAAAAATCAAATCTCATATGCCACAATTTTTATTATTCAGAGAAAAAAACATTATCAGTGTTTTAGTGAGTAAGAATAAGGTCTGTTGACTCAATCTGTTTGGGTTTACGTTATTTATTCACCACTTACCAGCTGGGTAATCCTGGGCAAGTTACTTTGACTTTATGCATCTGTTTATTCATCTGACAATTATTGTAAAGATAAAATGAGAAAATGCATATAAAGGAATTTGTGCTTTTACATGATTAGAGCTCAACAAATGTTAGATATTATTATATTATGAGCATTTTTCTGTTATTCAACTATTTAAGATTCCCATAGATGTTCTTACTATATTTAGCCAACATCCTTTCATTGGGGAATTTAGTTTGTTTCTTTTCATGGGTGTGAATGTGTGTATATATAAGTTTAAATACTGCTTGAATAAATATATTTGTGCAAAAAGTTTTATACCCTCACTTATTTCTGTAACATACAAATATGAGATTACTGGGTCAACAGCATATCTTTAAGCACCTTAACACATACTGCTTAAATTGCACTCCAGAATTGTGCAATTAATACTGTCACCAGTGTGGTTGAGAATTTCAGTTTTCCCAACTCTCACCTACCTCAGTATTAATATTTAAGTACTTGTAAGGTGGGGATAGTATCTCATCTCATAGCATTTTTGAATTCTGGTGAAATATGTGGTGGGATTAACTGTATGAATGTGCTAGTTAGACCTTTCCATAGTATGCACGTCCAAAAGAAGGCTCCCTAGGTTAGGTGGGATTTTTAAAATCTAAAGTAAAGTAAAAGTACTTGCTGTACATCGGGGATGTACGTTGGGATCTTCAATCATATGAGATGGAAACCATCTGAAATTCATTTCTTATTTAATGTGCCAGATTCTATCTAGAGCACAGCTTTAGAGAATTACATGCTCAGTGCTAAAATAGAGCCTTACTAGAGGACTAAATGTGTCTCTCATACTACAAATCACACCAGCTATAATAGTTTCCAGAGAAGGAAATGATCTAAGGTGACCAAATGTTTAAGACCTCTCTAGATACTGCTCCCCATCCATCTATGGCCATTACGCTACTATCCAGGACTATTTGAAAACAAAGATGCCATTACCTTCAACTGCAGACTACCTGTAGGGGTTCATATACTTTTCTGAAATCAGGGGAGACACTGATGGTAAGAATGTTGATTTCTGAGTGTTACAATTACCTTTTATCAAAGGTGGTTTGAATGAAACCACCTGGTTTCATTCCAGAGTATGATCCAATGCAATTCAGGCAAGCTGAAAATTCCTCATGGCAATTCCTATTAGGACTGCCCAAACTAAAAACCAGGTGTTACCCATAAATCCCTGTAAATTACTCAAACATTAGCCTCCCTCCATTAGAGAGATGAGGGATCTAGTCACAGTGGGTTTTACCCATGTTATCTTCAAGTAATAAAACAGGACCACACACTTTCCTAAAGCCAAAATAGTAAGAATATGTCTCCATGAAACCTAACTAATCATTTAGAAAGAGAATCATTCAATCTTTTTGCAAAATTGCTTGGAGTACATTTTATTGAATTGATTTAAAAAAAAAAGATCCTGCATTTTCTGAAATACCAGCTGTTTGACATCAGAAAGTTACAACATATGCCAAAGCTCAGCAACTTCTGATTACCAAAAGATGATATATAAACAGTAATATGTCCAGGGCCATAATGTTAGCTATGATTTTTTTTTAAGTTTATTTATTTATTTTGACAGAGAGAGAGAGAGAGAGAGAGAAAACCGGCAGGGGAGGGGCAGAGAGTAACAGGTTCTGTGGCAACAGCTTCGAGCCCTGGGCGGGGTTCGAACTCACAAACTGTGAGATCATGACCTGAACTGAAGCCAGACACTCAACCCAGGTGCCCCAGCTATTATTTTTATTTCTCATTAATTGTACCATGTTTTACTTTAGAATTAAAGCATGGTTTGGAGAAAGAGGAAAAAGAAAATGGTAAAATTAGAGGAAATGGCAGGTATAATGGTAAACTAGCAAGCGTAGGGAGAGAGCAAGGAGGAAGAGACCAATGAAGGAAGGAAGAAGGAGGAAGGAAAGAAGGATGCAAGGGGGGAGGAAAAGAAAATGTACCATTATCTCTTAATGCTGACCTTTGAATTAGATTTTGTGCATTCAGCCTTCCCTTCTCTGCAGCTTACACACACAGCCCTCCCCAAGTCACAGTTTCTGTCTAAGGGAGCAATGCTCTTTGGAAAGATGTCAGTAGCTTTAAGTAGTAATGAGTGGACAGAGCAGTGGAACAAGCTATCTGCTTTCATTGCAGGAGTTCTCAGGAGAAATCATTGGTTTTTTCTCAAATGGTTGTAAATCGCACTATGCTCCAGGTGTTTAAAGACCCTGAAACAATTACTGTTTAGTCTCTCCCTAATGATAGAGAATTATCCCATTGGAATGACTTTCAGCTCAGTGTGTCCATTTTGATCCCTCCCTTTTTAATTAATTATAGGTTGCTTCAAGAATGAGAGTTGGTATGTTATGGGCAGAAAAATAAAATATGACACATTTTTTCTTAAAAAGAGGAATTAATGGAGAAGGTATTGATTAAGTGAAACCGATTAGCACATCATACTCAAGATTTTGCAAGCTTTATTAAGACAAAAATAATTAAGGAAATTTCAAAATAACCGAGTGAGTTCCTCATGTTTTCTGGATATAATCACACTGACTGTGCTATGTTGATTTTCCCAGTAGATTACCTACTTATAACTAATATCCACTCATAACAAGAAAACAAACCATCAAAATATCTCAGCAAATGGCATCACTATATCAACTAACTCACCCTAATCAGAAATTTGGGCTTAACCTGCTATATCTATCTTTCACATATCTGATCTATCATCAAGTCCGGTCCTGCTTTCCACACGAGTTGCTCTGTCCAACTCCAGATGCTCTTCAAGCTATCACCATCTCCAGCCTATTAGACTGTAATAACCTTCTTACCAGTGTCTGTAAGACACATACCAGTGTCTGTAGCCTTCAATCTATATTGTAGGCAGAATTATCTTTTGAAAAATATTAAGTAGAAGCTCATATTTACATTGATATTTAAAGGTACTTAAATTTAAAACAACTCCCCATTGCTTTTTGGGATAAGGACACAAATCTTTAGGATAACTACAAAGTCCTGCCTACTCAGTTCTCTGTCTTCCCCCAAATGCCCCAGCTCTATTTATACCACTTTACACATTAAATGTTCACCTCTCATGGATGTTATTTTTACACTGTTCATTTCTGTTTTGGCACATCTCTTACCTGGTAATTAAGTTGTATTTATTTGCCTATTTATCATTTGCAGTGGTACATAGTGGTACTAAAAACAGTCTGTACAAGTTTTTGTGTGAGCATGAGTTTCCATTTCTCTAGGGTAAATACTCAAGAGTATGACTGTGGGATCATATAATGAATATATGTTCAATTTTCTAAGAAGCTGCCACACTGTTTTTCAAGGTCATTGTACCATTTTGTGTTTCCACCAAAGTGGACATACCATTCTGTATTCCCACTAGTAATGTAGGAAAGATACAGTTGCTCACCACCCTCATCACCACTTGCTTCTCTACATTTTATTTTAGCAATCTCAACAATGTTCTACTACTATTTGATTTTTATAGGGAACTGAACCAGGATGTTAAAAAACATGCCCAAGGTGATACAACTGATTCACAAAAAAGTTTAGGTTACAATTCAGGCCCCACTGACTCTCCATTGTTGAGTGATTAATGATACGTCAGCTTACTTTGAGGGTGCAAATAAGACTAATTTATGGAACTTAATTAATTTACTGCATGGAGAATTAATGAATCAAATTCTGTTAATACTTTAACACTGAAGGGTAACTATTTATGACTTCAGTCCTCTTTGTTTTGATTAAGGGGTCTGTATATTAGCATTGACTGAACCTGAGTTCCTAAAATGAAATGCAAGCTTTAGTACTTTCAAACAGTGATGTAAAATTCAAATACATTGTCTTTATGGAGTAACATAATGGAAAGTGCTTCCTGGGAGTCAGAAAACTAGATTTGAAATTTTCAATTAATTGAATGATATTAGTTTCTGAGAGTTAGTTTTTTCAGCCATAAATTGAGGAAGTAATGGCAGGTGGTCTGGAAGCGCCTTTCCCACTGACTCTGTATGCTTTGATTTTGGTGACAAGCACTTATAACTAAGGAAAGCCAAAAAAAAGAAGAATCTGGATGGCTCAGTCCTTTAAGACTCTTGGTTTAGGCTCAGGTCATGATCT
>JAESUZ010001229.1:0-252601 GCA_017311185.1 Proteles cristata cristata | reverse complement strand
AGAGTCCTAGTTGCATTATCCACCCATGACCTTCCACAAAGTACTAAATCTCATGTTTTTTTTAAAAAAAAAATAGGGATGGCAGGAGCTCCCCCAGAAGCCATTTGTAAGGATGAAATGAAATAGTTTACATAAGTGACATAAAAGTGCCTAAATTCTATGGAGGGAGAAATGAAAATTCTTACAGAGGTCCTTGTTGAATGGATTGAACAACTTGTATTTTGTAGAGACTGGTACTGATTATGGTCCCATCCAGAGCTGGCAATCGGTCTCCACTTTCAGATGGATTATCCTCTGACTGCCTCCTGTTCTCTATTCCCATGGTTGTACCTCATTTTCAGAATTTAAGATCATTCTAGTGTTGGGGTGAGCATATGTGACACCCAAAGGCATGTTGCTCTTCTACAGTGCCCTCTGTCTTTCTCATTCCTCTGCAGCTATCCTGCCTCTATCCTGAGCAGCTCCTTCTCGATTTCAGTCTCAGAGAGAGGAGTGGGAAGAAGTTTCCCAGTGCTTTACTTTGCTTCTTAGGAAGTTAGGTACTTGGCTTCTGCTACCAGGCCACAAAATGGGAGATGCGATGGGTTGGGTGGAAGTGCCAAGGAGTGACATCATCTTTTTAAAGCTAAAGTCGGCATTGCCCTCATTTGAGTCCTTGATTCTGTAGCAGGTCTTTCCCTGCTGTTCTTCTAAGGCAGGCATGGGGGTGAGGGGCCGAGTGGGAGGCTTAAACACCAGGAAAAATGAACTGTCTTGGAGAGAGATGGCAGGAGGGAGGCAGTAGACTAAGGGTATATCATTGCCTTTCCCTTCATTGGTTAGTGGATGGATGAGAGTATTTCTTGGCCAACCAGAGGAGTTGAAGGAAATAAGGGTACAGTTGAAGCCCAGACACACAACAGGAACAAATGTATTTGTCCCCATGTCATTCTAGTTTTAGGCTGGAGAAGGGGAGACCTGCTTACCAATGAGGGGTCTTAGGTACAGGACTAGGAAGTTGAACAAAACATTCCCTGGAGAGTTTTAAACAGGGTAAGTTGAAGAATAAGAGATTCTCAGAATCTGAAAGGACATAGGAGGTTGTGACACTCAGTCACCTTTCTTTCATAGTCATTCAGTTTTTTTTATTTTTGAAACACAGAGAGACGGTAGAGAGGGGGAGGGAGAGAGGGAGAGAGAAAGGGAGAGAAGAGAGAGAGAGAAAGAGAAAGAGAGACAGACTCCTCCTCGGTCATGTGTGCACAGGGGAGGGGCAGAGAGAGGGGTCCAAAATAGGCTCCGTTCTGAAGCAGAGACACCCATGTGGGGCTCAGACTCATGAACCATGAGATCATGACCTGAGCCAAAGTCAGACGCTTAACTGATTGAGCCACCCAGCCGCCCTGTCTTCCAGCTTCTTGAGGTGTGTTTTACTAAATACTAGAGATCAATCACCCTTTTTCTCTGAAGAAAAACGTTTTACCCTGGCCACCTCCTCTACCATCGGTGGAGCTGAATTCAATTACACGCACATTTCACTCTTGTTCTTTCTTCTGCTTATCATGAAAGTCCCAGTTAACCAGGAAAAAGGAGTTGACTAAAAATGAGAAGTATCTCAAATTGATTTTTAAAGCGTATTGAGAAACATAAAATATATATGTGAGGATTTTTTCCTGAAGAGTATTTTGAACTACTTTTGAAATTAAAAGACTAATAGCTCATGAAGTGAACGATTGTTATATAGCTAGAAATATGAAAGGGACTCCTTAGAAAACATGGATCCTCTGTATAACATGCCTTTATCATACTTTCTTATAATCGGTTTTTGGTACAAAAATTGTCTCGGAGAACTGTTAGAATTTTAATAGCACAAAGATTTCACCAGACCAACCAGACTATTCTCCATTCCCCAACATGCCCTTCCCCCACCAGAAAATTTACATCATCCCAAGGCTGTCAAACCAAGGAACACAAAATAGAACACGACTAAGAGAAATTCTTTCAAACCAGTCAATACCTCATGTCCTTGCTAGTTTCAGCATGCGGTGATATGTGGTTCAAATAGCAGACCAGGAATGGTAGTGTTTTGTTTTTTTCTTTCTTTTCTTTCTTTTTTTTTTTTGTAGAGTGGTGCATCCATGGACTTGAGCAGACTGTAAATCCAAGCTTCTGGAGAAAAAGCTCATGATAGCATCCTGGGGCACCACCATGAGAATCTTAATGTGCTCTTTCTTAACACCTTATTCCTGACTTCGTTCATTTGCTTCTGATTATTTTTAGTGTTGTCAATTATTTAGCTAACAGGCAGAAAACTAGGCTTTTATTGACATCCAAAGGGACTCTCCTGAGTGTAATAATGAAGGCAGTTTATTGAATGCCTGTGAGGTTGCTTTCTAATTGTACGCATTAATCTGCCCATGCGAGCTGGCTGGAAATACACAAGCAGATTGCATGTGCAGATGGAGCACACACGATGGCTTTTATGAAAAGACCTCTGGAATGTACTTCTGCAGGACTGTCTTTTCCTTAAAAACCGAATGACTGTGACTATTTCAATTGGCAGCTGAGAGCAGACCAGATTAATGGTGCATTAAGTCTGCTACTCTGGCTGGGGACAGATTGATTTCACAGTTTAGAAGAAGTTCTAGGATTCTTGAGCACGAAAAGCAAAGGGTAAAAATAGGCATCTAACCTTGGTGTCGTTTTCACCATTATTTTCACTCTCTGTAATTCCTTATACAAGTTCCTATGTGGTACTTTTCAGGGAGGCCTTTTCTACTAATCAGTATTAGGTGGATGTGAGGATTTGAAGTGATCGCTAATAAACTTTTGGTTGTGCTTTTTAAAAAATATTAAAGGGAGGATGTTGAGATATAGGTGATTTAAAACATGGAGTAAATGCATCTCAGCATTGAAAGGCTTGAACGGTAGTTTATTTTGAGGGTTCTGGTCATCTTTTTAATCATGATTTTGGATAGATATAGAGACAAGTTTGAATTTTGAGCTATTTAACCAGTGGTGGGGACGCACATGGGGTGAGAGCAGTCAGATACATTTTGTGTGTGGGTGTTACAAAAAACAAAAGTTCTCTTAAGGGTATGCTAGAGAACTAACAGTTGGGTATCTTCCACATATTTAAAATGTTAATTCATTTCTAATAACCATTTAATGTAATAGAGTATACATTCGTACAGTTTTTTAAAAAATATAAAACACTTGGCTCTTTGAAATAAACAAGATAATAAAAAAAGGTGCTATATTACTGAGAACCTCTGAGTATCAGGAGTATTAGGTATATTATATGCATTTTTCTTCTGACTTTCAGGTCAGCCTTATTAAGGGTATATCCTCCTCATTTTGCAGATGAAGGGTTGAGTCATTTAAATTGCCTGAAGTCACTGAGACCATAAGCGATGCAGCCAAAGCTTGGACTTGAGATTTGTAGGGGCTCGAGAAAATAGGTCATTGAGGGGCATGGTGTAGTTGGAAGGCCAGGGGTATCTGGCTAGTGTGGGGGTGAGAAGCACTGGAGTTGGGGGGAGTAAAGTTCAGTTCAGAGAGCAAGATTTGGGCAGCATTGACTTCTCTTTTCTTCAACCAAGATCTACATTTTTCCTAGAGTAGGTGAAAGAAAAACTAAGGAAATCTGTTTACCTTCCCTGATTTTCATCATCTATGAATGCTGTCCTTTTCCCGATCCAACACTGGGTTAGTACACAGTTAAACTTACGGGGTATGTGGGTTTTGTGAACTTTCCAGGCAGTACTCTACACCTACATACTGTTTGCAATATTTATAGGGGAGAGGGGACTTAGTTCTTAAGAAACTAGTTGAAAAAGCTCTTGGAACCAAGCTCATTCCAAAACAGGACCTTCCTATTCCTAAACTGCCAAGTACCACCTTGAGCGCAGGCTGTCGATTGAAATGTAGGGAAGTTTACTTCATTTCCACAGTCAGAGCCATGCATCTCTTTTATTTCCGTTTGAATAATAGCGTGATTAGTTCCTAGGAGGCACATCTTCATCTATTTTAGTTTCCTAGAATGGAGGATCTAGGCAGGTCTGCTGAATATGCACACTTAGGCCCCAAGTTTGCCTTCTAATATGCTCCCAAAACTTCTAATGCCCTTCACGGGAGCTTGCAAAAGACACTTAAGGGCTAAATCGATCCCTTATCCATATGGTAGGCTTAAATCCAACTTCACATTTTATAATACAAGTAAGGTGAATTGAAAGTCATCCTATTCATAACTTTCTATCTTATGCTAATGAAGTGAACTTATAGATACAAAATCCCCTATCTATTTTATTCAGAATAAGACTGAATATTTTATGGGAAATCTGATCTGAGAGAATCCTTGCCTACTGGATGTTAAATCATGCTGATGGTTAAGACTGTATCAAAATTTCTACCACTCTCCACTCTTCCTGTGGCTGTCCTAGCGCATGTTAACTTTTTCATTCCCGCTGCCACCACCTTCCTATAGGTATCTCACGTGCCACTTGCATCGTGGCTTCCATCTCCTTGTCATCCCCTGGGCTACTGGAACGGCTTCATGATTGTCTTCGCCAACTGTCTTTCTTTCAGTTGTCTTACATGTTTTGTTGGATTTCATTTTCTAAAGCACAGCTTTAATCATGTCACTACGCTATTCTAAAAGCCTCAATTATTTCCCACCGCTTAGAAGATGAATTCCAAACTTCTTAGCTGCATTGTAGGGGAACCGTGGGCCACCCTGGTAAGAAGATGTCCGAACATGCTAGGATTTGGGCCTGTGTTAGGTGACTGGAGGAGGCTTAGAGGAAGCAGGGCTTCCTTCTGGGCTGAATGCTGTCAGGAGGCAGGGGGGATTGTGATTAGGTATCTTCATTTCATCTAAAACAAGAGAAGACCTGAGTGATTAATCACAATTGTAATGTAATTGATAAAGAAGAACAGTAACACAAATTAGGTAGGAATTTGGGGGTGTTTGGCCACTTTGGTGGTTTAGATACAGTTCATATAGCTTTCTTTGCTCAGACATGTTAGTGAGCGGTTTTATTTCTGTCAGGATCTGTCACAGCCCCAAGTGACCTCTTTTGATGTTGATACCATGTGAATTGCGTCCAACAGGAGAGCGCCAAAGCCTAGGTCTGATCACCAGGCCAGCTCCTGGGTGCCAGGGACAGCTTCTCACTTTCTCACTATGTAATTAGTAATTGGTGAAAGGTGAAAGTTAACTAGTGTCTTATTTATAAACTGGTCACACTTAATTATCTCATCACTGAGACCTGGTATCATCAGTGTTTCCCTCTTGTGAGAGCAAATTTGGGGTTAGACTACTTGGGCTCAACCTGTAACCTCTCTGCACACTAGTTGAAGAGTGTTATCTAACTCCTTGAGCCTCTGTTTCCTCAGATAGGGCATGGGGTGGGACGGATTTTAGATGCTAACTCAAAAGAAGATTAGCCAATATAACCCATGTAAGTCATCCAGTATAGTGTGTGGAGGGAGAAGCTAAACAGAGTCTGGAGTCGGTGCAAGTGAGGGCAGCACAGGGAGAAGTCAGAGAGGGACTGCCGATTCTGGCCTTTGTTCTCAAGAATAGAGCCCAAGAGGTTCTTTCTGACACATGAGATTCACTGAGGCCGTGGGGCCCAGGAAGTGCTTCTGGTAAATGTATACCTGGGGGAATATATGTGCAAACCACCCCCCCCATCCTGGAGAAAAGCTACCTGTAGGGCCAACTTTATTGCTTCTGAGTGAGTTCTAAGATCCTTACTGAAAAATAATTAACACAAACTGAACTCCAGTCAAACAAAGAATGAATCCAAGAAAAAGGAAGAGAGAAGGTATCAGAACAGTTGTGAACAAAGAATATAGTGACGTTTATAGTCAAGTGTATCATAGATTTTTCTCCTTTTAAAAATTAAGAATAAGCATGATCAAATTAATATAGATGATTTTAGTGCTAGAAGATGCACAAGGAAGAGAAGGAGATAGGAAGTAATATGAATATTTTTTTCTTTGTGAGTAAAGGCTTATGAATTCTGCATATTGATAGAAGACTAATATGTGTTTTCTGTATTTAATGATATGTACAGATAGGGTAGATAACATAAAAACATTAGGAGAAAAAAACCACAACTACGAAATACGCTGAAATACGATGAATACAATGAAAATTTGATCATTGTAACATAAGGCAGAAAAGAGGGAGGCAGAACTATAAACAGCTCAGCAGTCACAGGAAAGGCTTACAGGCCAAATCTCCTTATTAAAAGAAATACTCTTGGATGGCATAAAAAGGTGAAATTCTAGCTATGTGCTACTACAAGACATACCATAAAACAAAAGAGATGAAAATAAACGAATGGAAAGTGTAACCATAAATGCTAACGAAAGAAGGCAGATTCATTACTATCACTATTAATAGGAGACAAATTGAATTCAAGGTAGAAAAGCATTCAACAGGATAAAGGGTATTAAAATACATAATCTAAAAGATAATGTGAATTGCAAATCTTTATAAATTTGAAGCCTATAAAATAAACTGCTAAAGTCTATAATATAGATAATGGATTTGTCAGATTTTCCTCTTTTTTTTAAGTTTGTTTTTGAGAGAACAAGCACAAGCGAGTGAGGGGCAGAGAGGAGACGGAGAATCTCAAGCAGGGTCTGCACTGAACCCACAGAGCCTGATGTGGGGCCTGAAATCACGAACTGTGAGATTAAGATCTGAGCTGAAATCAAGAGTAGGATGCTTAACCGACTGAGCCACTCAGGCACCCCCAGAAAAAAAGTTTTTAATGAGGTAGAAAACAAATTTATCATCTGTAAATTAACCCCAAAGCTAGTTGTTTTCTTTTTTTTTCTTTTTTTTTTCGATGTTTTTTAAAAAAATTTATTTCTAGGAGAGAGAGAGAGAGAGAGAGTGTGTGAGCAGGGGAGGGTCAGAGAGAGAGGGAGTCACAGACCGAAAGAGGCTCCAGGCTCTGAGCTGGCAGTCAGCACAGAGCCCGACGCGGGGCTCGAACCCACAACCGCGAGATCATGACCTAAGCGAAAGTCGGACGCTTAACCGACTAAGCCGCAGGCGCCTCTGAACAACAACTTTTTGAATTCCGATAAAATTTCAGACCAATTTTTAACCTGAACTTGTCTAATTTAAAAAAAGAAAAAGAACAACTCCAAAGACAAAGAAAGGAAATATAACCAGAATTCTGGGAAGAGCAAAAATACTATGTCCACTACTTCTTTTTTTTTTCTTTTTTTCTTTTTTTAAAGATTTTTATTTATTTCTAGGAGAGAGAGAGAAAGACAGCATGAGCAGGGGGAGGGTCAGAGAGAAAGGGAGTCACAGACTGAAACAGGCTCCAGGCTCTGAGCTGGCAGTCAGCACAGAGCCCGACGCGGGGCTCGAACCCACAAACCGCGGGATCATGACTTGAGCGACAGTCGGAGGCTTAATCGACTAAGCCACCCAGGCGCCCCAGCTATGTCCTACTTCTAATTGTTAAATTTTTTCACCCAGATTTCCTCATTTATTTCCTGGGAAAATATATATGACTAGACTTGAAGCCTGAATAGAATAATAACTAGAAATGGAAAAGAAAATATAGTTTGACTTTTACCTAAAAAAGCCCAACTGAGTTTTTTGTTTTGTTTTTGTTTTTTCAGTGAGTTCTACTAAACCTTCAAGGAAGGTGTTAGATTTCATTTGAAATCCTAAGAAATAAGCCAGCTTTTCCAGTGAAATCGGAAAGAGGATGATGAGAGTGCTTGTTATTACTGCCCTGTAATTAGAGACTGTTTCTATTTTTAACAAAGAAATAATCTAAATATTGGAAAGAAAGAGATAAGTGTCTCTGATTATCTGTCTAAACCATCCTAAAGAGATCAACTAAACAATTACTAGAACTAATGCAAACAGTTCAACTAACATGAATGTATCTAAAGCCAATTTGCAAATATTTTGTCTGTCTTCTATACCATCAAAAGCTCATTACTAAGTATAATTAAAGAAAAAGCCCATTGAAAATAATCATCCACACAGTAAAACAGGTGAGTCGAATAGATAGTTCCTACATAAATAAAATACCTAAAAGAAGATGAAAATAAATGTAGACTATTTACTCTAAAAGGAAAAAAATAAAATCACTATTATAAATATAATATGTCTCCTGAACAGGACCTTTTGTGGAATTTGATAAACCAAGTTTAAAGAGGAAATGCTAAAAAAGCAGATACACTTGAAAAAGAGAAACTGAATGGACTTGGGAGAGGCTTGTACCAGGTATCATATATATTAATATAAAAGTATGGTGGTAAGAAGGGTTATTGGCATTATAATAAACCTGTTCAGTGAAAAGAATCTAGAAGTAGGCCCATGAATATATCGGCATTTAGTACTGAGGACTTCAGCTATTGATAAAGGTATTTTTTGTAATCAGTGTCAAAATGACAATGTGACAAATTGTATTGAGCCAACACAATTAGAATATGATAAAATGTTTTTATGGAAAGAGCCTAAGTGTACATCAACAGATGAATGGATCAAGAAGATGTGGTTTATCTATACCATGGAATACTATATGGCAATGAGAAACAGTGAAATCTGGCCATGTGTAGCAACATGGATGGACCTTGAGGGTGTTATGTTGAGCGAAATAAGTCAGGCAGAGAAGGACAAATATCATATGTGTGCACGTATAGGAGGATTAGGAGGAACTTAACAGAGGACCAAGGGGGAGAAGGATGGCGGAAATGGTGGGGAAAAGGGAGAGAGGCAAACCATGAGAGACTCTTGAATGCTGACAAAAACTGAGGACTGATGGATGGGGGGGGAGGAGGGATGGGCATGGAGGAGGACACTTGTGGGGATGAGCACTGGGTGTTATGTGGAAACTAATTTGACAATAAACTATTCGTAAAAAAAAAAAAAAGAAAAAGAAAAAAAAGAAAAAAAAATAATGTTTTTAGAAAGGAGAGTCTAGCCTCAAAATGATAAGTCACCCACATAACTCAGCAGCTTATTTTATAAGGAAAAATAAAGATCTGACTGCAGAAAAAATTGGTGGTAGGTGACACAGTGAACTGTGTTACCAGTGAGTCTAGGAGAAAATTCTTGCCTCAAGAGTAATGGACAAAAGCTTAATTTCACAAAGAACTCTTATAAATTAATAAGAAAAAGACAACTCTAGAAAAATTGACAAATGGCTTGAACTAGCAGTTAAAAGAGAAGAGATATAAAATCAATAAAAATATTTGGCCTCACTAATGGTCAGAGAAACACAAAAAATTTTGACACTGGCCAAAATGTAAATGTATTGATAATATCTAGCGTTAAGCACTGTGCTTTCGTGTATTCACCTGTGAGCACCTGGTATAGGTCAGGCACTATACTAGGTTTCTAGGTTCTAGGTATGTATGATGAATAAAGCAAATCTAACCCGATGACCAAATGTGGAAATTCAAATAATAAACCAGAAGACCAAGAAATATATAGGATAACAGATTCTCATAACAGTTCTCATAACTGTTTTTGTCTGTGAGACAAAATAGTGGAAGATAGTGATCTCTACTGGTGATCAAGAATATGGAGGCTGGGAGGGGAGGATCTCCTTAGCGTGTGACCCGAATCTCTGAGAAAATGACAGTTGAATGGAAGGCTGAGGAAGGAATGAATCATGCTGAAACTCCTATGCTGTGGGAACAGCGCCCAGTATATTCCATAACCTGAAAGGAAGCTGATATATTTGAAGTGGGGAGAGAGAGATCATGAAGTTGACAAGATTGCTGGGGGCCAGAGAGATCATGCAGGTCATGGCACGTGGTCTGGGTTTTGTTTACGCTACAGGGGCAAACAAAGCTTTTTAATTCTTCTTAAAGAAGTGATTACTGTTTGCTGTGTCAACAATAGATTCGAGGAGGCAAGAATGGAAGTGGAGAAGCTAGCGACATTACGGCACTCGTCCAGGCAGGAGTTGGTGTTGGCTCAGATCAGAGTGCTGTCAGTGTTCGTGAATTTTTTTTTTTTTTACAAATACTTTATTGTCAAATTAGTTTCCACATAACACCCAGTGCTCATCCCAACAAGTGCCCTCCTCCATGCCCACCCCTCCTCCCCCCCACATCCATCAGTCCTCAGTTTTTGTCAGCATTCAAGAGTCTCTCATGGTTTGCCTCTCTCCCTTTCCCCCCACCATTTCCGCCCTTCTTCTCCCCCTTGTTCCTCTGTTAAGTTCCTCCTAATCCTCCTATACGTGCACACATATGATATTTGTCCTTCTCTACCTGACTTATTTCGCTCAGCATAACACCCTCAAGGTCCATCCATGTTGCTACACATGGCCAGATTTCATTGTTTCTCATTGCCATGTAGTATTCCATGGTATAGATAAACCACATCTTCTTGATCCATTCATCTGTTGATGGACACTTAGGCTCTTTCCAGGTTTTAGCTATTGTGGAGAGTGCTGCTATGAACATTGGGGTACATGTGCTCCTATGCATCAACATTTCTGTATCCCTTGGGTAAATTCCTAGCAGTGCTATTGCTGGGTCATAGGGGAGTTCTATTGTTAGTTTCCGAGGAACCTCCACACTGTTTTCCAGAGGGGCTGTACCAGTTTACATTCCCACCAACAGTGTAGGAGGGTGCCCGTTTCTCCACATCCTCGCCAGCATCTAGAGTTCTCTGATTGCTCATTTTAGCCACTCTGACTGGCGTGAGGTGGTATCTCAGTGTGGTTTTGATTTGTATTTCCCTGATGAGGAGCGATGCTGAGCATCGTTTCATGTGTCTGTTGGCCATCTGGATGTCCTCTTTGGAGAAGTGTCTGTTCATATCTTCTGCTCATTTCTTCACTGGGTTGTTTGTTTTTCGGGCGTGTAGTTTGGTGAGTTCCTTGTAGATTCTGGATATGAACCCTTTATCTGATATGTCATTTGCAACTATCTTTTCCCATTCGGTTGGTTGCCTATTAATTTTCTGGGTTGTTTCCTTGGCTGTGCAGAAGCTTTTAATCTTGAGGAGGTCCCAACAGTTTATTTTTGCTCTTAATTCCCTTGCTTTTGGGGATGTGTCAAGTAAGAAGTTGCTGCAGTGGAGGTCAAGGCGGTTGTTTCCTGCTTTCTCCTCTAGGGTGTTGATAGTTTCCTGTCTCATGTTCAGGTCGTTTATCCATTCTGAGTTTATTTTTGTGCATGGTGTGAGAAAATGATCTAGTTTCATTCTTCTGCATGTTGCTGTCCAGTTCTCCCAACACCATCTGTTAAAAAGGCTGTCTTTTTCCATCGGATATTCTTTCCTGCTTTGTCAAAGATTAGTTGGCTGTATACTTTTGGGTCCACTTCTGAGTTCTCAATTCTGTTCCATTGGTCTATGTGTCTGTTTTTGTGCCAATACCATACTGTCTTGATGATGACAGCTTTGTAGTAGAGGCTAAAGTCTGGGATGGTGATCCCTCCCGTTTTGGTTTTATTTTTCAGGATTACTTTGGCTATTCGGGGTCTTTTGTGGTTCCATACAAATTTTTGGATAGTTTGTTCTAGTTTTGAGAAGTATGCTGGTGCAATTTTGATTGGAATTGCATTGAATGTGTAGAGTGCCTTAGGTAGTAATGACATCTTAACTATATTTATTCTTCCTATCCATGAGCATGGAATGTTTTTCCATTTCTTTGTGTCTTCTTCAATTTCCTTCATAAGTTTTCTATAGTTTTCATCATACAGATCTCTTGTATCCTTGGTTAGGTTTATTCCGAGGTATTTTATGGTTTTTTGTGCAATTGTGAATGGGATCAGTTTCTTGATTTCTCTTTCTGTTGCTTCATTGTTGGTGTATAAAAATGCAACCGATTTCTATACGTTGATTTTGTACCCTGCAACTTGGCTGAATTCTTGGATCAGTTCTAGTAGGCTTCTGGTGGAGTCTGTCGGGTTTTCGATGTAGAGTATCATGTCATCTGCGAAGAGTGAAAGTTTGACTTCCTCTTTGCCAATTCTGATGCCTTTGATTTCCTTTTGGTGTCTGATGGCTGATGCTAGGACTTCCAGCACTGTGTTAAACAGCAGTGGTGAGAGTGGGCATCCCTGTCGTGTTCCTGATCTCAGGGGGAAAGCTCTCAATTTTTCCCCATTGAGGATGATGTTAGCTGAAGGCTTCTCATAGATGGCTTTGATGATGTTTAAGTAGGTTCCTTCTATCCCAACTTTCTCGAGAGTCTTTATTAAGAAGGGATGCTGTATTTTGTCAAATGCTTTTTCTGCATCTATTGACAGGATCATATGGTTTTTATCTTTTCTTTTATTGATATGATGTATCACATTGATTGATTTGTGAATGTTGAACCAGCCCAGTAACCCAGGAATGAATCCCACTTGATCTTGGTGGATGATTCTTTTGATATGCTGCTGGATTCGATTTGCAAGGATCTTGTTGAGAATTTTTGCATCCGTATTCATCAGGATATTGGTCTGTAGTTCTCTTTTTTTGCTGGATCTCTGTCTGGCTTGGGAATCAGAGTGATGCTGGCGTCATAAAATGAGTCCAGGAGTTTTCCTTCGATTTCTATTTTTTGGAATAGCTTGAGAAGAATTGGGATTAATTCTGTTTTAAATGTCTGGTAGAATTCCCCAGGGAAGCCATCAGGTCCAGGGCTCTTATTTGTTGGGTGATTTTTTATCACTGATTCAATTTCTTCACTCGTTATGGGTCTGTTCAGGTTTTCTGTTTCTTCCCGTGTGAATTTTGGTAGTGAGTGTGTGTTTAGGAATTTGTCCATTTCTTCTAAGTTGTCCAATTTCTTGGCATATAATTTTTCATAGTATTCCCTGATAATTGCTTATATTTCTGAGGGGTTGGTTGTAATAAGTCCATTTTCATTCATAATTTTGTCTATTTGGGTGCTCTCTCTTTTCTTTTGGATAAGTCTGGCTAGAGGTTTGTCAATTTTGTTTACCTTTTCAAAAAACCAACTCTTGGTTTCATTGATCTGTTCAATTGTTTCTTTGCTCTCTATGTTGTTTATTTCTGCTCTAATTTTTACTATTTCTCTTCTTCTACTGGGTTTAGGGTGTTCTTGTTGCTCCACTCTAGTTCCTTTAGGTGAGCTGTTAGATTTTGGACTTGTGCTTTTTCTAATCTCTTGAAATTGGCCTGGAGAGCAATGTACTTTCCTCTTAGGACTGCCTTTGCCGCATCCCATAGATTTTGAATTGTTGTGTTTTCATTTTCATTTGTTTCCATATATTTTTTAATTTCATCTCTAATTGCCTGATTGGCCCATTCATTCTTTAGAAGGGTGTTCTTTAACCTCCATGTTTTTGGAAGTTTTCCAGACTTCTTCCTGTAATTGATTTCAAGTTTCAAAGCATTGTGATCGACAGTGTGCATGGTATGATCTCTATTCTTTTATATTTATTGAGGGCTGCTTTATGTCCCAGTATGTGATCTATCTTGGAGAATGTGCCATGCGCACTTGAGAAGAAAGTAAATTCCCTGGCCTCAGGATGTAAAGTTCTAAATATATCCGTCAGGTCCATCTGGTCCAATGTGTCTTTCAAGTCCATTATTTCTTTAGTGATTTTCTGTCTGGTTGACCTATCCATTGCTGTACTCGGAGTATTAAAGTCTCCTGCTATTAGCACATTCTTATCTATAAGCTTGTTTCTGTTTGTGATTAATTGTTTTAGATATTTAGGTGCTCCCATATTCGGTGCGTAGACATTTATGATTGTTAGTTCTTCCTGATGGATGGACCCTGTATTTATTATGTAGTGCCCTTCTTCATCTCTTGTGATTGTCTTTAATTTAAAGTCCAGTTTGTCTGATATAAGTATCGCTACTCCGGCTTTCTTTTGATTTCCTGTAGCATGATATATATTTCTCCATCCCCTTACTTTTAATCTGAAGGTATCTTCCCGTCTAAAATGAGTTTCTTGTAGACAGCATATAGATGGATTTTGTTTTTTAATCCATTCTGCTACCCTATGTCTTTTGATTGGAGCATTCAGCCCATTTACATTCAGTGTTATTATTGAAATATGTGGGTTTAGAGTCTTTGTATCTTTTGTAGGGTTCATGTTTGTGGTGGTGTCTCTGGAATCTTTGTTCCTTGCAACCTTTCCTTCAGAGCATCCCCCTCAGGATTTCTTGTAGGGCTGGCTTCGTGGTGACAAATTCTTTCAATTTCTGTTTGTTTGGAAAGGTTTTTATCTCTCCTTCTATTTTGAATGACAGGCTTGCTGGATAGAGGATTCTTGGCTGCATATTTTTACTGTTCATCACCTTGAAGATCTCCTGCCATTCCTTTCTGGCCTGCCACGTTTCAGTAGATAGGTCTGTCACCACTCTGATGGGTTTCCCTTTGTATGTGAGGGCCCTTTTCTCCCTAGCTGCTTTCAAAATTCTCTCTTTGTCCTTGTATTTTGCCATTTTTACGATGATATGTCGTGCAGAAGATCGATTCAAGTTACGTCTGAGAGGAGTCCTCTGAGCCTCTTGTATTTCCACATTACTTCCTTCCCCAGGTCGGGGAAGTTCTCTGCTATAATTTGTTCCAGGACTCCTTCAGCACCTTTCCCTCTCTCTTCCTCTTCTGGGATTCCTATGATACGGATATTGTTGCGTTTGACTGTGTCGCTGAGCTCTCGAATTCTTCTTTCCTGTTCCTGGATCAGTTTGTCTCTTTTTTTGTCAGCTTCTTGTTTTTCTATCATGGTGTCTTCTAGATCACTTATTCTCCTTTCTGCGTCTTCAATCCGTGCATTGGAGGCCTCTAATTAATTATGGATCTCATTTATCGCATTTTTTAATTCTTCATACCTATTTTTATTTTCCATTCTGTCTGTAGCCATAGTTTCTTTGATGTCCCCTATGTTTTTTTCAAGCCCTGCTATTAATTTCACCATTATTATTCTAAAATCTTGTTCAGTTATGCTGCTGATATCTGTTTTGAGCAGTTCATTAGCTGTCATTTCTTCTTGGAGTTTCTTTGGAGGAGAGCTCTTTCGTTTCGTCATTTTAGTTAGCTTTCCGGCTCTTGTTGGTTTTAAAGACCTGTTATGCTCTCTGTTTCTATGAGCACTGCTATATCCAAGAAACTCTTTGACTTTCCAGGGCCTATCCTTTCAGAGATTGTTTTTTGAATGGTATCCCTCGGTCACTCTTGTTGGGACCTTAGTTATTTTATTTTCCTATTCGTAGTGATATTTGGGACTCTTCACCTTGTATACTCTAGCTTGTTTCTTGAGGTAGCCCTGGAAAAGAAAACAGACAGACGAACACACAGGGAGCAGGAGCACACAAACACACAGGCTGATTCAACTAACATGCAAAGTGAGAGGGAAAATGAAAAAGTTAATAGAAAAGACGGAGGAGGGAGGGCGAATAGGGAGCATAAAATACATAAAAGGGTCAAAAAGGCAAAAAGAAAAGGAAAAAAGAAGAAAACCGATGGACAAAGAACGGTTTAAAGCATATACCTGGATTTCCCAGCTACAGTTAAATAGCCGTGTGTATGCAGTGCTGGTTGAAGAGCATAGAGAAAAAGAGAGAAGGCAGGGCGAGACAAGGCAGATTTGGAAATAGAATGAACAGGCAGAAGGGATAAGAAACTTTTTTCAAAGAGGTAAAGGTAGAATATGGTTGGATAGGTGAGAGAAGGATGCTGGAATTATCCAGAGAAACTATATAGTCTAATTACTCCTGAGAGAAATAGCTGAAAAAGTCGGTAGGTGTAGAATTTACATTTACAGAATGGACTTGTGATTGTTTAAGCAAGCTGGCGACCAGAGTTAATCAGGTCAGTGTTTTGGGGAAAAAAGCGAGAAAAGAGAAAGAAGAAGAAAAAAAGAGAAAAGAAAGGGAAAAAAAAGAAAAGGAAAAAAAAAGGGAAAAAGAAAAAAAAAAAGGGAGGAGGGCACCTCTCAGGCAGGGATGGGCGTGGCGTGATCCGATGCCTCAGGCGGGGGTTCTGCCTTGGCGATTGTGGGGAGGAGAGTGACGGTGCTCCAGTCCCTTCTTGAACCCCGCGCTGCAGCTCGCTTTTTTTTTTTTGGCGTGTCAACTCCCCGTTCCGGGGACGCAGCCGAAGTTGGTTGCACTCTTCAACCCAGGCCAGTTCCAATCTCCAAATCCCAGTCCGCGCCCCGCTGAAGTTGCCTTAGACACAGCTTCCCAGACAACCCCCTCGGGCTATTCCAGGCTCCCTGCTGAGCTCTGGGGGCGGAGTCAGGATCGCTGCTTCCTTCTCTGGGTCGGGCTGGTGCGCATGCGCGGGGGCTTGCCTGCAGGTCCGCGTAGCCTGAGCCCGCTGGAGTGAGGAAAACCGGGTCTCTCTATGGCTCGTCACCCGAAACACGAACTCACAGGCAAATTTCCCAGTTTTTAGCTCTTTGCCTTCCCTCTCGAGTTCCAGCCAGCCAGGAGCGCGGACGCCCGGTGTCTGCGCGTCTCTTTCAGGGGTCCCAGCTGCCCTGGAGCTACAATGGCGGCAGGCGCGCCCGCGCCGCTTTAAAACCCAACCTCCAGGAGCGGCACAAAGAAGCAGTTTGTGTGCTCAGCCTCCCCCAGGACCAGTTGTCGCGAGGGGACCTGGTGTGCAGGTATTTGGCAAGTACGGTCTTTCTATGCACCGAGCGGAGATTTTTCTGTCTCGGACTCTCTCCTTTTCCCCTCTCACTCCCCGTAGAGGGTAGAGGGGGATCGCCTCCCACCCTGGAGGCTCCGATCCCGGCCCGATTTTACCTTCCCCGGTTCGCACTCACGTTAGAAGGCTTTCTCAGTGGATTCTGCGTCCTTTTTCTCCCAGTCTCTCAGGTTTTGTATGGTTTCCAATGGCTTCAGATCTTTTCTGTGTGATGTATGGGCGCGAGTGCAAGTACGGAGCTCCTTACTTCTCCGCCATCTTGCCTCAATCCCCCAGTGTTTGTGAATTTCATGTGAAGCCTATCCATACCCCCGCCGCCATCCTCCTATATGCCTACAATCCCCAAACACCTGATAGGTTATTTTTCCTTAAGTTTGATTCACTTGCTCTGGTGCACATGCAGAGAAAGCAGATGGTTAACTTTATCTTAGAGAGTTAAAGGCATTTGTAAAGGAAAGATTGTAAAAATGGACTGTGGGCTCTAAGCTGCACAATAAATAGAGATGGGTGGGAACTGATGGTGAGTAGAAGGGGGGAATGATGGCTTGGAAAGCTCAAAGAGGGTAGAACATTGTTGTAGTGAGGATGGTTGTGCAAAGAACATGGACTGATAGAAAGTTCTGTCCAAGAGTGGGACTTGTCCTTTCCTCCGTGGGAGGGAAGATACTTTGTTCATGACGGTAGAGTCTAGGGTAGGACTCTGGGAGTGTGGCTGAGGCAGACTGAAGAGCTGTTGGAGATGAGGAAATAAAAAACGGAGCCTGGGGGCTGGAAGGCAAGGAGGCGATCCGGGACTTCGTGTCGCCGAAAGTGGTTGAGATAGAGAGGAAGCCTGGCCATGATGAATGATCGATGCTTCGGAGCAGAAGGTTTGGAGTGTGGCAGTAGCAGAGGGCAAGAACATAGGGTGTACTGATGTCAGGAGCATTACTGGAACAGAGGGGTTTTTTTTGTTTTGTTTTTTTGTTTTTGTTTTTTTTTGCCAGCCATGGAGAGAGAAGTAATTGTTGGAATGGCATGGGGAGCGAAGAAGATGCCTGTGTCACCACCTCCCCCCCCTCCCCAGGCACTGAGGAAAATTTAGTATGAGAAATAAAATACCTCCATTCAGGGAACCTGGAGGAAAACCCTGTCTTCAGGAATAGTCTTGGTTTCAGGTAAGGAAGAGAGCTGAGGGAGATTCTTTTTTCTTTTAAATAATTTTCAGCTTAGAGAAAGGTTACAAAAATAGTACAGGGTTTTGCAGTATGAGCTTCCGGCTTCCCCTATAACTTCAGTATAATGTTAATACCTTATATAACCATAGTACAATGATCAAACTAGGAAATTAACATTGATATAGCACAATAAACTACAGGTTTTATTAGAAGTTCAGCAATTTCTCCTTCCTGTTCTTTTTCTATTTTAGGATCTGATTCGGGATCATATAATATAATTAGTGGTCATGACAATTTCGTTTCCTCTAGTCTGTGACAGCGCCTCACTTTTGCCTTCTGTTTCACGACCTTGACACCTTCAGTCAGTACTGGTTAGTTACTTTGTAGAATGTATCTCAGATTTGGGTTTATCTGATATTTCTTATGATAAGATTGAGGTTTTAATTTTCAGAATACTAAGAGGTGATGCTGTGTCCTCAGAGCATCCAATCAAGAGGGTATATGATGTTGATGTCCTCATTACTGGTGCTATTAACTTTTATTTCTTAGTTAAGTTGGTCTCCACAGTAAAGTTACTGGTGTTTTTTTGTTTTTTTTTTTTTCATTTTGTAATTGATATTTTGTAATTGGGGGAGATACTTTAAGACTATTCTAATATCCTATTGTCCTCAAACGTTTCCCCACTGATTTTAGCTCTGAATGCTTATACGTATATGAGTGTTTTTTTGTTCACACCCACTTATATGAAACTGACTCGAGCAAAACCTTATCTGTTTAGTTTATCTGATAACCCATACTGCTAAGCACAAAGCAGAGACTGAGGAAGTATCTGTTGCTGGCACACATGCGTATGTGAATGTAAGACTGATTACTTGCTCCCCTAAACCTCATGGTGGCCAAGTTCAGGTTTGTGAAGCTGTTGTGAAAGACAGGGAGAATATATTGTTAGACAGTACTCCTATAGAAGGGTTCCTTAGACACACTGAGGTTTTGTTTCCAAATGTGTGTTATAGCATGATTTAATCAAGTCAGAATTCTGTGGACCTAAGAGAATTATGCATATTAAATATCCATCTGTACTTCTATAGTGGATCTCAAGATCCCACCAGGGGTGCTTTTGAGAAACACAGGTTCCCAGATCCTACACCAGCAGCTGAGTTGGAAAGTCTAAGTCTTGAGTCTAGGGGTTAACAAGAAGCACTGTAGATGATTCTCATGATGCCAGCCGCACATGGGTCTTCCTGTTGGCATTTTGGAAATTACTGTAAGGAATCCAGAACGGTATCTACAAAGCTTTTCCCCAATAAGCACCACAATAGAGTGTATGCTTTTTCTGTCTTTGAGAAACATTTCAAAATCTCAGAAAATATGTATCAACCACTAAGGTCACACCTAAGACTTTGCTTACATTTGTTTCATTTTTAAGAAAAATGTTAACTGGCATGGTGATGGCTAAAAAGTGTTACTCTTTCACTCTCATCCCTTTCCTCCATCTTTTTTCTAGCAGTCACAGCTGTTCTGGTGTGTAGCATTTGTCAGTGCCCTTCAGCCGAAGACCACCACGGGCACGCTTGTAGTTGAACGTTCTGGGCTTATTACAAAAAAGAAAAGATGGGGCTGCTGGATGGCTCAGTAGGTTAAATGTCTGACTTCAGCTCAGGTCATGATCTCATAGCTTGTGGGTTCGAGCCCCACATTGGGCTCTGTGCTGACAGCTTAGAGCTTGGAATCTGCTTCGGATTCTGTGTCTTCCTCTCCATCTCTACCCCTCCCCTACCTGTGTCCTCTCTCTTTCAAAAATAAACAAACTTAAAAAAAAAGTGAAAACACACACTGTAAGAAATGGAGGTATATCTCAGTAAGGATGTTAGAAATAACTGATGGTGGGTTTCAGCTGGGTAATTTGAGGAAAGGTCTAAAGCAGGAGATTGCTCTGGACCGAGAGTTGTCAGCATGTGGGGACAGTTCTGTGATTGGATGTCCCAGTAAATGTTACGTTGAGGGAGGACAGCCTAGATAAGTATGAAGCTGTTAATTGGTAAGGAAGTCTTCATTCATTTAGCGAGATGGGGGATATTTGGTAATTTGTGAGGTCTGCTTGGGTAAAGTGGGTATTCTGTGGGACCATTTATGTTTATCAGTAGAACAACATGGCTTAGCTATGAACGTCAGGTTAGTTTGTAACAACATTGAGATTTAGATGTGTCAGAACAGTTCCTAGTTGTCTTGGGCTGCTTTTCTTTTTCTCATCATGTACATTGTTCCGATTTTATTATATATATGTGAATCAACACAAGGTACAGACTGTTGTTTTATGTCCTGCAGATATTTTGATCACTGTATCATACCTTTACAACTCCTCCCCCCCACCACTGGATACTGTTTTATTTTTTTCTTAAATAGTTTATTGTCATTTGGTTTCCATATAACACCTAGTGCTCATCCCAACAAGCACCCTCCTCCATGCCCACCACCCTTCATCCACTCTCCCCCACCCCATCAACCCTCAGTTTGTTCTCAGCATTCAAGAGTCTCTCATGGTTTGCCTCCCTCCCTCTCCTCAACTATTTTTCCCCTTCTTCTCCCCCATGGTCCTCCATTAAGTTCCTCCTAATCCACCTATACGTGCAAACATATGGCATCTGTCCTTCTCTGCTTGACTTATTTCGCCTAGCATAACACCCTCAAGTTCCATCCATGTTGCTACAAATGGCCAGATTTCATTCTTTCTTATTGCCATGTATTCCATTGTGGATACTGTATTTTTAGATTTAACCATCTCGATTCTTGATGTAGGTCTAGTTCATTTTCTTCTTCCTTTCCATTCTCATCTTCCGCTTACCCCCACTCACATCTTCTTTCTCTCTGGGACTCTTTTTTTTTTTTTTTTTGGTTAAAATTTTATTTATTTTTGCAAGTGAGAGAGAGACCGAGCATGAGCAGGGATTGGGCAGAGAGAGCAGGAGACCCAGAATCCTAAGCAGGTTCCAAGCTCCAAGCTGTCAGCACAGAGCCTAATGGAGGACTGTGAGATCAGGACCTGAGCCTAAGTCAGATGCTTAACCGACTGAGCCACCCAGGCACTGCCCCCACCTCTCTCTCTCTCTCTCTCTCTCTCTCTCTCTTTTTTTTTTAAAATTCTATCCCTGGGACTCTTACAGCAGTACTGAATTAAATGACCCTGTTCAGGTGTCTTTAAATACCTATGCAAGAGTTTCTCTAAAGTTGGGACCTAGGCATTATGCAACATATTCAACGCTACTAAGCACTGTCAAATTACTCCCTGAAGTAGTAATACCAATTTTCCCTTCCATTAGCAATTTATAAGAGGACCAGTTTTGCAAAACACCCTCCCCAGGATATGGAAGGTTCATGCTTTTTTATTCTCTGAGCCTAGGTAGCTCCTAGGCCTGACAAGAAGACAGCTCCAGAGTGAAGCTTCTTTCCCATCTTCCCCTCCCCCAACTAAAGTTCTGATATCCCTAAGCTGCTTAGGTGAATCCTTGAGAATCCTTTTTTTCTTCTTCTTCCTCAACTCTTCTTGGCAGCCTCTTACACTTTTGGAATTGATCGCTTAATTGAGAAATAATTCTCTTGTACATATTTCTTTTATGTTGTGTTGTTAGGGTAATCTAGGGGTTGTGAGAGACTTTAGAATATATTATAGATAGAGTTCTATGGTTTTTTTTTTTTTTTCTTGTTCATTTAAGGCATGGGTGAACAAGTTTGGGTGGAGGCCTCCTCCACCCAGATATTCAGGCACCAAGCCATCTAGGCTCTCCTACCTTCAATATACAACTTTTGGGTTTGTGCTGGGAGTTGTCTTTACTCCCAGCCAGAAAGAGAAGAACATATGGAGGTGCACGTGTGAGAAGTTAGTAATTAGTCCCGGAAGGGGTGTGTATCACTTCCTATCACAGACTATTGGTCAAGACTCAATCCCATGGCCAACCTTAACTGCCAGGCAGGCCAGGAAATGTAGTCAAGTTGTGTAAGAGAACACATGAATTTGATGGACATTTAGCAATCCCTGCTGCATCTGAATTATATCAAAGTGAGACTAGGATAAGCTATAGGAATCACCCTAACAACAAGCAGGAAGGACCCTCGAACATCTTAAGTTGGATGTGAGTGAACTAAATAAGTCTTCTAAACCAAGCCTGAATTAATCAGTAGTCCTTCATCCACTCTGTGGAAAATGAAGGAGTCCTAGATTTATGCTTATGTCAGAATGATTAACAAAAGAAGATCATCCCCTCAGTAGGTGTTAGAGTCCTAGGGATGACAAAATAAGAAACCCCCAAGGGAAATGGGACTCAGTGCTACAGTCCAGGGTTCTCAGTCTTGTTGGACTTCCCCCCAGGAGATTCTCCTACTTTTTTTTTTTTTAATGTTTATTTATTTTTTGTAGGGAGGGAGGGGTAGAGAGAGAGGGAGACACAGAATCTGAAGCCGGCTCCAGGCTCTGAGCTGTCAGCCCAGAGCCTGATGTGGGATTTGAACTCCCAAATCATGAAATCATGACCTGAGCTGAAGTCAGATGTTTAACCTACTGAGCCACCCAGGCACTCTGAGATTCTCCTACTTTTGCCTTCAAGAAGGCTCTTCTGTATTTTTTTTTTAATTAAATATGACCATAATTGCCTACAAGTATCCCAGTTCAGTGTAGTCAATATATGGAAATTAGATTCCATACCTAGGCACTAGGCTAACAGTTGAGAAATAACCGATCAGTTAGTTTAGGAACTTAGAATGTGGCTTGTTGGTATAGTTCGTCTTTGGGAATAATCCACACTCTCCACAGACCCGTACTTGTATTCCTGTGGCCCTGTCATTATGATTTAATCCTATGGCATAAGCGGGACAGTGATAATTGGCAGAAGGGCCCTGGCTGGTGGTTGGCTATGCAGCGGCTTTGTGCTTGGAGCCAGCAGGTGAGAAGCCCCCGGTTAGAACACAGTGTGGGGCTGCCAGTCAACTTGCCCTGAGGTTCTTTCCTTGTTTGCCACAGTGTTTCTTTTTCACTGCTTTCCTAGGTCTGAACTCAGCTTAGGATATTCAGAAATATCATCCAAGCTTCTGGCATCTCTCTTCTTTTAGCACTTTTGACTGATGACTTCATAAAGCCCCAGACAGTGGGGCAGCTTCCAGACTCTGAGACTTCATTAGTCTCCTTGTCTATTCTGGGCAAGATAAGCAATCCTAGACAAATGGAGAGGCTGTTTGTCTCCAGTGCCGGAGCCTTATGTTTCTCAGGGTGATGTATGTCGCTTAACTTTTTGCTCTTCATTTCCCAGCTCAAGCTTCTGACCTTGTTCAAATGCCATGTTCGATCTAAGTAATTATTTGAAGTCGTTGGCATCCCTATTTAATTTTGAATTCCTTGTTTTGGTTTTCCCTCCACTGGATACCATTTATTTTTACCAGACCATTTGTGTTTCTTTCTTTCTTTTTTTTTTTTTAATGTTTTATTTATTTCTAGGAGAGAGAGAGAGAGAGAGAGACAGCGTGAGCAGGGGAGGGTCAGAGAGAGAGGGAGTCACAGACTGAAACAGGCTCCAGGCTCTGAGCTGGCAGTCAGCACAGAGCCTGACGCGGGGCTGGAGCCCACGAACCGCGAGATCATGACCTAAACGAAAGTCGGACGCTTAACCGACTAAGCCACCCAGGCGCCCTTATTTGTGTTTCTTTGGATACCTGTATCATAAGTGCTTGATGAGTTGGATCTTTGCAGTAGGACTAAAATATCAGGGGGAAGAAGGGGGATAGTTGAGGGAAGGAGGCAGGCAGGGAGAGGGCTGCAAGGGGCTGGTGCAGTATAAATTAGGCCTCTGTGAATGAAGTAGTTGGTCGTGGATCAGAAATTAGGGGGTAGAAATCCCGCAAATTACATGGAGAAAGGACAAAGGAATAGAGATCAGTGGTGGGCTGAATGGAGAACTCAGTGAAACAAGGTCTAGGAAACAATTGTAGTGTTGTCTGCTTGACATAGGTGAGAGGAGAAATTGAGGGTGACGGTTTGGGTTTTTCAGGGAAAAACAAAAGTTTTTAAAACCGAAGCTATTTCTAGGCCAGTCTTTCTGAGCTCACGAGAGATGTTGGAAACATAGGCCAGAAACAGTAGCACTTTCTTACCTTCCATAGAAGGTGAAAATCAAAGCGAAGGTGTGTATGTGTGTGTCTGTGTGGAGAGCAAGGGACCATTACTTCTCTCAGAATCCCAGAGGGCGTCCATGATCCATATGTGGTTAAGAGGTACTGGATTGGAGGGTCTGTATCCCAAGAGCAGTCAAAGCCGTGAGGGCAATGAGAGGAGAAGGTGGCCGAAGGGCCATGGGAAACCAGTGTGGAATGCGGTCTCCCAGGCACCCAATTTCCACAGCTCTAGCGTGAGTTCCGAATGTCAAGCTTTAAATGCTGAGCTGGGAAGTCAGGACCCCACACTATGGAATCTGATAGAGCATTTGTCTCCAAGTCAAAGCACACAAAGGAGAAAAAGCTGAAATCCTCATTTCACATTCCACAAACCTAACTTTATACTTTTCAGATGAATGTTCTTCGAGAATGGGGGCTTGTGGTAGCATTTTATTTTGGTTTTCTCTGCTAACTTGTTCTCACACGAACCTTTTGTTCTACCCAGGACACTTTGAGTCATCACCCAATAAGCGCCTTGGCTCATCTCCAGAGACACAATAAGTAACGATGTGCTTATTTTTATGAAGACACTAACTCTTATTTGTGTTCCCACCAGCAAAACCACAGAGTTCTTAAGCAGGCTGGACACAGATCTGCCAGACAGAAGAACCTGTCAAATGGCTGTTCATGACCCACAGTCTTCAGCCTGGGTAAGTGGGATGCTGTGCCAGGTTGCTGCCTGGTACTTTATAAAGCGGCATTTGGTGAATGAAGCCTAAGGGCACAGAGTGACCTGTGTACAACAGATGGCTGAGACTAAAGGCAGATGACCTGATCTGAAACTTAACTTCAACTGTTGTTTCCTTGAGCTATAAAAACACTACTTGCATTTGCCATCTACATTACAGGCACCTGGACTCAACACCACCCTTTGAAAAGCCTTTGATTTCACCCAGTCGTCCATCTATTTATCTATCCTCCAAATTTTATGTTTACCTAAGGTCTACCAAGTGCCTACACTTTCTTCCTGGAAGAACTTTAGTTAAGTGAAGGAGAAAACCATAGTTATAAAGTGAAATGGAGAGTTTAGAGCATATAGCAATTAGAAAGTTAAAGTTTAAAAGATATGACTCGGTGAAGTGAAGAGTCATTTCAGGTATTAGAAATTAATCAGAACAAGGAGCAGGAACTAAAGTATAATGGCAAGAAAATGCACTGCTTATTGTTAGGAAACAAGAGTTGTGTAGCTCACTCTGAAAGACTGAGCTAGAAGGCTGGAGAAGGACACAGGAACTATTAGGGAGCCGGGTGGCAGTTTGGGTGGGACAGTCATTGTACGGCTGCTGTGGGTACTGCAGGATGTGGCACAAGATGCTAGTGGCACCCCCCAGACACCAAGACACCCAGACATGCCTCACACGGGAAGCTCATGGTACTCCCCGCAGAATACCGCTGTAGAAATGTGTATGCTGCATTGAGAACTTGGACCTCGTTCTGTGAGTACTGAAGGTACTAAACATTTTCAAACAGGGAAGGTTTGAGGTCAGGTTTGTATTTTAGCAGGGACACATTGGGAGCCATGTAAAGGATGGCTCTAAAGGAACAGAGAGGCAGAGAGGCCTCTAAGAGGGTCTGTATGAGTCCAGGTAAGGAATGATAGAGACACGAAACAGGGCAGTAGGTGGGGGGATGGAGTTGAGAGCACAGGTCAGAGAACCGTTTAGAAGGTGAAGTTGGCAGGGCCTTGGTGATTGACTGGCTAACTGGGGACAAGAAAGTCAGTGCAATTCAGGATGCTTCTGGAAACAATTGAGGTTGAAAGAAAGGATGGGTTTAAGTTTTTAAAAGTGTGCCTTTTTCCAGGGTTTGGGCAGGTAAGTAAGATGTTAGGAAAACTTGATCTTTACCCTCCTTCCCTCCCCCCTCCTTTCTCTTCAGTGACCACGATGTAAAAATGTCAAGAAGCTATGATGACATTCCTTGGGATAAGTTCATTGTACTCTTACTTAGAAATGTTTTAACATTTCTTTTTTTCCTTCCCCGGCTTCTAATGTGGTGCTCCAAAGTCTGAGATTTGCCCCAGGTCTTGTCACATCTGTCCTCTCTCCCCTCACTGCAGGGCACTTGTGAGGACAGACTTGACAAGCTGTGGGAAGAGCGCTAAATCCTGTGTAGGTACAGTCCTTGACGTCTGTCCAGATACCCTGTGGCTGTGAGGGCGGGAGAGAAGACAGGCACTGGATAACTTTATCAACCGGGTGCTTGGCTGCCAGGGTGGTCTTGATTCTGTTTGAGGCCCTTCCCGAACCCTACGATTCGAAACACCCGGCAGAGTTGCGTGTGTCCGGCCTATTGATTTTGGCTTGTTTTTCTTCAACTTAACAGGATCATCCTGAATTTTAGTATTGTCCAAAACATGAGTAATGTCTCCCTGGACTGCATTTTCTGTGGATTGATTAGTGCATTAGTCACACGATCCTCAGAGCTATTGATAGAAAATAGGGAGCAGCACCGGACCCAGGATGTTCTTTATGAGCTGTATTCAATAGCTGCTCCCATTTCAACACCAAACTATTAATAATTTGTTGGTGTTCAATAAGTCACTTAAATAAGTGACTTTTTTTTTTTAACCGATATTGTACTCTTATTCTGTCCAATCCATCTGCGTAGAATTCCTCTGAAAATGCTCTGCACACCCATTTCCAATGCTTTAGGAATGACACACCTTTACAACACACTTTTGTAACATGGAAGGAAGACACCCCTAGTTTGCCTTAACTATGGTCTGTGTATAGAACATAAACCCTGTGTGATACCCATTTCTATGGGGTGTGATAAGCTACAAGCTTCCAAGTTGTTTTTTTTTTTTAAATTTAATTCTCACATAATGTACTTTATCAGACAAAACTGTTCTTATTACATTTATTTACCTGTGGATCTTCCATGGGCGGATGGGAATTTAATAAGTACTATATAATTACATCAGTGAAAAGGACTACAAGAATATTCTTTTAAGTGATACACAAGAGAGCTTCAGACAAAAGATACTTACAGCGTTTACTTACACATGGATTAATACACTTCTCTGTACTGTACTGTGCCTGTGTGCCCGTGAGAAGTGCCACCAGTGATCCCGCCTTCCTCAGGCATTAATCACTGACTATTTCCGGTTGTACACAAAGTGGTTTCCAGCCTGCTTTGTTGCCTCTTGCCTCCTCCTCCACAGTGAATAATAAAATTTCAAAAATCTCATCCTATTTTTTCCCTGAGCTGAGCTGCCCTCAGCTCCCTGTATCTTCAAGGAGAAAGTCAAAAGGCCTTAGTGTCAACACAAAGCCCTTTCTGCCGTCTGCCTTCCTCCTTTCCCTCATGACTCCTTCCTGTACCTAGAACCAAGGTCTTTGCTACTCCAGGCTTGGTCTGTGGACCAGTAGCGTGCGCATCACCTAGGAGCTTAGAGAGGTGTAGATGAATTTCAGGCCCCACTCCAGCCCTGAACATGAAGCTGAGTTTTAACACGGTCTGTGGTGACTTGCACACACACATTAATGTTTGTGGAGCGTTGCTCTATAGCTTGTGCCTTTCCAGCCATTTCCTCTCACTTCTGCTTGGAACTCCTAGTGCAGTTTGCTTTAATTTTTATCCATGTGCCACGTGTTTTTTTAAAAAGCCAACACTTGAAGGCGTTTGTCCCTCACACTCCTTGAATCTCACTCCTACTCTCAGTATTTTAAACGCCGTGTATTAATTTCCCATTGCTTATAAAATAAGTCCTGGTGATGTCATGTACAGCCTGTGGCCCCAGTTAACAATACTGCACTGCATATCTGAAAGTTGCTGAGAGAGATCTTAAAAGTTCTGTCACAAGAAAAACATTTTGTAACTATGTGTGGTGACAGATACTAACTAGACTTATTGCGGTGATCATTTTGCAGCATACATGAACATTGAATCATTATGTTGTATACTTGAAACTAATATAATGTCATGTCAGTTATGCCTCAATAAAAAAAAAATTGCTGGTGTGACAAATCACTACAAACTTAGTGGCTTAACACAGCACAGGTTTATTCTCGTACAGATCTGGAGGTCAGAAGTCAGAAATGAGTTCGAAGGGGCTAAAATCAAGGTGTCAGCAAGGCTTCCTTCTGGAGATTCCAGAGAGGAATCTCTCCCTTGCCTCTCATAGCTTTCCTGGGCTGCTGGTCAGATCTGGAGGTCAGAAGTCAGAAATGAGTTCGAAGGGGCTAAAATCAAGGTGTCAGCAAGGCTTCCTTCTGGAGATTCCAGAGAGGAATCTCTCCCTTGCCTCTCATAGCTTTCCTGGGCTGCTGGCATTCTCGTTCCTTGGCGTGGGGCTGCATCTAACTCTGCTTTCATCCTCACACCTTCTTCCCACTCTGACTTTCTTGCCTTCCTCTTACAAGGACCCTTGTGATTGTATTGGGCTCACCTGGATCATCCAGGGTCCTCTTCCATCTCAGAAGCCTCAATTTCTGCAAAGTCACCTTTGCTAGATAAGGTGACATTCATAGCCTCCAGGGATTGGGATGTGGGCATCTCTGGCGTGGCAGGGGTGGGGACGGGGAGGGGGCTATTCCTCCCACCACACTCTCCTAGCTGTTTGTTTTGTGGATTCATGTATCTCTTAATATACGTATTGTTCTTGCTTGACTAATCAAGTTTAGATCTTGTTCATTTATTCCTTCCCCTCCATTCTACTAATATAACTATTCAGTATTTCAGGCTTTCTCTTACTATAATGACTACATAATTATTTTTCTCACTGCCAAGCCAGTTAGTATGTATACTTTACATTTTCTTCCTTTTACAACTTCTTTTTTTTTTTTTTTTTTACAAATAGTTTATAGTCAAGTTAGTTTCCACATAACACCCAGTGCTCATCCCCATAAGTGTCCTCCTCTATGCCCATCCCTCCCTCCCCCCCACATCCATCAGTCCTTAGTTTTTGTCAGCATTCAAGAGTCTCTCATGGTTTGCCTCTCTCCCTTTCCCCCACCATTTCCGCCTTCTTCTCCCCCTTGTTCCTCCGTCAAGTTCCTCCTAATCCTCCTACCTGTGGAAAACAGTGTGGAGGTTCCTCAGGAAACTAACAATAGAACTCCCCTAGAACCCAGCAATAGCACTGCTAGGAATTTACCCAAGGGATCCAGAAATGCTGAGGCATAGGAGCACATGTACCCCAATGTTCATAGCAGCACTCTCCACAATAGCTAAAACATGGAAAGAGCCTACGTGTCCATCAACAGATGAATGGATCCAGAAGATATGGTTTATCTATACCATGGAATACTCCATGGCAATGAGAAACAATGAAATCTGGCCATGTGTAGCAACATGGATGGACCTTGAGGGTGTTATGCTGAGCGAAATAAGTCAGGCAGAGAAGGACAAATATCATATCCTTTTACAACTTCTTAAAATTGTTGCTTTAACATTTGCTTGGTTTCCTCTGAAGATTTGACTGACTTCAGATTTTGTGACCATTCTACGAAGCATCTCTGATGCAGATTTCCACACAATTTTCCATTTTGTGGCTGTCAGATAACTTGTCAATTTCAGGTTTCTTTCCCTCCTGGAGACCTCCTCCTTGCATCCCTCTTCTGCCTTAGCCTGGCTGGCTGTTCATTTGGCCTCCTACGCGGCTGTTGTTCTGGGACTTTCCTTTTACACAATAGTTCTCAACCTCCTCCACACATCAGAATCCTCTGAGGGACTTTAAAATTCACTGATGCCTGGGTCATACCCCCAGAGAACCCGCTGTATTGTGGCCTGGGCTTCAGGGCTTTTCAAGCTCCCCGGTTAGTTCTAATGTGCAGCCCAGGGTGAGAATGACTGTTTTAAAGTCATCTGGGGACTTGTTTGTATTGCTTTCCTATGTTGGTTCCCCGGATTTCTAGGTCTCCTATCTTCTATTTTCTTGTTTTATTTCTTTGTTTTGATGGAGCATATTATTTAGTAGCTTCCCCAGAGAAGATGTATGCTCAGGTCATTGAATGTCTGAAGCTCTCTTTATTTAGCTCTCACACTTAGCTTGTAATTTTCTGGTAAGTAATCCAAATTGGAAATAATTTTCTTCCAGAATTTTGAAGGCCTTTCTATTCTACTTTTGAGTATTTATTTGTTCCCAAGAAATCCAAGGCCCTCTGAATTTCAGTCCTTATATAGGATGGCTTTTCCCTGCTTCCCCTGGAAGTATTTTAATATCTTCTTCTTTTTTCTGGTATTCTGTAATTTCATAATGATATGCCCTAGTAGGAGAGTCATTAATATTCATTTTTAGTCTGGAAACTCATTTCTAGTTCTAGGTGATTTTCTTGTGTTATTTCTTTGATTTATTTCTCTTCATTTTCTCTAAGGAATTCTTACTGAAATCCTAGGCCTCCTGGATTTATCTTCATTTTTGTGGGGAAAAAGAGGGTTTTTTTCCTCCTTTAATTTATCTTTGACATTTTTTCCTACCTCTTGGCATATTGGGTTAGGGAAAAAACCTAGTCCTTTCCTCAGTGTCTCCTGTCCTCTCACATGACTACCACACACACCCTTCTGATGACAGATGTGTGGGGACTTGCCTCACCATGAGTAATTCTGTGATACCAGCTGGGGGGTCCTACAATTTAATTCAGTTCTGACACTGTCTACCTGGAGGTTCCCATCGGTAAAGGGCTCAGCCCCACAATGCTGCCCTCCCCTCAGATGCCAAATTGCAAGTAGTAGGTCCCCAGGTTACGCAACTTCTATCCCACATGACTACAAATTGGGGGTTCCCATGACCCCCTTCCTGGGTTCCATTAATTTGCTAGAGTGGCTCACAGAACTTGGGGAAACACATTTACCAGTTTATTAAAGGATATGATAAAGGATAGAGATGAACAGTAAGGTGAAGTGATATTAACTTCATATCCAGCCCTTCTCCCCTCTCTGGGGTATTGGAAAGTATGGGTGGGTCTGGAAATTCCGAGCTTCTAATTGTGGCTTAGTCTTTCTGGTGACCAGTTCCCATTCAGGCACCCACCCAGTGAGCTTCATTCTAACAAAAGATGCTCCTAGAGCCATTATGGCTTAGGAAATCACTAAAGTTTGAGGAGCTCTCTTCCAGGAACCAGGGTGGAGGTGTGTGTGTGTGTGTGTGTACGTACACACTTGTATTCTTTTTTCTATCATCTCACACATTTTCTTGACTATCTCCTAAATATTTTACTGATCATCTTTTTGCAAGGGGAGGGAAGATCTTTTTACTTTTCCAAGAACTTCTTATTTTCTCTCTGTTACTTTTTGAAAATAGCAGCCTATTCTTGTTTCATGGAGAAAATATCCCCTTCTGGTTTTCAGAAGAAACTGTACAGGGAGCAGAAGAAAAGTTCAGAGAAGGGGGCCCAGAGGCTCACTACTCAGTATGCAGCATTTTATACAGGCCTTCCATTCACAACCCAGGGCTTAACCACCGAGACCTTCTGTGCTAGGTGTGCCCAATTTAGTTTATCCAGAGAATACTCTTCTGACTTACTGTCTGGGCTGGGAGAATTAGCGCCTGAATTGTCAGGGTGGGAGCTGGCATAGGTACTTCCTACTGTCCATCTGTCATCCTTGGTAGCTGTGGCATCCATGTCGTGGGCCCTCCTGTCGCTCTGTGGAGAAAACTGGCTCCTTGTGGATACCTCCTATCCCCCCAGCATGCCTTGTATTTCGTTCTTTCCTCTTAGTCCCTTACCATTTCTTCATCTGCTTCATCTTCATAGATTTCTGTCTGAGAATACAGATATCCCTTGGTTTCTGAATGTAGAGTTTCATTTTCTCTTCTGTTTAGCATAATTAAATAAATTTTTAATGTTTATTTTTGAGAGAGAGAGAGAGCAGGGAGGGGGGAGTGCAGAGAGAGGAAGACACAGAATCCGAAGTAGGCTCCAGGCTCTAAGCTGTCAGCACAGAGCCAGACACGGGACTTGAACCCATGAACCGCGATATCATGATGACCTGAGCTGAAGTCGACGCTCAACCGACTGAACCACCGAGGCACCCCAAGTTTTGTGTAATTTTTGAGAGAAGGATGGTGCAGAAACATTTTTACTCCACCATCCTGAAGTGGGAACTTAATGCTTGTCAGGGGTTAAACTGTGGACTCCCCACCCACCTCAGAATTCATATGTTGAAGTCCTAACCCTCACTACCTCAGAATGTGACTTTGTGACCTTTCTTGGATATTGGGTCTTTATAGAGGTAATCAAGTTAAAAATGAGGTCATGAGGGGGAGTTGTAATCCAACAGGAAAGATGTCTTTATAAAAGGGGAAATTTGGACACAGAGACAGACATGCATAGAGGGAAGATGGTGTGAAGACACAGGGAGAAGACGGCCATCGACAAGCCAAGGACAGAGGCCTAGGTCCTTTCCTCACACCCCTCAGGAGGAACCAAGGATACAGATACGTTGATTTTGGACTTCAAGCCTCTAGAACTGTGAGACAATTTGTTTAAGCCTCTGTTTGTTTAAACCTCCTGGCCTGTGGTACTTTACGCAGCCCTCACAAAGTACTGCAACGCTATTTTCATTAGTTCACACAGTGCCCCTTCCCCTGCTTAGTTTGATTCCTATTTACTCTTTAAAACACAGCTTAGTGTCCCCTACTTTGAGGAGGTGCTCTTGATCCAGTTTAATTAAATGTCCTTTTTAGCTTCTTCTGTCGTAATCCCCATCATGCTCTGCTGCAATCATCAGCCTTCGTGTCTGACTTCCACACTAGGCTATAAGTGACTTGCTGTCTGAGATCGTGTCTTATGGCAGTGCTTGCACATAGAGGCTTAACTAGTACTTATTGAATGGACATATTATAAGCATAGCTTTTGGGGTAAAGCAAGTAAAAAGCATATTTTAGTTGCAAACAAAAATTTAGTGTTAGTATTATATTAATACTTAGTGAATACAATGTTTTCAATACAACAACAGTGTATGTGAACACAATGACAGAAATTGCTGGGATTTAGAACTAAGAAAAACAGTGATTAAGAGGTTCCCCCCTATTATTTTTGAACAGAAACTTCCTGTCCTGCCTGGGAATCACACCTTGGTAAGCGTTAAGATTGCAAGTTACTTTGAACTCTTCATAGTTGATGTGCCATATGGTTTTCCATTTTCAATGACATTTTGTGTCTAAACCTCCCCTTTTTTTTTCTGAATCAAAAACTAGGACCCATATTCTGATAAAAGACCAATTAAATGGTTAAGTTTTTTTAATTTTTAAGTGTATTTATTTTGGAGAGACACAATGTGAGCAGGGGAGGGACAGAAAGAGGGAGACACAAAATCTGAAGCAAGCTCCAGTCTCTGAGCTGTTAGCACAGAGCCTGATGCAGGATTCGAACCCACAAACCGTGAGATCATGACCTAAACCAAAATCGGACACTCAACCAACTGAGCCACCCAGGTGCCCCTAAGAAGTTAAGTTTAAAAGGAAGGTATACAAATAGAATTTAGGTTTCTCACTTAAGCCATCATATCTGCATTAACTAAGTATATTACTACTCCTTTTAATCTCTTGAGTAGAAGATATGTCCCCTGGTCCGTTTCCGTCTTGTAAGTCTCATATGGAATATTTGTGATAAAGACTAGCTTTCTTTTTTAAAAAAAATTTTTTTTAATGTTTTATTTATTTCTAGGAGAGAGAGAGAGAGACAGCGTGAGTAGGGAAGGGTCAGAGAGAGAGGGAGTCACAGACTGAAACAGGCTCCAGGCTCTGAGCTGGCAGTCAGCACAGAGGCCGACGCGGGGCTCGAACCCACGAACCGCGAGATCATGACCTAAGTGAAAGTCGGACGCTTAACCGACTAAGCCACCCAGGCGCTCCAAGACTAGCTTTCTTTAGTGTAAAATGAAGGGGTCACCGGAAAATCACTCTCCACCTTCAGTGTCTTATCACAGTCCTGTGTTTAGGATTTAGATAAGAGAAAAATCCTAGGATACATTTGTCTAATGAAGCGGGGTTTGAATATGTGAGGGCTTTCTGAACACAGCTGGAGTCCCACTATTCTAAGTGGTGGTGCTGTAGACGATACCATTCCAAAAGCCTCTCTTCCTTTCTGGCAAGTGCCTGTTATTTGATGGAATTGGGGTTTTTATAGTGACATAAGTGGGGAATTGAATTAAGACGTGCTTGAGAAAAATGATAGTAAGGAAAACGGCGGGAAGCAGCGTTCATAAGCTTTATGGATTATTAGTGTGAAGAACTAGGCCTGAAATATGTAGTCTGCTGCCATGATGCTGCTGGTAGTTTTATGAGAACAGTGGAATTTCCTGCATATTAGCTTATCAGGCTGCCCCCTCTGCCTTACAGAGGGTGGGCTGCAAATCACTGTGAGCAGAGAAAGCGTATGACAAACGAACAGACAAATGCTTGAAATCTCATAAATTCCAAAATCCGTGGTCACTCCCCCGGTGTGTGGAACCGGCCGTGGTGGGCCAGTGGGGCTGAAGCGTCTCTTACTGGGCGTAGGGTTCTCCTGAGACTGCCCCCTGAGGCTCTCATGCAGCCACAAGTAATGACTCCTGTGTTCCTGAACAGCCTTTGTTTCCCTTCTCAGAAATAAAAATAAGCTTCAGGTGCCGATTAGGGATGCAAAGACTTAGAAAGAAATGCATCTCTGGAATTCTAGGGTATCAGTCACCAGTTGACAAGCTATTTAATAGGGTACCATTAATGAGCAGTAGGCATGTCGGTGCTTCTAAAGGCACTGTCTCTGTTGCTTGTCCCTGATATTAACTGATCAGCTGCCTGGAATATATACATACATATATATATATATTACAGAAGAGTATAGCTTTATTTGAAAGCAATATCTTTACTGGGCAAGGCCCACTTTCCAGAATTTACATATGTAAGGTGTTGAGTTCTCTACATGTTGAAGGCAGCAGCATTTTAGCTGAGCAGCTAGCTATGCATATGAAAGGCTGAAGGAAGGACATTCCAGGCAAGGATGAGAATGGTGGATTCCGGGCTTCAGCATCAGGTAAACGGGGGTTGTAGATCCATTTTCGTCTCGTGATCTTGTCAAGTCTTTCACGTATCCAAGTCCATGTCCTTATTCACAAAATGAGGATAATCTCTACTTCACAGAATTTAAAGGTTAAATAAAGCAATAGAAATAAAATGCCCAGCAGTTTAAGGCATTGACACCATTGTAAATGAGATAAAGACTCGAGTTTCCTCCTCCTTGATTAGCTTATTCTTAGTCCAGTTCCTCTCCGTGCTCTCTCCTTCCCAGAATCTAGTTAGAATTGTTGTGAGTTGGTTGGAATATTCTTGAAAAACATATTTAACTTTCCTTTATTTCAATCCTTATCACTAGAAGCATAAACTATGTTGATTATCTCTGAGGGGACATTTTTTAAGCTTAATTAAACAAACATTTAGATCATCCTTTAAAATGTGCTGGATGATTATGCTTATACTAGCCTTCTTTTTATATACCCCCAGGGGCATCTCAGACACATGCATAAATCACTCAGTAAGCGAGTGTGTATGGAGTGCTTACTGTATGCTTAGTACAGAGGCTGAGTTATTAGAAGCAGTCCCATGGTAGGGAGACTAGTAAATGGTGGTGACGTCTTTTCCTATGTTTTTTTTTTTTTTCTCCCATACATTTACAGACCAGAAGCTGGGCTTACAGGGATTCTCTAAAGGAAGAAGAAAATAAAAAATTGCAAAATATGAAGGAGGAACAACGTCAGAAGGTATTTACAACACCTTGATAGTCACTGCTAATTATTGACTTGTAGTACTGGATACGTGTTAAGGTTTTCTGAACAGAAATATTTACATGTACGAAAATTATGGGAAAAAACATTAAATATAAAAGGTGAGATTTCAGTGTGTTTTAAGAGTATGATGGAGTGTGGTCAAAGCTTTGGGTCAAAACTCTCATGATACTTAGCCCCATGTACGTGTGCTTCACAGAGAAGTTCTAATTTACAAAATATAATCCATCTCACTGCCATTTTCCAAACCAAAGATAAATGCAATTACGAACTGTGTCCAGAGAATAATGAATAATAAATGTTCATACAAAGTTATGAAACCGGCATAAATATTCATATTATACATATATTATGAAACACATATTAAACACATTGTATGTGTATAAAAATATACATATTATAAAACAAAGATACTCTACACATGTATACAAATATGTGAGGTAGTCCAAATTATTTGGAGCAACAGAACTCAGTGAAATGAATGCAGAGCTTCGTAAGAAGAGTGCTCACAGGGTAATTCTCATTGGAATATAAGACTTCTGGTATGATACGGAAAACATTCAGTGTTGTGACTTGATGGTCATGCCTGTCTTTCATACGTATGCTCAGATGGGGCCAGAAGCCCCTCAGCATGGGATGAAGAGATGACCAGTGGTTCGCTCCAAGGCGCCACTTCATTCCAGATCCTTTAAAGAAGCAAAATAAACTATTCAGCTAGTTGGATACCATTACATTCCCCGTCATTATTTTCCAACTTGCCATATTGGTGGCTGATAAATCCTGTCCTTTTTTCCAGATTCTCCCTCAAATATATTTCTTCATTTGTACAATTAACTTGACTTCTAACTCCCCTTTGATATCCTTGATTCGGTTCAAATCTTTTTCCTTATGTCTTTGCTACAGCAACATAGTTTATTATAGCCATTGTGTGTAAAATTACCTTACGAAATAGATGGTATGTATTAATTGTCATTGCTATAATCTGACCCTTCGAAGTGCTGCCCTGCATACAGCAGTGGTCAACTCCTTCCTTGTTTGTTGTTTCCACCAGCACACAGTATAAATGACTGTGTCACTCAACTGCTTTGTGCATAGAAGGTAGTAATTAAATCATTGAAAGAAATAATGGAAATTGTATATATAGTTATTAAGTTACTATGTAAAAAAGGAAGAGACCAGGAAACATTTTTATTCCTTGTGTTTTTTAAAATATCTTTTTCTTTTGACAGAGACCTCATAATGAAAGCACAATTAAATAATATTATAGTCACAGTCTGTAGTAATTAGCACATAGAAGCTAGGTCTGGTATATACTTGTTGTGTATTTTCAATAATGTCTGTCAAGTGATAGGTAAATGTTAGTCTGTTTCTGTGACCTTTAAGTCAATATCAAGTCCTGAGGTATTTAGATACTGAGGAGAATGTTGTGAAGTCAGCGTTAAGATATGATTTATATAAAAGTAACTTCCAGTGAATTTTAAATAGTACTTTATAAAGTTTGGTGGCATATTTGGAACGTGAAAACCATTAGAAGTAGAATATTTCACAAAGAGAATGTTCGACAGATTAGAAAATCAGATCTGGGATTTAATTTTCAGGCTGAGCAGTTATTTTAAACAGTGAGAATTAAGCTTTTTATTTCTTAATCTTGTTTTTCTTCTAGAGTTAGACAAATATTGATACATATTTTCTGGTTATTGATTGAGCATATGTTTCTTTTGCATAAATTATTTCGCTTTACCTACCGTAGCTTTCAGTAAAATGAATAACTTTGGCATACACATAATTCCATCATTAGAGTTTTTAATAACAGCAGAATACATAAGGATATTTACCTTATTTTTATTTCTTTTCTTTTTTCCACTCTGTTATTTACATGTCCACAGAAGGGCGTTTCTTGATGGGTAGAGTCTCATTCTGTATCACTTCAATGATTTAGCTTAAGAAAACAAGGATCATGTTTATGGTAAGAAGACACAAGGAGAAAAAAAGAACATGTATAACATCACATCTATTCACGTGTTTGTTCTTTTCATTCATTCAACAGGTAATTAGTGAATTTCCTCTATGAAGTGATTCATGAGCATATAATCTAGGTTAAGTTGAGGTGGTAGCACATTTATTTTGTTCTCTTGTCTCTTTCACATTCTTTCATTACTCTGGACACAGGTTCTTCCTTAAGGTTAACTTTCAGTATTTTACATTTAATTCAGTTTTTTCTTTTAGAAATTTTTTTTATAATTCCCCTTTCCCCCATACACTCAATATAGTCTTTCCTTTTCACTACTTTGTGTATGTGTATGTGAGTAGATACACTTACTCTTGCCTTTCAAAAGTAACCCCTTCCTTGATTCTATCCTTAGATACTATCTTTTCTGCTTCTAACCAGAAAAGAAAAAAAAAGACAAAGGTAATCTTTCTGTAATCACATCTTTATTAGACATTTTTCCCTTTGTTCCTTATGTTTTGGTTTATATTTAGCAATGATCATACTGAAACTGTTCTCCAAGGGTAAATCCCTTCTGACCATTCAATTCAGTGGTCTTTTGCAATTCCTGTCTCTCTCTAACTCTGTAACAGTATTTCATACCACTTTAAAACTTTCCTTTTCTGGCCCCCCCCCCCTTTTTTTTACTCTATTCTGGTGAATCTACCTCAGAGTAATCTATCCCAGTATTCATCCATCCATCCATCCAATCAACAAACATGTATTGAGCTCCTCTTATATTTGGAGACTTTTCTAAGATGTTAGATCAGAATAGACAAGAACGCTAACCTCTCAAAGTTTACTTTTTAATGGAGGAGATAGACAACTAAAAGGAGACAAGGAAATAAAACGCTATACTTTTAAATTTATAGTGATCAATCACTTTGTACTAACTAATGCTGTGAAGGAAATAAATTGTGTGTTGTGATAACTTCAGGGTGGTGTATCTAATGCTGTTGATTGCCTGTCTTTCTCTTAAAACCCTGATTTTTTTCTTCAAGTATACATTTTACTTGGCATGGGGCATGTTTCAGAGAAGGCAGGCACATCCGGGTCCCAGGGATTCAATCCCAAAGGGTCTAACTGCTCCTGAGAGATCCATTCTCCTCAGCTGTGATTGGTTCAGCTGTGGACATAGGAAATAGTTCCAACCAATGAGACTTACGGGAAACCTGTCATTTAGTACAGATTTTTATCAATATGAAATGTACTAGCCTTCCTATTCAGTGATTTTCAGCTTAATTTCTTTTTTATCTTTTTCTTTTGTATGATTCTAATATTTTCTCTTCCAGCTTTTTTGTTAGAATTTATATGGCAATTTCTTTTTCCATCACTTAATTTTAACCTGTCTGTGTCATTTGGTTTAAATTCTATTTCTAGTGACAAAAAATGGCTGATTTTTTTTTTGCCCAGTATCATAGTCTCTTTTAATTTAATATATTCTCATTTATTGTGATTCCTCCCCACTCCCCAACTCTCCCCAGTAGTAAGAAATTTCAGTGTTCTTATTTTTAATCTTGTATGACCTTTGGCCCATTTAATTTCAAAATATATGTCTCGTTTTAGGGAAATTTCTCTTTTATATTTCTTCTATACTGTATCTGTTATTTCTGGGATGTATATCAAATGAATTTTGGAGATCTGAGACCTGTTCTTTATATCTCTTAATGGTTTTTCTGATACTTTTTCATTGTGTTCTGGGAGAAACCTTTAATTAGATCATCCTGCTCACTAAATTATTTCATAAGTTTCCATTCTGCTTATTTGGCACATGCATTTAATTTGTTTATTTACCAAGATTGCTGACTTTTTCATAACCGTATTATGTTTTAAAAGTGCCACCTTCTTTCTAATCTCTTCACTGAGGGTATTGACGCAAATATTAAAGTTTTCAATTTACTCTTTTAACTGTACTTTTTCCCTTTCCATTTTGAGTTTTATCTTTCATGGCTTTCTCTCTCAGATGTGTGATTCTGGTTGTCTTGTTTCTTTGGGCATGTGCCAAGCCAGGTGTGTGGGAGCTTGTCTTCCTCTTTTCTCCTAGAGTCGGTAGGTGCCAAGGTCATTGTCCCATTTCCCTGAGCCAGACACCCCTCTGTTCACTGGTGAGCCAGTGGGCCAAGTCCGAGTTGTCTGCTGTGCAGTGCAAGTGTGGGAGGGGAAAGGGCCCACCACCTAGCTGCTCTCACTGCGCTCCTCCGACTCATCCTCTTTTTTTTTTTTAATTTTTAATGTTTTTTATTTATTTCTGAAAGAGAGAGAGAGAGAGACAGCATGAGCAGGGGAAGGTCAGAGAGAGAGGGAGATACAGAATGTGAAGCAGCCTCCAGGCTCTGAGCTGGCTGTCAGCACAGAGCCCAATGCGGGGCTCAAACCCATGAACCGTGAGATCATGACCTGAGCCGAAGTCGGACGCTTAACCGACTGAGCCACCCAGGCGCCCCCAACTCATCCTCTTAATGACTACCTCAGTATTCCCTCTTGGAGGTCTTTCAGAAGCACAGCCTAACTCAGCTCCAGTTTATCCTGCACCCTCGCTTCCCTGTGTAAATTATCCTGCCTCCTTTCTACCATTCAGGAACTTAAACGAAATTCTGATTTTGCATGTTTATTGATTTTTCATATAGCCATTTGGAAAGTAAAAACAAACCCAAAACTAAGAAAATACTGAAACAATTGGGTGACAGAGGAAATTATTAGAGAACAGATAAAAAATTATGGGAGCATTTTATGGGGGACGCTTGCAAAGTTGTATTCTGAGATGTTGCACTCAGAAAAGAAAAATCGTAATTTTTAAATCCAATCAGTACTAAAAAAGAAACGAATTAAGCACCCAATCTAAGAATTTAGAACAAGAACAGCAAACTGACACTGAAGGAAGTGATTAAGATAAGAACATAAATTAATAACAACTTCAAGAAACAGCTGTTATAAAAATCCAACAGATTGGTTTTTGATAAGGTCAACAAAACGAACAAATCTATAGCAAGTCTAATCAAGAAGAGATGAGTAAAATGCAAATACACAACATTAGAAATGAGGAGTAGGACCATACGTTTGGAAAAGATTAAGCTCATATTACTACAGATAATGCGATGCTAATAAGTTGAATATGTGGATTACGTGAACGATTTTATAGGAAAATATAAAACTCTAAAATGACTCAGAATTAAAATACATAAAGACAATTGAAAATGCATGTGGTTTCTCAAGTTTTCTGAGAATTACTCTCCCTCAACAAGCTCAACTTGGAAAATTTTACAGGCAGGTTCACTGGAATTTTTAAGGAATAGGTTTTTTTCCCCCCTATGCTTTACAAATAGTTTCTGAACAAGGAAAGAGATTAATTTAGAATTAATATTGAACTCTAATCCCAATGATGCCACAGCCTGATAAAGGGAACACAAACATGAAACTTGTAGAAATTAACATTTGTGGGGCGCCTGTGAGGCTCAGGTGGTTAAGCATCCGACTTCACCTCAGGTCATTTTGCAGTTCATGACTTCAAGCCCCGCGTTGAGCTCTGTGCTGACAGCTCAGAGCCTGGAGTCTGCTTCAGATTCTGTGTCTCCCTCTCTGCACCTTCCCCGCTCACCCTCTGTCTCTGTCTCTTTGCCACTTCCCTGCTTGCTCTCTCTCTCTCTTTCTCAAAAATAAAATAAAACATAAAAACATTTTAAGAAATTAACATTTGAAAGAAAATTCTAGAGAATGGTATTTTTTTTTCTCTGATATAGTTTACCAAGGCAAAGTAATGTTTATTTTAGGAACATGAAGATGGTTAACTGTATGTTACAACTTTTTATATCTTTTCCCTCTGGTAGGATAGGTCATGAAAGAAAAATCCATAGGACCACCTTTTTAGCTGCAAAAAAAAAAAGGCATTGATAAATTTTAATCTTTACTACCAATTAGCAACAACAAAAAAAACAACTATGGTGAACTAGAAATTTAAAAGATTGTCTTAACGTACATATAGTCTTCCAAGCCAATAACCAACATTAATTCAATGGTGAAATATTAGAGCAGTAAACAATATCAGGCTATCTGCAACCCCTACTACCAACTGACACTGTTCTGGAAATTCTAACCCAGTGCTTTTAAGTTAACGTTATTTGATGGACAACTTTTTGTTTTTAAGCTAAAAACTCTTAAGATAGCTAGGAACAAAGTTTGTTTCAGCCAACTTGATAAGACAAAACTAAAGGAGCTTTTCTAATTATTGGAAATAAGTTATTAGTTTTGGATGAGAGCATTTTGCCTGTACAACCTAAGAGAATCCACTGAAAAATTATTAGAACAGTGGAATTCAATAAAAGAATTGGTTATAAAATACAGGAATCAACAACTTTATCAAATATTAGCAACAGTTTATTGGAAAATATAATGGAATAAAAAGTCCTTATCAAAACGCAACTATGTAAAGAAATTGCTCTATTCCCCACCCCTTCCAAAAAGTGAATAAGCAAAAAAAAAAAAAAAAACCCACCCAAACTTTCCTATGATACGTGTCAGAATAATGTAGAGATGGTTGATGCTTCCAAGTGGTAAAATTCAACTGTAGTTCTATCCAAATTCATTTGTGAAGTTAGTGCAGCTCCAATAAAATTGTCAGTGAAATCAGGTGGCTTGAAAAGACTGTTTCTACGTTTCAACCGTGAGAATAATCACAAGACTAAACATGAAGCTTTACAGAATACGGATAATAATTTGTGTGTGTGCTGGGGCAAGGAGAGCTTAAGGTATTAGCTATTTAAAAATATCTGGGGCGCCTGGGTGGCTTAGTCGGTTAAGCGTCCGACTTTCGCTTAGGTCATGATCTCGCGGTTCGTGAGTTCGAGCCCCGCGTCGGGCTCTGTGCTGACTGCCAGCTCAGAGCCTGGAGCCTGTTTCAGTCTCTGACTCCCTCTCTCTCTGACCCTCCCCTGCTCACACTGTCTCTCTCTCTCTCCTAGAAATAAATAAAACATAAAAAATAAATAAATAAATAAATAAAAATAAAAAAATAAAAAAATAAAAATATCTGAAACTCCCTTGTACTGCCGTGCAGAAGAGGTGAACTGAAGGGCTCTTTTTGATATCAAATTCTAGTTTCCTAAATGTGGAAGTATTAGATATAAAAAGTGTAAGTTTGTTCTGTGGAAATAATCAGAGATCAGAGACGTACACAACATGTATTTACACTGTTGTTTATTTTTAAAATAATCTTACTGGGAAGTTTGCAACTATTTGTTTGGTAAGAGAGGATTTGAGGATTTTGAAGTTCAGAATACCACGCCGCAACTGCTACTGTGTTTTAATGATGTGGGAATATGATCACCCATATAAAAATGAAACAAATACATTTTATAAAGTGGACTCTGGGTGACTTTTTTTTTTTATTTCGAGGAGAGAGAGAGAGAGAGAGAGACAGCGTGAGCAGGGGAGGGTCAGAGAGAGAGGGAGTCACAGACTGAAACAGGCTCCAGGCTCTGAGCTGGCAGTCAGCACAGAGCCCGACGCGGGGCTCGAACCCACGAACCGCGAGATCATGACCTAAGCGAAAGTCGGACGCTTAACCGACTAAGCCACCCAGGTGCCCCTCTGGGTGACTTTTGAAACCTGCCTCTTCTTGTTGTACTTTGTGCAAATTACTTCGTCCCTCTAAGATTTATTATGTACGAGAGTTATTAGCCCCGTGATTCTGTTTCTAGGATCAGAGAGAGCTTGTGGAAAGTTTATCTTAATGCCTGGCATGTGGCAAGCCTACAAATGTGGCCTGGGGTGCTGATAAGAAGTTTGTAATCTGTGTGTATAAATCAAGACATGAGGGAAATATATGGACAGGTTATCGGTAGAGAGATTTTATGAGTGATTATTATATCTGCCCTTTATTGTTTCTGTATTTTCTACACTTTCTACAATGAACAAGTAACTTTTATGAGAAATATTTTTCTTTTTTTTTTTTAATGTTTTATTTCTGAGAGAGAGAGAGAGAGAGAGAGAGAGAGAGAGAGCGTGGGCAGGGGAGGGTCGGAGAGAGAGGGAGACACAGAATCTGAAACAGGCTCCAGGCTCTGAGCTGGCAGTCAGCACAGAGCCCGACAGGGGGCTCGAACCCACGAACCGTGAGATCATGACCTGAGCCGAAGTTGGACACTTAACTGACCGAGCCACCCAGGCGCCCCGAGAAATATTTTTCTTAAAAGAAGAAAGTTGATGGGAAGTATTTCTGTGCTGGGAGAGATCTGTGTGACTCAATGATTATTAATAGTTGGAAGTCCATTCGTCTTCATATTAAAATGATAGAACAAACAATAATTAGTAAAAGGGGGAATATACGCTATTGCTATATTTTGACTCCCCCATTTTACCCATTAATATTTACTTCCTCTGATTTGGTTATCTCAAGTTTTTCAAGTAGTTTCCAGTTTGCTCCCTAGTGAAGGCCATCTTTGTCCTTCTGGGCAAAGGGGTTACTGTGGGGGGGGGTCCCTAAAAGCAGGAGTTCTCGGAACTGCCCCTCCTTATGGTGCTTTTCTCTTATATTAAAAAGCATTCAAAGGAAGGAGTCCTTTAACATTCATATCAACTCTCCTGTTTCTACTGCCCTTTTCCTCTTGAGTTGAGAGAACATCCTCTCCTGGGAAAAGTTTGTCCTGGCCGGACGATGGCACTTTAATGTTTACATAAAGCGGTCAAGCCGAACCATGTCAGAACATGCCTCACTGGGATTCAGACATGATTTCCAAATGACCCTATCTTTTCTTCAGTTACTGCACGAGAGCCTTGCTCTGGGCATCTCTTCCATTCTGGCCTCAACAGGTTTCTCCAGTGTCCAGCTTGCACACACCTAGCTGTTGTGTGGTTGACCCTTTGGTTCATTGGACCACAGAGAAGTGATTTTGACAACCTCTGGCAGGAAGCGGCGAGCCCTCTACTTCTTGCTGTTAGCTTGGGCCCCACCACTGATCCTTGTAGCCCCCCAGCCCAGCCGCCTGTCCTCTGGCGAGAGCAGCCCCCCCCCCACACTCCCTCCAGAGGGGTGAGCAAAGTTAGAGATACAGATTGCTGTGTTGTCTGCATTTACCTCCACCACTTTGGCCAACGTTTACAGCAGATTCTGCTCTTAGCATCTCCAAAATGATACTGTATTTATCCTATTGCTTTAGTGCCCTCTTGGTATGGAGCTCTGTCAACATAGGGAGATATGGGAAGACATGCTGTCTTTCCTCTGGGAGTCTTCATGACACCTTTCTGTTATTGAACGACACCCGGCAACCTTTGCACCTTGTTTCCCTGCATCCCTTTCTTTGTAGACCTATGTCGTGTGGCTCCAACTGGTGATCAGCAATACATTTCATTGCACCTTGTCTCATAGCTGTTTCTGGCTCTGTCTCCCTCCCTGCAAAATGGTTTCCTTCAGGGTGGAGCTGTGTCTGTTTGCATCTGTACCTGCAGCATGAATCCCGGTGTCTGGAAAATGGTTGGTGCTTAACAAATAGGTGTTGAGTGGGACAGCACCTGACAGTGTCTCAGATGCTGTGCTTCACTTTCCTCCTGCTTAAAGCATTTTGATTTTCTTAATGGCCAAATCTGAGTCCTTGGAACAAGAACCACATATTTGTATCTGTCCGACTAGATATTGCACTTCTGTGTGAAAAGCCAGTAAATGAGTCAAGGATGCGCTTCTGAGGCACGAAGATGCATCTGCAGTGGCTGTCACTTCAACAGAACAAATTAATTAGTTGAAATTATCCTCGTGGCACCAAAGGAAAACTTGCCTCTTCCTGGTAAAAACGCTTTGCTAGATATAAATAGTTCAGGGAGCAGAGATGGCAGAACCTCCCCTCTGCCATCTGGAGGCATGTCCTTGCATGGCGATGCCTCCTCAGCTGTCCTGGTTTCCCTCCTGCTCTGAGTTTTCTTTTCTCCCTGTCCTTGCTCCGTCATAGGATGATGTATGGTACTCTCTTCCTGTCCTCTGTGCTTCCTTCCTGGCAGTTCTTGGCTTCTTCATTTTTGTATCTTTATGTATTAAAAACTATATAAATTCATTAGGATTTTTTAAACTTCATTTATTTATTTTTAGAGAGAGAGAGAGAGAAAGAAAGAGACAGAGAATCCCAAGCAGTGCAGAGCCTGATGCGGGACTTGAACCCACAAACCATGAGATCATGACCTGAGCCGAAGTTGGGCTTTTAACCTAATGAGCCGCTCAGGTGCCCCTCATTAGGATTTTTAAATAGAGGAAAACATAAAGAACCAGAAATGGTCTCACACACAGATAAACCTCTGTGGATTGTATGAGGAAGTAACATAAGCACATGGATTAAGAGTCAGAAAGCAAAACTTATATATGATGTTAAAACTTCCTACCCTGCCCATCCACTTCATGGTTCTTTCCCTATTGAGAATTAACAGTTGAAATTTTGGTGTATGTTTTTTTATAAAATTATTTTAAATATGATTTACATCTGTATATAAAAGTTGAAATGGATATATGTATATCTTTTCTATTTATATGGAACAGTCCCAAGAAAAGTCCTCTGAACCTACATTTTTTTTCCTATTTATTTTACTTATTGCCCCATAAGGAAAAAATTTGAGTATTTGACACACAATGTTACATTAGTTTTAGGTGCACAACTTAGTAAATTGACAAGTGTATAATGTTATACATTATACACCACAAGTTTGGCTACTGTCTGTCCCCATCCATCACTATTAAAATATCATTGACTGGGGGCGCCTGGGTGGCTTAGTCGGTTAAGCGTCCGACTTTCACTTAGGTCATGATCTCGTGGTTCGTGGGTTCGAGCCCCACGTCGGGCTCTGTGCTGACTGCCATCTCAGAGCCTGGAGCCTGTTTCAGTCTATGACTCCCTTTCTCTCTGACCCTCCCCTGCTCACGCTGTCTTTCTCTCTCTCTCCTAGAAATAAATAAAAATCTTTAAAAAAAAAAATATCATTGACTGTATTCTCTATGTTGTACTTTTTATTCCCATGACTTATTCATTCCATAACTGGAAGCCTTCACCCATTTTGCCCAACCCCCAAACCCCTCCACTCTGGCAACCATCAGTTTGCTCTCTGGACCTTTTATCTTAATGTATCTTTGAGATCCCTCCATAGTTTCCTCTCCTTCTTTCCCATCTACCTTATTCTCTGTAGCTCCTGCATAGTATTCCATTGTGCAGACAGTTTAGCTTACTGGTCTAGTTCCTTTTTAATGGCCAGAGACTTTCTCTTGAACTTTTACTGTTTCAATAATACAACTGTAAATGTCCCTATCTGTATATCTTTGAACAGTTCTGCAAAGGATGTGTATGTTTAACATGTTGATTGTTGTTGCTAAATTGCCCTTCAAAAATAAATTGGTTTTCACTAATTTAGATGTGCCATCAAAATGCTTGAGTGTACTTGATTCTCTGTCAATCTTTTCTCGTTTTTGCCAGTAGGATAGAAAAATTTTATCTCCCTGTTCTGACTTATGTTTCTTTGATTGTGTGTGAAGATGGTGACCGTTTTGAATTAACAAGCGATCTGTACTTTATATGTGAATTTTCTCTTCCCATCCTTTGGTCCTCTTTCTGTTTGGTTATTGTTTTTTTTTTTTTTCCTTCTTAGTTTATATGAAGTCTTATCCACCTCCTCAGACCTTTCTTGAGCCTTGATCTAAAATGGTAACTGAGCCTCACATCAGTGTGTTTGATCCTCTGCATAGGATTACAGCTGGATATATTTCTCACTTGTTGATGGGTTTCCTTTTTTCTAGAGTAGAAACTCTTAATCATGGATCTCATCTGTCTTGTTCATTATTGCATCCCCATCACATAGATCCACGCCCGGCTCATGATAAGCATTCAGATGTTGTTGAATGAATGAAAGAATAATTGAATTAGCCTATATGTGTTATACATTTTTTTGTTTTCTAATTTTGTTTATGGAATTTTTCCCAGTGGAAGCTTTGAATTTTTATGCAGCCACATTTGTCAATCATTTTCCTTTATGATTTTGGAAGCTTCCTTGTTCCACATTTATAAATAAATTTACCCATGCCTCCTTTGAAAACTCCTGTGGTTCAATCTTTTAAGTTCAACTGTTAGACTCTATAAAATTTATTTTGGTATTTAAAAAATCTAGTTTTAATTCTCACAATAGCTGGCTAGTTCTTTGCCATCCATTGAATGGTCTCTCCTGCATGCATTTAGCATACAACTTTATGGTAAACTACATTTCCATGGATTCCTGAGCTCAATCAGATTGTTTTAGTTGCTGCAGTTTCATGATATGTTTTAATATTTGGTGAAGCGCTTTCTTTTTTTTTGTTTTTCATGATACGATTGGATATTAGTTTTTTTCCAAATGAATTTCAGGATCATTTTGCCAAGGCTGAAAAAATACTTTAAAGCAAATGTAATAATATTCACATATACTCAGAATATATGCCTTTTATAGTTTTTGTTTTTGTCTCATGTCTCGAGATGATGAGAATTTAATTTGTTCAGAGTTCGTGTTATTAAACTTAGGATGGCCTGGATATCAGAAGTTGCTTGTTGGAGAAATGGGTTAATGCATGTGAGAAGAATTAGCATCCTTTGACAAGAGGGATTTTGATTTAGGTTGGATATGTTCTGTTAGAACTTTTGAGTGTAAACAGGTGCTATATTTCTGGATGTGGCATTTATACTGGAATATGATGAACTACTGACTAGTTATCCTTAATCTTTTAAAAAAAATTTTTTTAAATGTTTTATTTATTTCTCAGAGAGAGACACACAGTGTGAGCAGGGGCGGGTCAGAGAGACAGGGAGATACAGAATCCGAAGCAAGTTCCAGGCTCTGAGCTAGGTGTTAGCACAAAGCTTGATGTGGGGCTCAGATCATGACCTGAGCCGAAGTTGGACCCTTAACCAACTGAGCCACCCAGGCGCACCGAGTTATCCTTAATCTTAACCGCCTATTTTGGATACATCTTACAGGGGAGACTAGATACAAAAAATTCTAAGTTTTAGTCTTTATTTTGCTACTAATGAGCCACTTAGCTCTTGATAAGTTACTTAAATTGAGTTTCTGATCTTTTTCCCTCATCTGTAAAACAAGCATAATCTGCACTCAATTCATTCACTCATCAAATAATACCTTATATTTCTGCCTACCTTTGGGAATTATTGTAGGGATCAAATAACAGAAGTCTAGTAACATTTTTTGTTTGAAAATGTTAAATTCTGGTTTAACATTATACCTGCAAAAACATTTCATTTGATTATCTCCAGTCCCCCTCTCCCCAAATCCCACTGAAAAGAAGATAAAGGGGGAAACATTTTAAGATATAAGCCAGTAAAAGCAAAAGAATAGGCCAGAAATTGCAGCGAAGAAAAGAAATCAGCAGAATTTCGGAAGCTGAAAAGTAGGGCAGGAAAAGCCAAAACTCATTTGCAAGATGGGAGGTGCCAGCTGAAGCCGTCCCAGCGCCATTTTTGAAATGGAGGCACCTCGTGCGTCCAGAGCTGGGGCTGAAAAGATGAGGAGGAATTGGACGTCTAAAGGGGAACAGGTAGGACCCCTGGAGCCCCACCCCTTCCGCAATCAGTGTTGGAAAACATTGTAAAGATGGGCGCTGAAGAAGGCGATGTGCTTGGGAGGGGAAGTTGGGACGGGGATGGGGGTAGTAATAGGACATACATCTTCTTCCATAGCAGGAAGTCAAAAGATAATATGTTTTTGAAAAGTTAAGACATAGAAGAATATGCATGCTATTAAGAAGGGAGGTAATTGACAGATGAAACTACACACAGGAATTGAAAGCGATTCTGAGGTTGATGGGAAGGACCGGAGGTTTTTTTTTTTTAAGTTTATTGTTTTTTAATGTTTTTATTTATTTCTAGGAGAGAGAGAGAGACGGCGTGAGCAGGGGAGGGTCAGAGAGAGAGGGAATCACAGACTCTGAAACAGGCTCCAGGCTCTGAGCTGGCCGTCAGCAAAGAGCCCGACGCGGGCCTCGAACCCACGAACCGCGAGATCATGACCTAAGCGAAAGTCGGACGCTTAACCGACTAAGCCACCCAGGCGCCCCTTAAGTTTATTTATTTTAAGAGAAACAGACACAGGGTGTGGGGGTAGGGGGGCAGCGCAGAGACACCAAGGGAGAGAGAGAATCCCAAGCAGGCTGCTGGGCTGCCAGCTCAGTGGCCAATGAAGGTAGGGCTTGAACTCCAGAACCTGAGCCAAAATTAAGAGTGCGTCACTTATCTGACTGAGCCACACAGGTGCCCCTTTCTTTCATTTTTGCATAAGCCTTGGTAGTACTAATAACTAGCACGTTACTTGGTAGACTTTTAAAACTAGTACATGTGTTATAGTGACAAAAAATAAAATGGAATAAATGACTTCATGTCACTGTAGAAAAGTGAGTCTCTGGCATGAGACTTGCATAAATGGCTGTAGAAGAGTTGAGTGAAAATTATTCAGTTATTTAGAAAACTCGTTTTCCTTTCTTGATGGTGCTAGATAGGAATTAGAATTAAATAATGTGCTTTATGGATTGACAAGTAATATATTTGGAGTATCACAGTATATAAAAGCAGTCTGTTTGTTTTGAGGAATGTAGAATGTCAGAAGGCCTTTGAATAAAGTTAAAAAAACACAAAATGTCAGTCTGAACTCTGGAGTTACTTTATACTTTTTTAAAAAATATTTTATTTATTTCTGAGAGAGACAGAGAGACAGCCTGAGTAGGGGAGGGTCAGAAAGAGAGAGACACAGAATCTGAAACAGGCTCCAGGCTCTGAGCCGTCAGCACAGAGCCCGACCCGGGGCTCGAACCCACAAACCGTGAGATCATGAACTGAGCCGAAGTCGGACGCTTAACTGACGAAGCCACCCAGGCACTCCTAGTTTATACTTTTAATTAAGGAAGTTTTAGGGTTAAAAATACATATGTTGGTATGTTTTTCTCAAGACATGTCAGTCTTTTTTTTTAATGTTTTATTTTATTTATTTATTTATTTATTTATTTATTTATTTATTTATTTATTTATTTATGAGAGAGAGAGAGAGAGAGAGAGAGTGTGAGCAGGGGAGGGTCAGAGAGAAAGGGAGACACAGAATCTGAAGACAAGCTCCAGGCTCTGAGCTAGCTGTCAGCACAGAGCCCAATGCGGGGCTTGAACCCACGAACTGTGAGATCATGACCTGAGCCGAAGTTGGATGCTCAACTGACTAAGCCACTCAGGCACCCCAGTCAGTATTTTCTCCACCAGAAAATTCTCTGACTCAGGCATTAATTTATGACAGTCTTGATAACTCTCTTCCCTTTGCCTTTTTCTGTTTTTGAAAAGAGGTTAAAAATCAGTCTGCCTCAAGGAAGGCATTTGAGCATTAGAGAAATCCTGGCACCTAGTTCTTTGGTTTAATATCATAAACAGAGTAACTAACTTTGGAAGTTGCCTCTTCTAAGAAAATAATTGGAATGTCAGAAGCAGAGATCTAGCTGGAGTGACATGATCTCCTACTTGAAGCAAAGTATCCCTTTCAGAGAGTCTTAAGTTCTGCTGCTATTAGAAGTAACTAGTCAATAATAGGTAAATTGATTTTTCTCCAGGATGAAGAATGTTTTACTAATGGAATTGTACTACAGAATTGAGCCCAACATTTATTTGTAAGTTACTATAAATTTGTTGGGAAAGAAATGCTAGAGATATACCCAGAAATAGTACTGTGTGGCATTTCTTCAAGAATTAATTTGATTTTTCTTTGTAAGACAGAGGTGAGTCTGACTCACATTACACTTTCTTCTATGTACATTGTAGCTATTAGTCTCATATCTTGAGCATGCACACTGGCTTTTTAATCTTACAATTTTCTCCTCACAGAGCTATTGTTTGACTAAGGCACAATCATTTTTGCTACCTAATTATATAAGAAAATAATTTCACATGGAAATGGTACTTAAGTACAAGTTTCAAAAATGAAATATTATACCAGCTAAGGTTAAGTATGTAATTGATTTGAGTATCTTCTGTACAACCATGTTAACTGAAAGCCATATTTTAAAACTTTTATTGGTCTTAGAGTGAATTACTGGAATTTAACCGACAGCAACAGGAGGAAGAAAGAACCAAAACCCACCAGGCTGAACACAGGAGGTAAATGTCTAATAAAATTAGCATCCTTGGTTAAAACAATTACTTGCAAAGTTTTTGCAATTCTTTTACGACAGCATTCAATAGTTTTATTGAATAAAAATGTTATTAATATAAAGATTAAAAAGGTAATACAGATTCAAAAACCACATTCAATGGTTTTATTTTATTTTCCAGTATTTTTGATTAATTCAATATTAATTCAAATATTTATGGAGTACTTTGACACATATGTATACATTTTTCAGTTTTCATTTAATTGGGACCATATTTTTTTTTCTTTCATAGTTTGCTGTCAAGTTGGTTTCCATATAACACCCAGTGTTCATCATTTTAATCTTTATATGGGGGTATGGGATGTATGTGAGGATGCTAACTGCTACAAACACACACACACACACATACACACACACACACATACACACACACACACACACACACACACACACACTATCCAGCTTTTCTGGATAGGGGGTATAAATTCACACTGGAAAACAGAATCATGCTCCCAAGCTATTTGTTTATTTAGGTTATACTTAATTTGCCTCCCATGGGACAAAGCATTTTAATACTTTGAGATGATCCTTTACTGTTCATAGACAAGTTTAGAATAATTTAACTCATCCAGATGGGGATACTCATACAAAAGCTCAGACAAGAACCATTTTATACTGACTAACATATTGGGGAAAACTTCTTAAAACAGAGCCACTGAGCAATTTTTAAGTACTCTCTATCTTATTCCTAATATCCGACCTTAAGAGCACTCAGGAATATATCATACTGGTATTGGACCAGTGCTAGTACTGCCATATTTATCATTATTCTAGGATTTTCCTGGGGTCACTTGGGTTATCCTAGTTTATTGCAGCGTGGTTGAGGATCTCAGACATATTTAATATAAAGGCTCTCATGATCTAAAGGAGCAAACTCTTTTTCTAAAACCAAGTGCTCTCACTTACAGATTTAACCTTCTCACTATTGCTAATGTGTGTTTTTACATTGTGGTGCTTTCATTTTGTAAATGAGACTTTACAAAGTGTTAATGGAAGTCCCCAATTCTGCCATGGCTGTGAACTCTGGATGAGGACTCCTAGTCTTTTGACTGGATTATTCTGCTTCCATAATCCAGTTAAAATAGTTTTAAAATGTCAAATGTGAATTTTTTTTTTCCAATTAAAAGAAAACATCAGAACTCTGATCCACTGGTTAAGCTATTTTGTTGGGTAAGGGATAATGGTTACTGCTATCTTTGTTTTGTTTTTTTTATTTTAATAAAATAGGTTATAAACCTTAGTCTCTTGCTGGTTTTTCTCATTTACTCTTTAAAATTCTTTCTATTAAAAAAACTTGATAGTGTATTTCTTTAACATCGGTTGTTAGTGGTAGCCAGTTATTTCTCTTTATTTCTTCCCCCCCCCACCTCTCCCTATTTCTCTTTATTTCTGAGGACTGTATTATAAAGCTTTTCTGGATTGTAAAGCTTTAAACATCTTAAAAATAGTGTGGTATGTCACAGTAATAGGTCCTATTGCTAAGAAAATTCATCTTCAATGGGCCTCCAATAAAAATACAAGTTATTTGATTGGAGGTGGAAAGGATTATTTTCTTGGAACCTTGACCCTCATTCTTTAAGCGTATTTCCATACTGCTGTATACTAAATACTGTGGGGGAGGGGGCTATTTTCTACACTTTATTTTCTCTTTTTATGGATTCTAGTTAAATATAGATGCAAATTTAATAGGAAATCTCTCTAGGTAATAAACTCAGTAACCAGTTTTGAGATAACTGATCAAGTTTTTAAACACATATTTTATGTTTTTAATCAGTATTTGAAGAGAGTGTATGTTTGTATTGTCCTTTAGAGTTTACAGCGAGCTTTCCCATGTTATATGAAAATACTCATTCGGTAGTCTTTTAACAAATAAAATGGTGTAACCATTACTGCTGAGGGCAGCAACACCATCCCTCCCTCCCTCCCTCTCTCTCTCCCTCTGTGTGTGGGGAGGGGCGGGGGTGGGATTTAAGTTAGGTTTTCTCCAGGGACATAGTTTCATTGGAGCCAAAAAGACAATGTGCTTTCTACTGTTTAGAAGTACACATATCGGGAAACTCAACTCTGAGTTTTGTAAGAGAAAGTTTATGGTATTCCTCACAAGCTTTTCAGTGTATTCTATACCGATTGAACTTGGCTGCACCTGAACCTGACCCATGGTAACTTTTCGAGTAAGAGAAGAAAGTTGAAACTTCAGAAAAGAAAGAGCATGGAGGTCAAGGACTAGAAAAGATCCGGTCTATGAGCTGCAAACTGGAGTGGATTGAATTGATTTATTGAAACTTAACCATCCTTAAATAGTTTTTATCCATATTAACCCTTAGAAGAAAATCCAGAGCACTGCAATAAAGCATATGTACTTTCTAACGCTAGTAATCAAAATTGTATAAACAGGTACTTTTCCTTCTGTTTGAATTCTCAGTAGGAATTGAGAAAAACAATCCCTTTAGTAAGTGATGTCCTCTTAGTAACTGGTGCTCAGAAGAATCATACCACTTGCATCCATGACAAGCCATCCGTCCTCACAGCGTGTGAGCAAACTGAGATCAGTGGACGATGGACTATTTGCAGCCCGTACTCACCACCATTGGGGGTTTCACGATGGAGGTGCAGTCACAGAAGCAGACAGATGTTGGGACCGTGAACCTGCATGCTTCCTTTATTCACCTTTTACGTATCAAGGCACATTCTGCGAAGGCTTTCTTCCAGGCACTAGGAACAGGCATAAGACAGCAGAGAACATCCCTGATTGCATGGAAACTGCAATCTGGAGGAACAAAATAGAAGTCAACAAGTTAATAGCAATGGCATTTTAGACAGTGATACATACTGTGAGAAGCACATCTCAGGGGGATGTTAAGGGAGAAATTGGAGGTCATAGTTCCTCCATGAAGAGGTAACATGACAAGAGACAGTCACGTAGAGATTGGGGTCCAAAGCATACACTTAGATGTCCCCTCTTATCAGGTATGGGAGAAAATGTAAAAGCCCAAAAGTGGGACTGACTTTGGAGTGTCTGAGTCTTCAGTGATTGGACTATCGATGGTGAGGAAGAGAATAAAATGAAATGAGGTTGGCAGGAGCCAGGAAGTACAAGAATTTTGTAAGCCGATAATTTTATTCTAAGACTAATGGGAAATCATAAGAGGATTTTAAGCAAAAGGAAGGCATGATCTCTTTTATAATTTAGTAAGGTGCTTGTGTGGAGAGCAGACGATAGAGGGTGTGTGTGGAAGCAGAAGCAAGGCCTGAGAGGTTAATGGTTTGGACCAGAGTGATGGCCATGGGAAGAAATGGGTGAATTCAGAATGTGTTTAGTAGGTAGAGTCAACAAAACTTCTAGTGGTTTGGGGGCGCCTGGGTGGCTTAGTTGGTTAAGTGTTCGACTGTCGCTTAGGTCATGATCTCGCGGTTGGTGGGTTCGAGCCCCGCGTCGGGCTCTGTGCTGACTGCCAGCTCAGAGCCTGGAGCCTATTTCAGAGTCTGTGTCTCCCTCTCTCTCTCTGATCCTCCCCTGCTCACGCTGTCTCTCTCTCTCTCTCTCCTAGAAGTAAATAAAAATATTAAAAAAAAAAAACTTCTAGTGGTTTGGATGGGGGGTGGTTGGGGGATGTTGAGGGAAAGCCTGTCTTTGCTAGCTGACAAAAATACTGGATGAAAACAGTCCCGGGCACGTGGGCAATCCAGAATACCATTGGTTGTATGGTTAGGGAGGATGAGGATCAGTTTTCTCTCTTTTCTTTTTCATCATGATCAGTGTACTCTTTAATCTCTATCACCTATTTTATCCATACCCCACCCACCTCCCCTCTGGTAACCATCAGTTTATTCACTATAGTTAAGAGTCTGTTCCTTGGTTTTTTTCTCTCTGTCTCTTTTTCCCTTTGCTTGTTTTGTTTCTTAAATTCCACATATGAGTGAAATCACATGGTATTTGTCTTTCTCTGATTTATTTCTCTTAGCACCATACTCTCTACCTCCATTAATGTTGTTGCAAATGGCAAGATTTCATTCTTTTTGAGGGCTAAATAATTTTGATGGCTGAATAATATTCCACTACACACACACACACACACACACACACACACACACACACACACACACTACCTCTTTGTCCATTCATCTATCAAGGGACACTTAGGCTCTTCCCATAATTTGGCTATTTTAGACAATACTTCAGTAAGCATAGGGGTACATATTTCCCTTTGAATTAGTTTTTGTATTCTTTGGGTGAATGTCCAGTAGAGCAATTGCTGGATCATAGGGGGTAGTTCCACTTTTAAGGGTCAGATTTCTCTTAATATTCAGGTCTCTAGCTCAGTAAGATAGTTTTCCATCTGCATGCTGAGAGGTCGAGAAAAGGGGACATAAATATTACACTTTGCAGTGAACCAGGCTGACTGGAATATGGCACTTAGGTACACTTTATGGTGAGAGAGGAAAAAGGAAAAATTTTCTAGTAGCTAAGATGTGACTAACTACCTGATAGGTTTTGAAGTTGTTGAGAAAATAGCAACCCAGTAAGCCAGAGATCAATCTGGGTCAGCGTGCAGTTGGCGTTTTAGCCAGCACTGAAAAACTACAGATGGGCACAAAACAAACCCAACCTCCGACTTTGCCACCCAGCAGTCATTATCCTTAAGGTCCCCAAATTTCCCAGTCGTTGACTTATAGCCACCTACCACGACCACTTTTTGTTAACCTTCAAGACTGAAAAGGACGCTGTGAATGGGTCCTGACTACCTTCCTTCCATAAACATATATTGAGCTGCTGGTATGCATCAGGCTCTGTGTTTCTGCTAAGAAGCTTATGGGCTAATGATGCTATTTCCTTAATAATTCATTGGCATCATAGGGTACCTATTACAATGTTGTTTCTTCAGCTTCCATGTCCCTGACTCAACCATACATGGGCAACTGAGAGCATGGTGTTGCCTTTCATTTATTTTTTTTTAAGTTTGTTTATTTATTTTGAGACAGAGTGTGAGTGGGGGAGGGAGAGAGAATCCCAAGCAGGCTTCGTGCTGCCAGCACAGAGCCCGATGTGGGGTTCGAATTCATGAATCTTGAGATCATGACCTGAGCTGAAACCAAGAGTTGGGTGCTTAACTGACTGAGCCACCCCGGTAGCCCTCAATTTACTTTGTTAAATTTAAAAGTTGTAATATGTAACACACAGGAAAGTCCACAGAACAAATATTTAGTAAGGTTAATTACAGGGTGAACATCCAAGTAGCCAGCTTCAGAAATAGAGCGTCACCATCACCATACAGTTAACCCTTATTCTGACCGTTATGGTAATCATTTCCTTGCCTTTCCTTAAGGTGTCACCTTCTATGTGTTAAACTTAATTTCTGAAACTGGTTGCTGCGGGTATCACCAAACATCAGGGAAAGCTATGCCCATTCTTTCTTCTGAAAGTTTGAGTTTCCCTCTTCTGATCTTTCCCATTTTTTGTACTCTCTTCCCATTTACCTTCTACTTTCCACGTACAGGATTTACTTTAACAAGACTGGCAGTGGGGTACAGGGCATATGGGAGGGACATCTATTGTTGCATCAACGGTGCCACAGAGCTACTGTGGGTCTCCTTCATGTCGTAGGTCTTGCTGAGGCTTCCGTCTTTTTCAGCCTCTGGAGTTCACACCTAGCATGGCGCGTAAGGGAACCATTTGCTCAGGAAAAAAGCTCTTGTTGAACTGATAGAAGATGAGGGAAAAGGGGCACCTGGGTGGCTTAGTCGGTTAAGCGTCCGACTTTCGCTTGGGTCATGATCTCGCAGTTTGTGGGTTCGAGCCCCGCGTCGGGCTCCGTGCTGGCTGCCAGCTCAGAGCCTGGAGCCTGTTTCAGTCTGTCACTCCCTCTCTCTCTGACCCTCCCCTGCTCACGCTGTCTCTCTCTCTCTCTCTCCTAGAAATAAAAAAATAAAAAAAAAAAAGAAGAAGATGAGGGAACGAAGCTCTCAAGTTCAGAGCTGTACCCCCTCTGCCCAGAGGCACAACTGGCACCAGCTCCAGCCAAAGGCTATTAACAGCATGTCATGTTGTCATATGGTTAACGTGAGAAGAAGTTTCTATAGATTTCTTCTAAGCTGCAGCGGGTGGGGGGAAGCAATCCCCACAGTCAGTTCATACAGCACATTAGGTTCCCTAAAATCTCTCAGCCCTGTAGCAAGCTTTCTGCTCACACACATTTTTCATTGTTTTACAGGGTAAATAATGCTTTTCTGGACCGACTCCAAGGCAAAAGTCAACCAGGTGGCCTCGAGCACTTTGGAGACCATTGGAATATGAAGAGTGGTAACAGCTGGGTGAGTTTTTTCTTTTCTCTTAAAATCTTTCAAAGTTGGAAAGTAAAAACAATGAGAATTTTAAAAATATGTTGGGCCTTCTCCCAAGATATTATTTCTTTGGTGTGCTGTTCGGCTGTGTGATGGGCAGTCAGCCAGGGTGATTACTGTAAATTCCACAATAGTTTCTAGAGAGAAGGAGTGAGTCCTGGTTTCAGCTCTGGCCAATCACAATAAAAAATGACACCTGCCCTTTGCTCTCAGGGTAATTGCCTGGACTGTAAGGATTTTTTATCACCCCTTGCCCAGGCCTACAACAAAAACAAATGAAAAAAATTTTTTTCAAGAAGACTGTAAGTGCAATATGGTTATAAAAATAGTAAGCATTCTCTAGTAATATATTCTTTCAGTGAAAACTACCACATCAAAGAAACCAGTATTTAACTTTTCACTACAAAATGATTTTTAAAAAAGCCTGCAGCAAAAGGCACTCTTTGAAAATGAAATGTCCTTCTGGATTTCTGTTTAGAAAACGTTGCAACTGTGCTGTAATACGTGTTTAATGTGTTTGCGTGTACAATAGATCATTGAACCCGCACCACATCTTCTGGATGTATATATGATTGCAGGGTTTGCAACGCATGCAGAATCAAAAGTAACTACAGTGAGTTTTATACTTTAATTGAAGCCAAGTACATATGTACCTACTAGAAAAATGGAACAGATAGAGATCTTTAAACTGGTAAAATACAACAAAATGAGTGCTTGCTGGCCTGGAAACTCTGGAGATCACCCTTTAATAAATATTTGATGAGCAAAAGATAATTATTGAGAAGAGAATCTGTTGGAAATCTTATGCATGTTTTCTTTAAAGGTATTTAGTAGTTAAAATTGATGGATAGATTTCACAGTTATCTTCAATATATATACTGAGGGTAACTGAGTGTAGGCAAATTTTCAAGGAATGCTACCAGACATGTCTTTCCATAATGCATGCTCTCGTGTATCACTGTGGCATCGAGAATAGTGATGAGATGGAAGTGAGGAAAGAATGAAAACATTGTATCTGTGCATCATGAGTTACAATTTACAAATTATATGTGAGTAGGGGTCACGTGGAAAATGGGGCATTGTGAGTTTGAGACATTATCCAATTTCATGGAATCTGTATGTTGTGAAACACGACTTGAGAGTTAGATTTTGGACAGGACTTGGGAACTCTCTGCATATTTTCTCCTCTACCTATCAACTCTTGAAATTTAGAAACTACTTAGGAAAATACCTGGGACTGAGGGGAAGATAATGGGAGAGAGTGAAAGAATACCACATGGAGTGCTGTTAAGGGAATGAGAATTTAGGAATCTGGTTCACCACTGACTACTGGTGGGCCTTATGGAAGTGAGCTCTAAATCTCTGCTTAGATCCTTCATGGATTAAAAGAAAGGAGCATGATGTTCTCATTATAGGAGTGAAGGTTATTAAAGTTTCCTTAGTAGGACAGTCATAGCCAAGTCCAAAGTGGTTATCAGCTCTTCCCTTATTTGAAGGAAGCAGTGAGAAAGATGAGTTTCTTCAGGCTCTCAACTTCACCTCCCTACAGACATCCTTACCTATATGCCTATTTTTCCTTGGAGATCAGATTTTTTCTCCTCCACCTACTGAGGGACTTTGTTCTAATGACACTCCCCTCTCTTCTGAACCATCACGTATTCATCTCAACTAGAAAAATTCTCATCAGCACAAAAGAGGAATATAAATTATATTGATACCCCCCTCCCTCTTGCTACTCTTCTATTTCTTTGTTCCCCTTTCAAGCAGAACTTCAAGAGGCATCTGTCCTTCAGCTGTTTCTAATTTCTTTCTTCCCATTTCTCTTACACTTATTTAAATCAGGATTTAGACTTTATCAGTCCAACCATAATGCTCTTGGCATGGTCACTAACAATGTCCACATTACAAAGCCCAGTGGTAGTTTTTCAGTTTTCATCTTTTGATATTTTGGCTCTATTTGTCATGGTGAGTTACTCCCTCCTCTCTGAAGCTGTTTACTTGGCTTTGGGAGTACTCTTCTCTCCCGAGTTTCCAGCAACCTCAGTGGCTACTCCATTTCATTCTCCTTTGCTGAATCCCCTGCATCTTGTCCTCTCAACATTGGAGCACCTCAGAGATCCACCTTGTACCACCTTCTGAACTTTATGTTCACTTAATACCTTGGTGGCATTATTCATTATCATTCAGTAAATTAAATACAATTTATGTGCTTATTACTCCCATGTTTCTTTTTTTTAACATTTTTAATGTTTATTTATTTTTGAGAGAGAGAGAGAGAGAGAGAGAGGAATAGAGCATGAGTGGGAGAGGAGCAGAGAGAACGGGAGACACGGAATCTGAAGCATGCTCCAGGCTTTGAGCTGTTAGCACAGAGACTGACCCACAGCTTGAACTCATGAGCTGTGAGATCATGATCTGAGCTGAAGTCAGACACTTAGCTGACTGAGCCACCCAGGTGCCTCTTATTACTCCCACATTTCTAGTTCCAGCCTCCATCTCTTCCTTGAATCCAGACTTGCATTATCCATTTGTCCACGCAATATCTCTACTTGCATGTCTAGTGGACATTTCAACCTTCACGTGTCTAAAACTTAGTAGGACATCACGGATCCCCAGTAGGCCTTTGATCCCCTCTACCCAAAGTTTCTGTCTTCACTCGTTCCTGCTTATATAATGGTACAACCCATCTCACATCCCTCACAACTGATCCATCAACAAACCTTTTTGGCTTTTCCTTCAAAATAGATACAATCCACAGCTTCTCACCACTTCCACCACTATTGTCCTGCCTCTAACCTCCATTATGCTTATCTAGATTCTCAAAATAGTCTTCCAGATGGTTTCCTTGCTTCCACACTTACCCACTTGGAACCTATTCTCAATATGAGAGTGATCCCTTTGGAATAGAAGCCAGATCCTGTCACTTCCCTGCTTAAAGTCCCCCAGTGGCTCCCATGACTCTCCAAATCAAATGGAGTAAAAGCCAAAGCCCATGTTAGTCACCTACGAGGTGTTTCCTGATCGAGACCCCACTTTAGCCCGCTGGCGCTCTCCTGCCACTGCCCTTATTCCTTACTCCTGCCAGCCATGGGAGTTTTCTTGCTTTTCTTTGAACATGTAAAGGCCCTGGATGCTTTCACCTCAAGGCCTTCGCATGGTTGCTCCCTCTCTACCCTTCTCCGTATGATTTATTCTCCAAGCATTTCTTGAATTCTACCCTATTGAGGTTTCCTTGGCCATTTATTTAATGCTGCCACCTGTGCCCTCATCCCTGCTCTAGCCATCCATTTTTCCAACCTCCACTTCTTTTTCTCTGGCACTCTGCAACTTCTTACATATCTAATATTATTTGCTTATATGTATTGTTGACTGTTTACTCTTAGTCTCTCCCTGTGGTAATGTATCTTCCATATTGTGTCAATCAGGACCCTTTGATTGTTTTGCTCACTGATCTGTCCCCAGCAGAAGACAGTAATTGGAAGGAACTTAGCACAGGCACAAGGAAACAGGTGGCTGTGATTGAAGGTTGGCCAAACAACAAAGATTTAGAACCATATGATTTGATATACTAAAATGCTTAGATACTAAATTGAAAATAGCTATGTATAAAACATTCAATGGACTAAATTTTGGATTTGAAACAATGAGGGAAAACAAGAGACAAAGACAACCAAGTAGATTTGAAAAAAGAACAAAATAGAACTTCTAGGAATAAAGAAATATAATTTTTGGAATTAAAACACTCAGTGAATTCATCACAGTAAAAGAAATACAAATAAAGGACTAAATCAAAATACCATGTGTCATGTATTATTTTGACAAAAGAACAAAAGTTTGGCAATATATTCTGTTGGTAAGGCTGTGGGGATAAAGGTTCATTCACACATGACTGATGGGAATTCAAGATGGTGTAAATGCTATCTAAATTAATTTATCACTGTCTTTTAATAAAATAAAAACCAGGCCTAGACATATTGCAGAAAAGTTGTACTAAATGTTGAAGTAACAGACAATTTCATACGTCTAGAAAGTTTTCCAGAAAATGAAAAAAGAAAATATTCTCTCAAAGGATTAAGCAAGTGAATATAACTTGAATCAAGATTACACAAACACTATACAGAAAAAATATATATATGTATATACGCTCACTCCTAAACAGATTGAAAAATCACAAATTTTGACAGATTTATCATAAATGAAAAAACAAAAACTGAGTTGGTTTATCTCATAAATTATAGGGAAAACACCATATGATTATCTCAATAGATGCAGAAAAAAAAGCACTTGATTAATTTCAATACTGATTTGTGGTAAAAATTGCTAACAAAGGAGGAAGAGAAAGGACATTTCTTTAGCTAATAAACTGATCAGAATTCTATAATAAAAATATATCAAAAGCATTTCCTTTAAATCATATATAAACGTAAGGAAAACAAACATTTATAATTAATAGATAATACAATTATCTGCCCAGACAATCTGAAGGAATTGATACTTAAGTTATTAGAGTAAATTAGGAGCCAAAAATGTTGGTAGATGCAGGATCAGTATATAAAAATTCACTTCAATTTTATACATTGTGAATAAACAAAGAAAATTAATAAAAAGATAAAACCAAAAATGCATATAACCTTTAAAAATATATAATATTTTCATAGAAAGACCCTAATGAATAAATGAATGAAGAAATTATACCTTTTTAATGGGTAAGAATTGGAATGAGCTCTCAAATTATCTATAGATTTCATTAAATTCTAATCAAAGCAAAGAACCAAGCATAACCAATTCACTCCTAAAGATAAAGAAATACGTATGGGGACTTAGTTAAATATTTAATACAGTCTGGAATTGGTAGAGGTGGACCCAGCCATTTCTGGAATTCTGATGTATGACAGAAGGCAGAGCACATCATTGGGGGAAAACGAACTCTTTTTTTTTTTTTTTTACAAATAGTTTATTGTCAAATTAGTTTCCACATAACACCCAGTGCTCATCCCCACAAGTGCCCTCCTCCATGCCCACCCCTCCTCCCCCACATCCACCAGTCCTCAGTTTTTGTCAGCATTCAAGAGTCTCTCATGGTTTGCCTCTCCCCCTTTCCCCCACCATTTCCGCCCTTCTTCTCCCCCTTGGTCCTCTGTTAAGCTCCTCCTAATCCTCCTATACGTGCACACATATGATATTTGTCTTTCTCTGCCTGACTTATTTCGCTCAGCATAACACCCTCAAGGTCCATCCATGTTGCTACACATGGCCAGATTTCATTGTTTCTCATTGCCATGGAGTATTCCAGGGTATAGATAAACCACATCTTCTGGATCCATTCATCTGTTGATGGACACTTAGGCTCTTTCCAGGTTTTAGCTATTGTGGAGAGTGCTGCTATGAACATTGGGGTACATGTGCTCCTATGCATCAACATTTCTGTATCCCTTGGGTAAATTCCTAGCAGTGCTATTGCTGGGTCATAGGGGAGTTCTATTGTTAGTTTCCTGAGGAACCTCCACACTGTTTTCCAGAGGGGCTGTACCAGTTTACATTCCCACCAACAGTGTAGGAGGGTGCCCGTTTCTCCACATCCTCGCCAGCATCTAGAGTTCTCTGATTGGCTCATTTTAGCCACTCTGACTGGCGTGAGGTGGTATCTCAGTGTGGTTTTGATTTGTATTTCCCTGATGAGGAGCGATGCTGAGCATCGTTTCATGTGTCTGTTGGCCATCTGGATGTCCTCTTTGGAGAAGTGTCTGTTCATATCTTCTGCCCATTTCTTCACTGGGTTGTTTGTTTTTCGGGCGTGTAGTTTGGTGAGTTCCTTGTAGATTCTGGATATGAACCCTTTATCTGATATGTCATTTGCAACTATCTTTTCCCATTCCGTTGGTTGCCTATTAATTTTCTGGGTTGTTTCCTTGGCTGTGCAGAAGCTTTTAATCTTGATGAGGTCCCAACAGTTTATTTTTGCTCTTGATTCCCTTGCTTTTGGGGATGTGTCAAGTAAGAAGTTGCTGCGGTGGAGGTCAAGGAGGTTGTTTCCTGCTTTCTCCTCTAGGGTGTTGATAGTTTCCTGTCTCACGTTCAGGTCCTTTATCCATTTTGAGTTTATTTTGTGCATGGTGTGAGAAAATGATCTAGTTTCATTCTTCTGCATGTTGCTGTCCAGTTCTCCCAACACCATCTGTTAAAAAGGCTGTCTTCTTTCCATCGGATATTCTTTCCTGCTTTGTCAAAGATTAGTTGGCTGTATACTTTTGGGTCCACTTCTGAGTTCTCAATTCTGTTCCATTGGTCTATGTGTCTGTTTTTGTGCCAATACCATACTGTCTTGATGATGACAGCTTTGTAGTAGAGGCTAAAGTCTGGGATGGTGATCCCTCCCGGAAAACGAACTCTTTAACAAAAGCTGGTGGGACAAATTGAGAACCTCATGGAATCATAACCAATCAATTTCAAGTGGATTAAGACTTACAGATTATAAGTATATAAGACTTATATATAAGTAGAAACGAAGACTTTTTAAACTTAAGAATGGACAAAAAATTGAGGATTTTGTAAGACCCAAGGTATAAATCAAAAAGAAAGGATAAATATGTATTAAAATGAAACATTTGTTCATCAAAGGAAACCATATGAAAGAAAGAAGAGAAACCACATATGAAGATTTTATCCTGGACATGTTTTGTAAATAACAAGTGAACAAAATGTTAGTATACAGATGTATTTAGACTGTGTCATTTATTTAGAAGTTGATAGAGGACACCTGAGCTACCCTAGGGATGTGCGAGAGGAACTCACACATAGGGTTTGGAGGAAATACTGGAATCAGTACAAAGCTGAAAAAGAAGAAAAAGAAGGAGGCAGAAAATATGACAAAACAATAATGAAAGCCAAAGAGAGAAAAACTTATTTCTTGAAACATCATATAAATACTTAAGTAGCAGGCCTTTAATAAGTATATTTTGGATAGACAAATTAGATTGATCTTTATCTTTAAATCTTTTAACATTTAAAACACATTTGTCTCATATTTTATATATTTTTTTTCTTTGATCATTTAAATTGCTTTTACCTTTAAAAACAATTGGTTCTCTAGACCCCTCTACTTCTCATGATGTATGTAGGGTAGGATGTTGAAAGAATCTCTTCAAATTCTCTTTTGTCTGTAGGTGAGACCCTTTAAAATGCTATGGAAACTCTTAAATCCTGTGTCTTCAAGGGCAGTTGAGCATTTGCCATGACCTATGAGGCGACCTGAGATTTTAGTTTCCCAGAATGTTAGAACAGCAATCGTCTGAATCCCAAGTGTAACTTTGCCCAGCATTCTGGAGGCCTGATGGAGAATTCTTGACCTTTTGCACATGGTAGGGGGCAGAGGGAACTCAATTAGTCCATCTCCTTCCTCAGATCCCCTTAGAAGTCAGCTTTCTGCTGTATAATATGGTGCCCTTCTACTCCATACATTTCCATGTAAATTGTTCTGCTTCACACTGTGTTCGTCCTGTCCTTGCTGTAACTATGGAGGTGGGTGACAATATTTGCGAACACTATTATTTGTGACCTATGTTAGCCTATCTCTAAGAACACAGCTGATGAGCTGTCACTCAACAAGCCATTACATTGTTTTGTTTGTTTGTTTGTTTTTACAAATAGTTTATTGTCAAATTAGTTTCCACATAACACCCAGTGCTCATCCCCACGAGTGCCCTCCTCCACGCCCATCCCCCCTTCGCCCCCCCCACCCCCCGACATCCATCAGTCCTCAGTTTTGTCAGCATTCGAGAGTCTCTCATGGTTTGCAAGCCATTACATTGTTGACAGAGACTATTTTGTGAATCAAATGCAATGGGACTTGAAAATTAAAACCTGTCACTGGAACATTACAAAATTAAAAAATAGGCATTTAAACTCGATATAGTAAAAGTATTCTTTGAAGGAGCTTCATTTTGGACTTAAAAAGGTTTTGAGTTTTGTTTTGCTGCTTGTACTAATTTTTGTTTTCTTTTTCTTCCAGGGTGTATGAGAGATATTTACTTACATCTGTCCTTTGTCAACTGACCTTGAAGAACATCACTCAGTGCTTTTCCTTAATGCTGCTTTGTTTATCCTTACTGTTTTTACCTTGACTTCAACTGCCCACTCAGCTGAGCAAGTGGGGATGACCAGTTTTTCCCTGTCATTAGTTATGCATGGTTGCAGGAGCTGATTGCTGAGCTCATACTTAATTTCTGCTGCCGGTGAAATGTTACACTATTTTTCTCATTGGTTTCACATCTTATTGGAAGTATAATTACAGCCATGTTAGTAAGATGAAAAAGGAGGGAATCGTTTGATGCTTTCAGGTCTGCAAGAGCTATGGGTGCTACAGGCTTGTCTCTCTGAGTAGCTAATTCTTACGTAAATTCTCAAATCAGGTTTGGGGAAGCTTTGGTATTTTTTAAGATTTTTAAGCTCTACTTAATCCAGGGTACAAACTTGAGCCAAAGCAAAAAAATAAATCTTTTATATTCTTTTAAACACACTTTTAAATAAATTTTGAAATACTTCTGTATAAATGGTTTGTTTTATTTTTAATGAAACGCTCTTGAGTTTTTCTCTCTTGATGGGTCTCATTTTTATATTCTTCTTTGTAGTTCATATAGATTAATTGCAGGACCTTAATCACTATTGGATGTGCCTTTGGCCTTGATTTACTTACTAATACTGTTCTTTCTGCTTTTTCATTGTGGTTCCGTCAATTCCCTGAAAGGCTGTTGTTTATATAAAAATCCACTAGATACAAATGTAGATAAAACGCGTGCTTTGTAGGTGTTTTGGAATCCTGTCTTTTCTCTATACAACCTATTTACTGTTTACTAGAGCTAATTCTGTAGGCTTTTCTATTCTGCTTTTATGACCTTCATTGTTTATTGGGGATGTTGGCCTATGATTTCGGTTTTTTGTGGCATCCTTGTCTGGTTTTGGTATCGGGGTAGTGCTGGCCTCATAAAATGAGTTTGAAAGCATTCTCTTCAATTTTTTTGGAAGCCTATCCCTGAGGCTAAAGCTCCAGGCTAAGTAAATAAGCTTTTTCACAGGAAGACTGGGGTTGTGTTTCCGCCTGCTGTCTATACAGTGCCCTGGGGGTGGTGGGCTTCTAAGAATTCTTTCTTATTTTTATATTCCTGGGAAGCTCACAATGCTAGCCTCCTTGGCCACCAGGGCCAAGTGATTAAGGGGAATTCCTGTGTGTCTCCGTTGGCTCAGCGAGGCAGTGGAAAGTGGGGTGGGGAATGCTCTCTGGCTTCAGAAAATGTCTTGACTGAATGTGCCCCAGAGGCTTCAGAAATTCAGTGACCGAGTGCCTTGCCTGTATGCGTGTACCAGCTCTAGGCTGGGAGCAGAAGGACATGACTGCTACGCTTGTTAGCTCCAGCCGAGGAATGGGGGAGAATTGTCACCTTCCACACTTCATGGACTTCAGCTAGGGAACTGGAGAATGCTGCCACTGCTCAAGTTTGCCTGCCCCAACCAGAGACTACGGGAATGCTACGGCCACCTGTGCTCTCTGGCTTCGGCAAGGCAGTAAGCCGTGCTGCGGCCGCTGGCTTCTGCCTGTCTGAGCAAAGTGGTGGGAGGCTTCTGTGTCCAGGCTCACCCATCTGTGCCAGCCGGCTAGATGGAGTGTCCAAAAATGACATCTGCCAGTACCTCCATCTCCGGGGGGAGTCTCAGCTGTCTCCTACCCCTCCAGCAGATGTGTTTAGATTAGTCGATGTATCCCTTTCACGTATAGACTAGGTGATTTTCAAACTGCTGTTCATTTCTGCTGGGTCTTGGGACAAATAACACTGTATTGAGCCCTTTAAAAGGGAAACCTCAGCTTCCTACTGTACTTTGAGTCCTTGGATGTCAGCCCTGTTGATTTTCTAAGTCAGATGTTTGGGGAGGGGGGCTCATCTCTCTGGTGCAGATCCCAGGGGCTTGGGTGACTGATGTGGGTACCAACCCCTCTCTCCGGCAGAAGAGCCAGACTGGTTAGATCCCTATTGTGTGGCCCAAGCTGGGGGTGGGGATTTTGGTGAGACTGTGCCCATACGTCTCCTTCCCAATATTAGTCTTTTTATCCTTTCTGTGGAGAAGCAGCTCATCTAGTTTTTTCAAAGAAAAAATGATCCATATGTAGCTGTAGATTTGGTGTGTCCTCGGGAGCAAGTGAGTTCAAGATCTTCCCACGCCACTGTCTTGTGGAAATCTCCTCCAAACCAATGATATTTTGTGGCCTTAAGAGATCTTCTGTGCTACCACTCATTCTGTTGAAATAAATTCAAATAAATTCTGTGTATCCAGGGAGGCATGGGGACTTCAGGTTCTTAGGCCAAGACCGAGGTGGCTCATAGAAGCAGGACAAAGGTATGGCATAGAAAGGGCTGCACTTGGTGGCGGTGGGGGCTGAGAACAGATGGCGCCCAGCTAGCTTCTCTGGAGTAAATAATGTGGATACGCTTGGTCTTCCTGCCAAGCCGAAGCTGCGTTGGTGCTGTTGACACTAATATAAAATGTTCGGTCCATTTGAAATCTTTGTCATTGCCTAATATGGGGAAAACTAAATCCCTCAGCCTGGATTGCAAGTGTTGCCAAAATGATTGTAAATGTGTGAAGGCTGCAGGCATTTTACTGCTGTGGCCTGAGCCATTTCAGCCCTTCACCTGCCAGCCTGGCTATGTCAGGGTCCGTGGTCCTGTTCGGGTCTTTGTGTCTAGGGCCAGCGTTCCTCACTTGCGGCTGTTTTCCAGTATGTAATCAGAAGCTGATGTAGGGGAAAGGGATGCCTTCTTACATTAGTGAATCTCCGGACAGTTGGCATGAATTTCTCTTCCACTGCCTGCTGTATCCTGCCTCCTCAAGCAAAGATTTTGTTCGGGTATTTGGTCTCACTAAAAAAAAAGGAAAAAAATCACCGTGCCATTGTGCAGGTAGGGAAAATTGTGACTTCGTGGCCAAAATCATCTAGAATATGTATGTGGTTGTAAACATCTTCCTCAAACAATTCTCTCTGTAGGTGAAAGTAAGCAGAAAAGATGGAAGAGTTGCTGTGTAAGGGAGCCTTCTGTTGGCTTTTCACATTTAATTTGGCCTGTTGAATCAGTTGGAATACATTTTTGACTTGTGGATAACTTTGGATAGGAATCTCAAAGTTCTCACCACGGTTTCTATGCTTTTGAAGTGCTTCCTTCTTCTGAAAAAGAAAATAAAAGTAAGACAAATTGTTACAAAATAGGTATTTGTTACAGAAACTTTAGACCTATAGAGGAGTAATAGAAAGCAAAAAAACTGTGATTTTTTTCAGGTTATTTATTAAAAAATCACAGTTATCATTTTGGCATGCACCCTTTCAAATACTTTTCTATCTGACTTTATATCAAAATCCCTGCAATAAAAATCCTTACATATTCTTGTCTGAAGATTGGATGAGGACAAACACCTTGATTAGAATTGGTGGTTTAAAGGAATCCACATTTAAAGAAGTTTTAATATTGGTAGTCAAATTACTTTCCCAAAAGGTGGCACAAATATTTATTATCACCAGAGGCATCCCCTATACCTAATACTGTTAATGGTTTATAAGTCATTGCTTATATCCTGGACAAAAAAAATGTCGTTTAGAGAGCTTAATCCTTCTATTTTCCATAGGTTTACTGGTCATTCTTTATCTTCGTGTGTGTGTGTGTGTGTATACAGTTGTTTTTTTAAGTTTTATTTTTCTTTTAGAGAGAGAGAGAGAAAAAGTGAGTGGGGGAGGGGCAGAGAGAAAGGGAGACACAGAATCTGAAGCAGGCTCCAGGCTCTGAGCTGTCAGCACAGAGCATACCGCAGGGCTTGAAGTTCTGAACGGTGAGATTGTGACCTGAGCTGAAGTTGGACGTTTAACTGTACCTGAGCCACCCGGTTGCCCCTATATATAGTTGATTTATAAAAATCTATGTAAAAATACTCTGTTGTAAATATTCTAATTTTTATATATCTTTTAATACAGCATTATTTAACTTAGTATTGAGTTTTAAATATTTATGTATTTGGATCTATCAAACGTTTTCCTTTGTGGGTTCCTCTTGGTATTATGTAGATAGATTTTTTTTAATTTAAATTAATTTTTTATTTGATTATAGTTGACACATAATGTTGCATTAGTTGCAGGTGTACAACTTATTGATTTGACGAGTTTATATATCATGCTATGTTCACCACAAGTATCATTGACTCTATTCCTTATGCTTTGCTTTTTATTCCTGTGACTCATTCTGTAACTGGAAGCTTGTATCTCCCTGTCCCCTTCACCCATTTGCCCAGCCTCAGTACCCTAACCCTTGGGCAACCATCAGTGTTCTCTCTATGCTTATAGTTCTGATTCTGCTTTTTCTTTATTATTTTTTTTTTTTGGATTCCATTTATGAATGGAATCCTATGGTATTTGACTTTCTAGGTCTGACTCATTTCACTTAGCATTCTATCCTCTAGTTGCATCCTCAAATGCACCTCAATTGTCTCAAATGGCATGAACTCATCCTATTCTTGTAGTTGTGTAATATCATACATGTACATATACACACACATACACACACACCATGTTTTCCTTATCTGTCTATTAATGGAAACAGGTTGTTTCTATGTCTTGGCTTTGGTAAATAACTGAGGTGCATATATCTTTCCGTGTTAGTATTTTTGTTTACCCTGGGTAAACACCCAATAATTGAATTATTGGATCATATGTTATTTCTATTTTTAATATTTTTGAGGAAACTTGAAACTGTATTCCACAGTGGCTATAGCAATTTACATTCCCACCAACAGTGCACGAGGGGTCCTTTTTCTCCACATCCCTCACCAACACTTGTTGTTTCTTGTATTTTTGATTCTAGCCATTCTAATAGGTGTGAGATGATATCTCATTGTGGTTTTGATTTGCGTTTCCCTGATAATGAGTGATGTTGAGCATCTTTGCATGTATTTATTGGTCATCTATGTATCTACTTTGGAAAAATGTCTATTCAGGTCCTCTGCCCATTTTTTAATCAGATTGGTGTGTGTGTGTGTGTGTGTGTGTGTGTGTGTATGCATGTGTGTGTGTGTTGAGGTGTATAAGTTCTTTATATATTTTGACTAACCCCTTAGCAGAAATATCATTTGCAAATGTCTTCTCTCATTCAGTAGGTTGTCTTTTTGTTTTGTTGATGGTTTCCTTTACTGTTTCCTTTTGTTTTGTTTTGATTCCTTTACTGTGCAAAACTTTTTATTTTGATGTAGTCCCAATATTTTAGTTTTGCTTTTGTTTCCCTTGTCTCAAGAGACCTATCTAGAAAAATACTGCTGTGGCTGATGTTTGAGAAATTACTGACTGTGTTTGCTTCTAGAATTGTTATAGTTTCAGATCTTATGTTTAGGTCTTTAATCCTTTTTGTGCTTATTGTTGTGTATCCTCTTAGTAAATAGTCCAGTTTCATTTTTATACATGTAGCCATCCAGTTTTCACAGCACCGTTTATTATATTCTTGCCTCTTTTGCCATAGATTAATTGACCATACAAATATGGATTTATTTCTGGGCTCTCATTTTGTTCTGTTGATTGATCTATGTGTCTGATTTTGTTCCAGCCGTTTTGATTACTGCAGCTTTGTAGTATATCTTGAAATCCAGAATACCTCCAACTTGCTTCTTATTTCTCAGGATTGCTTTGGTCTATTCAAGGTCTTCTGTGGTTCCGTCCAAATTTTAGTGTTATTCTAGTTTTGTGAAAAACTGCTGTTGGTATTTTGATAGGGATTGCACTGAATCTGTAGATTGATTTGGGTAATATGGACATTTTGACAATATTAATTTTTCTAATTTGTGAGCATGAAATATCTTTCCATTTATGTCATTTTCAATTTCCTTCATCAGTGTTTTGTATTTTTCAGAGTAAGTTTAAGGTTAAATTTATTTCTATTTATTTTATTCTTTTTGGTGCGATTGTAAATGTGTTTTTTACATTTCTCTTTCTGCAACTTTGTTGTTAATGTATAAAAATGCTGCAAATTCCTGGGTGGTAATCTTATATCCTACCATTCTACTGAATTTGTATATTGCTCTAGTAGTTTTTTGGTGGAATTTTTAGAATTTTCTATGTATAGTATCCTGTTATCTGCAAATAGTGACAGTTTAACTTCTTTATCAATATGGTGCTTCTTATTTCTTTTTCTTTTCTGATTGCTGTAGCTATGACTTCTACTACTATGTTGAATAAAAATGGTGAGAGTAGACATGCCTGCCTTGTTCCTTACCTAAGAGGAAAAGCTCTCCGTTTTTCACCATTAAGGATGATGTTAGCTGTGGTTTTTCATATTTGGCTTTCATTATTTTCAGGTATGTTCCCTCTAACTCCATTTTCTTGGGGACAGTTTTTATCCTGAATGGATATTGAATTTGTCAAATGCTTCTTCTGGCATCTATTGAGATCTCATATAATGTTTATCCTTTGTTTTATTGTGGTGATGTATCACATTGATGGATATGTGAATAGGGAACCATTCTGGCATCCCCCGAGTAAATACCACCCGATGGTGGTGAATTATCTTTTTAATGTATTGTTTTACGCAGTTTGCTAATATTTTGTTAAGGGTTTTTGCATCTGTGTTCATCAGGGATATTGGCCTGTAGTTTTCTTTTTTTGTGGTGTCTTTGTCTGGTTTGGGTATCAGGATAATGCTAGCCTCATAGAATGTATACGGAAGCTTTCCTTCCTCTTCTAATTTCTGGAATAGTTTGAGGAGAATAGGTTTTAATTCTCCTTTAAATGTCTGGTAGATTTCACTTGTGAATCCGTTTGGTTCTGGACTTCTATCTTTTGGTAGGTTTTTGATTACCCTTTATTTTTTTATTTTTTTTTTTAATTTTTTAATGTTTTATTTATTTTTAGGAGAGAGAGAGAGAGACAGCGTGAGCAGGGGAGGGTCAGAGAGAGAGGGAGTCACAGGCTGAAACAGGCTCCAGGCTCTGAGCTGGCAGTCAGCACAGAGCCCGACGCGGGGCTCGAACCCACGAACCGCGAGATCATGACCTAAGCGAAAGTCGGACGCTTAACCGACTAAGCCACCCAGGCGCCCCTGATTACCCTTTAAATTTTGTTACTTGCAGTCATTCTGGTCAGATTTTATATTTCTTTCTGGTTCAGTTTTGGAAGATTGTGTTTCTAGGAATTCATTTCTTCTAGATTGTCCAGTTTGTTGGCATACTCTTTCATATATTCTCTTATAATCCTTTGCATTTCAGTGGTGTCAGGTTTTACTTCTCTGTCATTTCAGATTTTATTTATTTGGATCTTGTCTCTCTTTTTCTTGATTAGTCTGGCTAAAGACTTGTCAATTTTATCTTATCAAAGAGCCAGCTCTTGGTCTCATTGATTTTTTTTCTATTGTGTGTTTTGTCTCTATGTCATTTATTTCTGCTCTGATCTTTATTATTTCATTTCTTTCCTCACCTTGGGCTTCATTCTTCTTTTTCTAGTTCCTTTAGAAGTAAGATTAGATTGAATTTTTCTTATTTCTTGAGGTATTGCTACTGTGTCCCAGAGATTTTGAAACATTGAGTTTCTATTCTCATTTATTTCCATGTATTTTTTAAATTTCTTCTTTGATTGTTTCACTGACCCATTGGTTGTTTAGTATCATGTTGTGTAGTCTCTAAATGTTTGTGTTTTTTCTAGGTTTTTTTCTCATGATTTATTTCTTGTTTCATACCATCATGGTCAGGAAAGATGCATAGTATGATCTCAGTTTTCTAAATTTATTGAGGTATTTTTAATGGCATAATATGTGATCTATTCTGGAAAACATTTCATGTGCACTTGAAAAGAATGTGTATTCTGCTGTTTTTGGATGGAATGTTCTGTATATATATGTTATGTCCATCTGGTCCATAGTATGAATCAAAGACACTGTTTCCTTAGTGATTTTCTGTCTGGATGGTGTATCCATTGATGTAAGAGGAATGCTAAAGTCCCCTAGTGTTATTGTATCACCATCAGTTTCTCTCTTTACGTTTGTTAATATTTACTTTACGTGCCTTGTATTTAGATGTTCCAGTGTTGGGTGCATAGATATTTATAATTGTTTTATCCTATTGTTGGGTTTATCCCTGTATCAATATGTAATGCCTTTGTTTGATTTTTATTGCAGTATTTTAAAGTCTATTTTGTCTAATACAAGTATTGCTACCTGGCCTTTTTCTCATATCCATTTTCCATTCCTTCACTTTCAGTCTGTATGCATCTTTAGGTCTGAAGTGAGTCTCTTGTAGGCAGCATATAGATGGGTCTTGTTTTCTTATCCATTCTGCTACTCTGTGTCTTTTGATTGGAGCATGTAGGCCATTTACACTTAAAGTAATTATTGATAGGTATGTACTTATTGCCATTTAATTTTTTTCTGATTTTTTTTTACAAATAGTTTATTGTCAAGTTGGTTTCCATGTAACACCCAGTGCTCATCCCCACAAGTGCCCTCTTCTATGCCCATCTCCCCCCATCCCCCAAATCCATCAGTCCTCAGTTTATTCTCAGCATTCAAGAGTCTCTCATGGTTTGCCTCTCTCCCTTTCCCCCCACCATTTCTCCCCTTCTTCTCCCCCTTGGTCCTCTGTTAAGTTCCTCCTAATCCTCCTATACGTGCACACATATGATATTTGTCCTTCTCTGCCTGACTTATTTCGCTCAACATAACACCCTCAAGGTCCATCCATGTTGCTACACATGGCCAGATTTCATTGTTTCTCATTGCCATGTAGTATTCCATGGTATAGATAAACCACATCTTCTTGATCCATTTGTCCGTTGATGAACACTTAGGCTCTTTCCATGTTTTGGCTATTGTTGAGAGTGCTGCTATGAACATTGGGGTACATGCTCCTATGCATCTGATTGTTTTTATCATTCTTCTCTGTTCCTTTCTTCCCTCTGCCTTTCTTTGTGATAGATGAGTATAGTATTTTGTTTGGCATTCTTTATTTTTTTGTGCATCTATAATGGGTTTTGGGTTTGTGTTTACTGTGAGGTTTATAAATAGCAGCCTAAGTAAATTATAGTCCATATTAATTTGATCACCATTTAAATTCAAACGCATTCAAAAAAGAAAAAAGAAAGAAAAGAATTGTGTTTCTTTTTCCATTTCTCTTTTTTATTCCCTTCACATTTTATGTGTATGTCATATTTTCTTACGTGTAATAATGACCATTTTTAATGTTTTTTAAATTTACTTTTGAGAGAGTGTGAGTGGGGGAGGGGCAGAGAGAGAGAGGGAGACACAGAGATCTCCTTGGGTTCATCTTATTTGGAACTCTGAGATTCATGGGTTTGGATGTCTATTTCCTTTCCTAGGTTAGGGAAGTTTTCAGTTATTGTTTCTTCAGATAAGTTTTCTACACTTTTCTCTCTTCTTTTCCTGGGACCCCTGTAATGTGTTCACTTGATATTGTCCAAGAGATCTCTTAATCTGTCCTCACTTTTTAAAAATTTTTAAAAAATATTTATTTATTTTTGAGAGAGAAACATAGCATGAGCTGGGGAGGGGCAGAGAGAGAGAGATACAGAATCTGAAGCAAGCTCCAGGCTCTGAGGGTGGGGCACAAACTCACAAACCCAAGGCCATGACCTGAGCCAATGTCAGACGCTTAACCAACTGAGCCACCCAGGCACCCCCGTCTTCATTTTTTAATGTTCTTCTTTTTTCTCTTCTATTTGCTGTTCAGCTTGTCTGCTTTCCAATTCTCTGTCTTCCAGATCACTGATATATTCATCTGCATCCTCTAATCTGTTGGTTCTTTCTAGTATGTTTTTTTTAGTTCAGTTATTGTATTCAATTCTGATTCTTTTAAATATTTTCTATCTTTTTATTGAAGGTCTCACTGAGTTCTTCCATTCTTTTCTCTAGCCCAGTGAGTATCTTTACAATTATTAAATTGTTTCAGTCATATTGCTTATCTCTGTTTCATTTAGTTCTTTTTCTGGGCGTTTTTTTTTTTCCTTGTTCTTTCTTTTGAAAATATATATCCCTTCCTCCTCATTTTGTTATCTTTCTGTGTTTGGTTCTATAGATTAGACAAAATGGCTATTTCACCTAAAGGTGAAGGAGTGTATGATATCCCTTGTGCAGACTGTGCTTTGTGACTTTTGCTGGCTGGCTAGAGCTGCGGCTGTATATACTAGTTATTTTAAACTGTGGCTTTTTACAGGAAGAATAAAAAACATGATAAAAGAGAAGAGATAAACAGAACAAGAAAGAACAAAACCAAAGAAAACCCCAAAATTAAAACTTTTAAAAAATTAAATAAAAATTTGACCCACCCCCTCCTCTTCCCCCCTTCCCCCCCCCCTGAACAAAATCACTGCTTGTGTTTGTGCCCTAGCATTACAGGGTGGCTGGGGTGGGACTGTCTCTCTGAGGTTGCAAGTTCACAGCTCACCCTGTGCTGGACCCTGCTCTGGTCTGGCCCTTTAAGGCGGAAGGGAAGAGAGTATTACCGCGGTTCCTTGCCCTTTTAAACTTTGGCTCCCCCCACCCCCCCTCCCCACCTTTGGTGCTCCAGCGCAATTGGGGCTGGTGTGGGCATAAGGACTCTCTGCTTGCTGAGGGGCTGAGGTTGCCAGCTCCCCGTGAAGGCTGGACAGTCCCCATCATCCCCCCCACCCCCACCCCAAGCCTATGGAACCCAGACCCAGCTCCAGTCAGGGCTTTTAAGGTGGAGGGGGAGAGACCATTGCAGCAGTTCCTTGGCCCTTTTAAACCTTGGCCGTTTCCAGTGTCCCAGTACAACCTGGGCCGGTGTGGGCCTGCGGTGTTTGGGTCTGCTGAGGTTTGCAAGCTTTCTGTGAGATCTGACCCACCAGTTATGGTGTTGAGACCCACTCCTTACAGCATCCAGCCGCTGCATCCGTTTGGACTTTTAAGGTGACAGGGAGAGTGTTCCTACAGCTCCAGAGCTCTTTTACACACACACCCCCACCCCGGCCTGCTTTTTCTGTGCTTTTTCTGTGCCCTATCGTAGAGGCGGGCTGGTGTGGGGTTATGGGCCCTGGGCTTGCTACAGTTAGAAACTCACCCACCCGTTGTGGGGTCCCCACCGTGCTCTGGTCTCGGCTTGAAAGGTAAGGTGGGATCATACAGGGTGTTCCTGGAGAGCTTTCCTGCTTGGCAGAGTTCTAGCACTCTTCTATGCTAGTTCCTCATTTCAACCCCGTTTTTTAATGTGTCCAGAAGGACCTGTTTCTGGTCCCTCCCATACTTTCCTTCCTTCCCCACTGCCATTCACAGTGTCAGGGGGTTGGATGGGGGTAGGGCTTCCTTTCCTTACCCTGTTTCTGGGTCTCCTGCTGTTCTTTCTATGGTTGTTCGGGAGCTGTGCATTCAGCGCTCTGTTAGCTTCCGGACCAATGGTCCTGTTAATAGGTGTGATTAATAGGTGCGATTTGGTGTGGTCCGTGGAGGGGAGTTCAGAATCTTCCCAGCCACCATCTTGAACTGGAACCTAAAAGTAGGTTCGGTGTTGCTAGATTTTTATTTATTTATTTATTATTTTTTTTGAGGGCTTTTTTTTTCTAACAGTTTATTGTCAAATTAGTTTCCACATAACACCTAGTGCTCATCCCCACAAGTGCCCTCCTCCATGCCCATCCCCCCTCCCCCCCACATCCATCTGTCCTCAGTTTTTGTCAGCATTCAAGAGTCTCTCATGGTTTGCTTCTCCCCCTTTCCCCCACCATTTCCCCCCTTCTTCTCCCCCTTGTTACTCCTTCAAGTTCCTCCTAATCCTCCTACACGTGCAAACTTATGGTATTTGTCCTTCTCTGCCTGACTTATTTCGCTCAGCATAACCCCCTCAAGGTCCATCCATGTTGCTACACATGGCCAGATTTCATTGTTTCTCATTGCCATGTAGTATTCCATGGTGTAGATAAACCACATCTTCTTGATCCATTCGTCTTTTGATGGACACTTAGGCTCTTTCCATGTTTTAGCTATTGTGGAGAGTGCTGCTATGAACATTGGGGTACATGTGCTCCTATGCCTCAGCATTTCTGGATCCCTTGGGTAAATTCCTAGCAGTGCTATTGCTGGGTCATAGGGGAGTTCTATTGTTAGTTTCCTGAGGAACCGCCACACTGTTTTCCAGAGGGACTGTATCAGTTTACATTCCCACCAACAGTGTAGGAGGGTGCCCGTTTCTCCACATCCTCGCCAGCATCTAGAGTTCTCTGATTTGCTCATTTTAGCCACTCTGTCTGGCGTGAGGTGGTATCTCAGTGTGGTTTTGATTTGTATTTCCCTGATGAGGAGGGATGCTGAGCATCATTTCATGTGTCTGTTGGCCATCTAGATGTCCTCTTTGGAGAAGTGTCTGTTCATATCTTCTGCCCATTTCTTCACTGGGTTGTTTGTTTTTCAGGTGTGAAGTTTGGTGAGTTCCTTATAGATTCTGGATATGAACCCTTTATCTGATATGTCATTTGCAACTATCTTTTCCCATTCCGGTTGGTTGCCTATTAGTTTTCTGCGTTGTTTCCTTTGCTGTGCAGAAGCTTTTAATCTTGATGAGGTCCCAACAGTTTATATTTGCTCTTGATTCCCTTGCTTTTGGGGATGTGTCAAGTAAGAAGTTGCTGCGGTGAAGGTCAAGGAGGTTGTTTCCTGCTTTCTCCTCTAGGGTGTTGATAGTTTCCTGTCTCACGTTCAGGTCCTTTATCCATTTTGAGTTTATTTTTGTGCATGGTGTGATAAAATGATCTAGTTTCATTCTTCTGCATATTGCTGTCCAGTTCTCCCAACACCATCTGTTAAAAAGGCTGTCTTTTTTCCATTATATTCTTTCCTGCTTTGTCAAAGATCAGTTGGCTGTATACTTTTGGGTCCACTTCTGAGTTCTCGATTCTGTTCCATTGGTCTATGTGTCTGTTTTTGTGCCAATACCATACTGTCTTGATGATGACAGCTTTGTAGTAGAGGCTAAAGTCTGGGATGGTGATATCTCCCGTTTTGGTTTTATTTTTCAGTATTACTTTGGCTATTCGGGGTCTTTTGTGGTTCCATACAAATTTTTGGATAGTTTGCTCTAGTTTTGAGAAGTATGCTGGTGCAATTTTGACTGGAATTGCATTGAATGTGTAGAGTGCTTTGGGTAGTAATGACATCTTAACTATATTTATTCTTCCTATCCATGAGCATGGAATGTTTTTCCATTTCTTTGTGTCTTCTTAAATTTCCTTCATAAGTTTTCTATAGTTTTCCTCATACAGATCTCTTGTATCGTTGGTTAGGTTTATTCCGAGGTATTTTATGGTTTTTTGTGCAATTGTGAATGGGATCAGTTTCTTGATTTCTCTTTCTGTTGCTTCATTGTTGGTGTATAAAAGTGCAACCGATTTCTGTACATTGATTTTGTACCCTGCAACTTGGCTGAATTCTTGGATCAGTTCTAGTAGGCTTCTGGTGGAGTCTGTTGGGTTTTCTATGTAGAGTATCATGTCATCTGCGAAGAGTGAAAGTTTGACTTCCTCTTTGCCAATTCTGTTGCCTTTGATTTCCTTTTGGTGTCTGATGGCTGATGCTAGGACTTCCAGCACTAAGTTAAACAACAGTGGTGAGAGTGGGCATCCCTGTCGTGTTCCTGATCTCAGGGGGAAAGCTCTCAGTTTTTCCCCGTTGAGGATGATGTTAACGGAAGGCTTCTCATAAATTGCTCTTATGATGTTTAAGTAGGTTCCTTTTACCCGACTTTCTCGAGAGTCTTTATTAAGAAGGGGTGCTGTATTTTGCCAAATGCTTTTTCTGCATCTATTGACAGGATCATATGGTTTTTATCTTTTCTTTTATTGATATGATGTATCACACTGCATTGATTTGCAAATATTGAACTAGCCCTGTAACCCAGGAATGAATCCCACTTGATCTTGGTGGATGATTCTTTTTATGTGCTGCTGGATTCGATTTGCAAGGATCTTGTTGAGGATTTTTGCATCCGTATTCATCAAGGATATTGGCCTGTAGTTTTCTTTTTTTGCTGGATCTCTGTCTGGCTTGGGAATCAGAGTGATGCTGGCTTCATAAAATGAGTCCGGGAGTTTTCCTTCGATTTCTATTTTTTGGGATAGCTTGAGAAGAATTGGGATTAATTCTGTTTTAAATGTCTGGTAGAATTCCCCAAGGAAGCCATCAGGTCCAGGGCTTTTATTTGTTGGGAGATTTTTGATCACTGATTCAATTTCTTCACTCGTTATGGGTCTGTTCAGGTTTTCTATTTCTTCCCGTGTGAATTTTGGTAGTGAGTGTGTGTTTAGGAATTTGTCCATTTCTTCTAAGTTGTCAATTTGTTGGCATATAATTTTTCATAGTATTCCCTGATAATTGCTTGTATTTCTGAGGGGTTGGTTGTAATAAGTCCATTTTCATTCATAATTTTGTCTATTTGGGTGCTCTCTCTTTTCTTTGGATAAGTCTGGCTAGAGGTTTGTTAATTTTGTTTACCTTTTGAAAAAACCAACTCTTGGTTTCATTGATCTGTTCAATTGTTTCTTTGGTCTCTATGTTGTTTATTTCTGCTCTAATTTTTACTATTTCTCTTCTTCTACTGGGTTTAGGGGGTACTTGTTGCTCTGCCTCTAGTTCCTTTAGGTGAGCTGTTAGATTTTGGACTTGCGCTTTTTCTAATTTCTCGAAATAGGCATCGAGTGCAACGTACTTTCCTCTTAGCACTGCCTTTGCCACATTCCATAGATTTTGGATTGTTGTGTTTTCATTTTCATTTGTTTCCATATATTTTTTAATTTCATCTCTAATTGCCTGATTGGCCCATTCATTCTTTAGTAGGGTGTTCTTTAACCTCCATGTTTTTGGAGGTTTTCCAGACTTCATCCTGTGATTGATTCAAGTTTCAAAGCATTATGATCTGACAGTGTGCATCGTATGATCTCAATTCTTTTATATTTATTGAGGGCTGCTTTATGTCCCAGTATGTGATCTACCTTGGAGAATGTGCCATGCACACTTGAGAAGAAAGTAAATTCCCTGGCCTCAGGATGTAGAGTTCTAAATATATCTGTCAGATCCATCTGGTCCAATGTGTCTTTCAAGTCCATTATTTCTTTAGTGATTATCTGTCTGGTTGACCTATGCATTGCTCTAAGTGGAGTATTAAAGTACCCTGCTATTAGCACATTCTTATCTATACACTTGTTTCTGTTTGTGATTAATGGTTTAAAATATTTAGGTGCTCCCATATTCGGTGCATAGACATTTATGACTGTTAGTTCTTCCTGATGGATAGACCTTGTAATTATTGTGCAATCCTCTTCTTCATCTCTTGCTACTGTCTTTAATTTAAAGTCCAGTTTGTCTACTATAAATATAGCTACTCCAGAATTGATTTCCAGAAGCATGATATATTTTTCTCCATTCCCTTACTTTTAATCTGAAGGTACCTTCACGTCTAAAATGAGTTTCTTGTAGACAGCATAGAGATGGATTTCGCTTTTTAATCCATTCTGCTACCCTATGTCTTTTGATTGGAGCATTCAGCCCATTTACATTCAGTGTTATTATTGAAATATGTGGGTTTAGAGTCTTTGTGTCTTTTGTAGGGTTCATGTTTGTGGTGGTGTCTCTGGTATCTTTGTTCCTTGTAACCTTTCCTTCAGAGCGTCCCCCTCAGGATTTCTTGGAGGGCTGGCTTAGTGGTGAAAATTCTTTCAGTTTCTGTTCATTTGGAAAGGTTTTTATCTCTCCTTCTGTTTTGAATGACAGGCTTGCTGGATAGAGGATTCTTGGCTGCATATTTTTACTGTTCATCACATTGAAGATCTCCTGCCATTCCTTTCTGGCCTGCCACATTTCAGTAGATAGGTCTGTCACCACTCTGATGGGTTTCCCTTTGTATGTGAGGGCCCTTTTCTCCCTAGCTGCTTTCAAAATTCTCTCTTTGTCCTTGTATTTTGCCATTTTTACTATGATATGCTGTGCAGAAGATCGATTCAAGTTACGTCTGAGGGGAGTCCTCTGAGCCTCTTGTATTTCCACATTTACTTTTTTCCCCAGGTCGGGGAAGTTCTCTGGTATAATTTGTTCCAGGACTCCTTCAGCACCTTTCCCTCTCTCTTCCTCTTCTGGGATTCCTATGATACGGATATTGTTGCGTTTGACCGTATCGCTGAGCTCTCGAATTCTTCTTTCCTGTTCCTGGATCAGTTTGTCTCTTTTTTTGTTAGCTTCTTGTTTTTCTATCATGGTGTCTTCTAGATCACTTATTCTCCTTTCTGCCTCTTCAAGCCGTGCATTGGAGGCCTCTAATTAATTATGGATCTCATTTATCGCATTTTTTAATTCTTCATGCCTATTTTTATTTTCCATTCTGTCTGTAGCCATAGTTTCTTTGATGCCGCCTATGTTTTTTTCAAGCCCTGCTATTAATTTCACCATTATTATTCTAAAATCTTGTTTACTTATGCTGCTGATATCTGTTTTGAGCAGTTCATTAGCTCTCATTTCTTCTTGGAGTTTCTTTGGAGGAGAGGTCTTTCGTTTCGTCATTTTAGTTAGCTTTCCAGCTCTTGTTGGTTTTAAAGATCTCTTATGCTCTCTGTTTCTATGAGCGCTGCTATATCCAAGAAGACTCTTTGACTTTCTAGGGCCTATCCTTTCAGAGAGTGTTTTTTGAGTGATATCTCATGGTCTCTCTTGTTGGGACCTTGGTAATTTTATTTTCCTATTCGTAGTGATATTTGGGACTCTCCACCTTGCGTACTCTGGGTTGTTTCTTGAGGTAGCCCTGGAAAAGAAAACAGACAGACAAAGACACAGGGAGCAGGAGCACACAAACGCACAGGCTAATTCAACTCACATGCAAAGCGAGAGAGAAAACGAAAAAGTTAAGAGAAAAAACGGAGGAGGGAGCGCAAATAATACGGAGTATAAAATACACAAAAGGGTCAAAAAAGCGAAAAGAAAAGGAAAAAAGAAGAAAACCGATGGACAAAGAATGGTTTAAAGCATATAACTGGATTTCCCAGCTACAGTTAAATAGCCATGTGTATGCAGTTCTGGTTGAAGAGCATAGAGAAAGAGAGAGAAGACAGGGCAGGGATGAGGCAAAATTGGAAATAGAATGAACAGGCAGAAGGGATAAGAAGTTTTTTTCAGGAGCGCCTGGGTGGCTTAGTCGGTTAAACGTCCAACTTTCGCTTAGGTCATGATCTCGCGGTTCGTGGGTTTGAGCCCCGCGTCGGGCTCTGTGCTGACTGCCAGCTCAGAGCCTGGAGCCTGTTTCAGTCTGTGACTCCCTCTCTTTCTGACCCTCCCCTGCTCACGCTGTCTCTCTCTCCTAGAAATAAATAAAACAGTAAAAAAAAAATTTTTTTTTTAAAAAAAGTTTTTTTCAAAGAGGTAAAGGGTAGAATATGGTTGGATAGGTGGGAGAAGGATGCTGGAATTATCCAGAGAAACTATATAGTCTACGTACTCCTGAGAGAAAGATGAAAATGTCGGTAGATGTAGAATTTACATTTACAGAATGGACTCCTTGTGATTGTTTAAGCTGGTCGGCGACCAGAGTTAATTAGGTCAGTGTTCTGGGGAAAAAAAGAGAGAAAAGAGAAAGAAGAAGAAAAAAAGAAAGAGAAAAAAAAGGGGGGGGGGAAGAAAGAAAAAAGGGAAAAAACAAAAAAAGGAAAAAAAAAGGGAGGAGGGCACCTCTCAGGCAGGGATGGGCGTGGCGTGATCCGATGCCTCAGGCGGGGGTTCTGCCTTGGCGGTTGTGGGGAGGAGAGTGAGGGTCCTCCAGTCCCTTCTTGAACCAAGCACTGCATCTTACTTTTTGGGCGTGTAAACTCCCCGTTCCAGGGACGCAGCCGAAGTTGGTTGCACTCTTCAACTCAGGCCAGTTCCAATCTCCAAATCCCAGTCCGCGCCCCGCTGAAGTTGTCTTAGACACAGCTTCCCAGGCAAACCCCTCGGGCAATTCCAGGCCGCCTGCCGAGCTCTGGGGGCGGAGTCAGAATCGCTGCTTCCTTCTCTGGGTCGGGCTGGCGCGCATGCGCGGGCGCTTGCCCGCAGGGTGTTCCAAGCCCCAGCCCGCTGGAGTGAGGAAAACCGGGTCCCTCTATGGCTCGTCACCCGAAACACGAACTCACAGGCCAATTTCCCAGTTTTTAGCTCTTGGCCTTCCCTCTCGAATCCCAGCCAGCCAGGAGCGCGGATGCCCGGTGTCAGCGCGGCTCTTTCAGGGGTCCCAGCCGCCCTGGAGCTATAATGGCGGCAGGCGCGCCGCCGCCGCTTTAAAACCCAACCTCCAGGAGCAGCACAAAGAAGCAGTCTGTGTGCTCAGCACCCCTGGGGCCAGTTGGCGCGACGGGACCTGGCGTGCAGGTATTTGGAAAGTACGGTCTTTCTCTACCCTGAGCGGAGGTTTTTCCCCCTGAGTGGAGGTTTTTCTGTTTCGGACTCTCTCCTTTTCCCCTCACTCCCCGTAGAGGGTAGAGGGGGATCGCCTCCCACCCTGGAGGCTCCGATCCCGGCCCGATTTTACCTTCCCCGGTTCGCACTCACGTTAGAATGCTCTCTCAGTGGATTCTGCGTCCTTTTTCTCCCAATCTCTCAGGTTTTGTAAGGTTTCCAATGGCTTCAGATCTTTTCTGTGTGATGTATGGATGCGAGTGCAAGTACGAAGCTCCTTACTTCTCCACCATCTTGCCCCTCCCCGCTAGATTTTTATTTTTAATATTTATTTATTTTTGAGAGACAGAGCCCACCTGTGAGTCAGGGAAGGAAAGGGGTAGAGATAGAGGGAGACAGATCTGAAGCAGGGTCAGGGCAGAGCCTAGTGCAGGACTTGAACTCAGGAACTCAAGAGATCATGACCTGAGCTGAAGTCAGATGCTTAAGGGACAGAGTCAGAGCTACCTAGGCACCTCCTGCTTGATAGATTTTAAAAGGTACAAAGCAGCAAACCATCCAGTGACTCATCATAAGAAAACGAAAAACTGCTGAGGGGGAGTAATGGGCAATATGGGACAGGTGATCTTATTCCATTCTTGGCATAGACCTGAGCACCCACATTCATTTTGTGTGTTGTTACACTGGAGAAAGTTCTCTTGTGTTCTCTGAGTACTTTAAGCTGAAAAAAAAATTAGATCCTTTCTTCAGATTGATTTTGTTAAGTGTTATAAAAAATTTGGTAAGCTTATTTTTGACTGAAGAGTTGGTTGTCTTTCAGGAAACATCTTTGGGAAATTACATGGTACTTCTAGTCTATGTGGACATATAGTCTTCCAAAATAAAATACTTGGCATTTATAAAAATGGAGACTTCAAGTTAAAATTCAAAAGTTCTGATAACTAACTGAAAATCTGTAATTGACTTTAGTTAAATACATGATCCTAGGGACAGTGCCTGCAAGCTTAATTTTAACTTCCAGGATGTTAAACAGATGGTTAGCGGGACCTACGAAAGGAGTGTTTGGAAGCGTGGCTGGCAGAGGAGGTAGCAGGCATTCTGTTAGAACTGTATTAGGTAGAGGGATATCATAAAAAGGCTGTGGATTTTTTTTTGTTTTTAACTCTGTGAACCGGTGCATACAATAGCTAGCTCTGTGCCAGTGTGCGTGAAATAAGATTGGCGTGATGTGTGTAATACGTTCACACAAGGAAGAAAAAAAGATGCCTTTCCAGTTACCACAAGGATTACAGGGAGAATAAGTATATGGGAGGCATGTCTTTCAGGAAGAAGTTCTGTGTTGGCATCGTTTTCTTTTTGAACAGTCCACTGTTTAACAACAGAGCTTAAAAACGATCATAGAAAGATAATTTTTTTTCCTCGCAGAATTATATGCTGAGAAGAGAGGGTTTTATAGGCAGATCAGGGCAAAAAAAGGAACATTTTGATTACATTTATTGCCATGGCATTGTGCCATCTTCTGGAGCAGAGGCTACAACTCAGATGCCCTAGCAAAGCTGCTTCTTAGGACTTATTCTTCCTCATGGAATCATGGAAGTGATGGGAATCTTGTGTGAGGAAGTAGCTGTGTCATTTTAGGATTTCTGCTAGTCACATGGAAAGCTTGGAGTGCTAAGACAAGTACTCAACACTAAGAGAAGGGAGATTTGAATGAATTCAAGACAAGATGGTTATCATTCTACTACTGGAGGGGGAATTCAAAGGATGGGTAAGTTTTCCAAATTATAGTCTATCTTTGCAATTACACATGTTATCCATGCAGAAGACGAAAAAAGAGGGTGTCTGGAGCCCACATGGCAGCACTCTCTAGGAAACTCAGGTTTAATAAGGGCATGTGCCAAAAAGCGGAAAGATTGGTCACCAAAAATTATGTGGAAGAGAGGCAATGGCCAATAACAGAGACCAGAAGGACCAAAGCCAGGAGTGTGCTGAGGCTTTTAAGGAGAAAGAAAAAAAAAAAGGCCAAGGGCAGGATAATGGAGGACTTTTAACTTCAGAGCAAGAACAAGAACGAAGAGGCCAGTTGCTTCCGGCCAGTGGTGTGATGTTGATGGATAACATGAAGAAAACAGAACTCATTGCCTCCTGTTTTTCTTGTCTTCTCTGTCAAGGAGAGCTGTCTTTGGACTAAACAGGGCAGAATGAACATTGTTAAGAGGAGAATTGAAGCCCCAGGTGGGTGAAGAGATTCTGTGAGAGCATGCATCGCTTGTGAATGAGCCCAAGGTTCTGGCTCTGAGTGAATTACAGTGCAGGGCTCTGAGAAAATGTGCCAGTGAGTTTACCCACCAGCCAGCCAGGCTGAGGGAGAGCTTTGAAGGTGGAGGAAGGGAGAAAAGCAGGCTGGCTGAAGATAGGTAAATTCCCCCAGCTGGGAACTGTAGAATCCAGATTTGGAAAGGACCCTAGATATCCAGCCCACTCCCTATCCGATACATTATTACGTGTACAAGTAGGTGTTCTATGGATATTCAAGGATGCATTTGATAGGCCCAGCCTATCTGTCTAGTATTTGATCCCCTTCCTTAGCACCACAGTAAGCCCTTAATGTGAATATTGTTTCACAGTTGTCAAATAATCCTTTCCTTTCTCCCTTTGCTTATTTTCTCTTTCCATAAACATTTGTTGAGTGTCAGTATATTGTATTGGTTAGGAAGATAAATAGGACATAGCTCTTGCTCTATAGTTCTTAGAGGGAAAAATTATGAATTTGTTACTTGTTTATCCAACAAGAACTGACTATCTCATTGTGTGCTGGGCACTCTTCCAGGGACTGGAAATAGGATTTTAAATAAAACCACAGCTCTGCCCTCATGAAGCTTCTATTAGAGGACAGATAGATGACTAGCAATAAACATAATATCTAAATTATACAGTATACTTGAAGTTGTATATGCCATAAGAAATGTGTCAACAGATGGATATGGTGATGGCTCTTTGGGGACAGTGGGTTCACAGAGGAAAGAGGAGCGAATTCTCCTGAGGTGCCTGAGGACCTGATCAGCGAGCTGAATCTTGAAAGATGAATAGTTTTGAAGATAGCTGTTTGCTTTAGTGGAGGAGTGAAGCTGGTTTTACAGAAGTAGGAGATATTTGATCAAAGAAATCTAAATGGAAACAGTAGAATGTGTTAGGAGATGTCTGAGTAATCAGCATCATTTCGTTGGATACCAACAGCTAGAGGTAGGGATTTTGTTTTCATCCTTTTCTTCTTTCTCCTCCTCCCTCCTCCCGCATTCTTCTTGTAATGATAATACTGTTGACTCCTCTTGAGTTTACCATCAGCTAAAATCTTTAATGTTTCCACTCACATTATTCCTGAGCCACATCACCCTAATCTTTATTTGTGGGAATACTTTCTATGCTCCATAATCTTAATATGAGCTTATGTTGTATGTGTTTTATGTTTTGAAAAAGACTTGAAGTACCTGAAATAATTAGACCAGAGAAGAGAAAACTCCAGAAATGGATGACAGTCGTCTCCTCACGTTTGAAGGTCCATCATGGGGAAGAGAGCTCCCTTTTCCTTCTTTGTGGCTGTTCTTACTAGTGGGTGGGACTTCAGGGATGTAGATTTCAACTCCATGCCAAGAAACGCTTTTAGAAGTTGATTTGAGGACTGGACAGCTACATTTTTCAAAGTGTGGTTTGGCTCTCCAGGAATCTTTTGGAGAGATGGGGAAGTCTTGGGCAAAATACAGACTCCAGGGCCCTGTCATAGACTTTTGAGCAGGGAAGGCATCTGCATTATAATAGGCTCCCAAAGAAATCCTGTGTATCCTAAAAACTTTAAGGAAGAGAGTTAACCACCTTTTCTTTGGGCATCCTTTTCATCTTGGGAGCCTTTGAGTCTAGTAGAAGACCCTGGAAGGGGGAGCCAGAGAATATTCATTTTCTTTAAAGTGTGAGGAGGCTGACGACTCTGTAATTAGGGTGACCATAGAACTTACCATTCAAATCAGAACACTTTTGAGAAGGAAAGGAAATACTAAAAAGAACTGCCTATTTTTTGAAATATTTATCTAATGACTGATAGTTTTATTATCTTGGTGAACCCATAGAAGTTATATTCAACAACTATTTAAAAATATTTTTTACTTGTTGGGATGAGCACTGGGTGTTATATGGAAACCAACTTGACAATAAACTACTTAAGAAAAAAATAAGTTTTCCTAAAAAATAAAAAATAAAAATATTTTTAAAAATTTCTAAACATTTATTCATTTCTGAGAGACAGAGACAGAGTGTGAGTGGGGGAGGGGTAGACAGAGAAGGAGGAGACACAGAATCCGAAGCAGGCTCCAGGCTCTGAGCTGCCAGCACAGAGCTCAATACGGGACTCAAACTCATAGATGGATGGTGAGATCATGACCTGAGCTGAAGTCAGACGCTTAACCGACTGAGCCACCCAAGAGCCCCTAAAAATACTTTTTTCCTAAAATGTATAATAGCATATAACTGTGTATGGTGAACTTTAATACTATTTTATATTGAAAACTAAATATTTAAAAAGTAAGAATCATTATTCACCCTTTTAATCAGTTCCTTAAAACACATTTATCTCACATACCATGGCACTGTATTTGTTCTAAAGAAAGTAGGATTTTTTTCCTTGTATGATCTTGCTATGTTAAACTAAAAATTACCTGAATTTTTCTTCAAAGTTGAAGTTTACGGCTAATAAATTTGAGATGAACCTTCAATTAACCTATCTGGAGACCATATTATGTTGGAGATTATACTTTCTCTGGCATACTTAATAGGATCAGAAAACATACTAAGTGGACAATATTCTCAATTCTAATGTAGTTTCAAAGATACTTTTGCTTCCTTTCCTTTCATCAAAAAGTATTTTTACAAAGCGAAGCTTGTCAAATTACTTGTCTCTATTGTGCCACATTTATATTTTGCAAAAATTTATTTCTCAATTTTAGCTTAGTCTGGTACAATGAAAGATAGGAATTCTATTGAAAAAAAACCTTTTGGTACAAACTGAGATATTCCAAAATGCAGTTCTAGAATTGCATATTTAAATCTTCTACATCATTTGAGCTGTCATTATTTAATTTATTCAGTTCTTTTCTTGCTCTTATAGTAACAAATTTTAGTGTCTTGCTGTTTTTTTTTTTTTTGATGTTTTTTAAATTTATTTCTAGGAGAAAGAGAGACAGCATGAACAGGGGAGGGTCAGAGAGAGAGGGAGTTACAGACTCTGAAACAGGCTCCAGGTTCTGAGCTGGCAGTCAGCACAGAGCCCCACATGGGGCTCGAACCCATGAATCACGAGATCATGACCTAAGCGAAAGTCGGATGCTTAACCGACTAAGCCACCCAGGCGCCCTATGTCTTGCTGTTTTTAAACCTCATTTCCGATAATCCCAATTTGCTGAAATTCTAGAAAACTGAAGTTTGATCTTCTGCTCACTGAAAATGTTGATAACAAATTTTCCAAAACTGATTTAGAAGGATATGGCCCAAATTTAGAAGGCTTATTTATAAAGAGTTCAACACCATCATAGGACACTTAGATTGATTTACAAATGATTTATTTCAATGGCTCAGATTTTCCTAAAATCCTACTTATGGCAGCCAGCAAAAAGAGAAAGCATACATTGCTTGGTATTCAAAATCAAACTTTTCACAAAAAATGTGTAGTTCCCTTATTCCAAGTACGTATTCATGCTATGCTATTTATAAACCCCTGTAGTCATTGGTTGTTTGGACAACTTGAGTGCCATCTTGCACCACACCTGATTCCAAACATTTTTCTACTCCATCAGTGTTTTTAGGATAAATGTGGTTTTACCATGGTACTATGCCCCGTCAAAATGTGTATTTATGTTATTATGCAAGGATAACTTTACCTTTCGCTTGAACTCTCTAAGAACTGAATTTACAGCAGCAGTCACTCATTTAACAGACTTTATCATGGCACCTCACCCTGGTAATGTCAGATGTTTACCTTCAGCAAATGAAATCCTAAATACTTTACTGGTACCATGAATTAAAATTAAAAACAAAAAAGGAATCATTATCGAAAAGAACTGTTTTTCAGTTTGTAGCTTCTGATTACACATTTAGATAAAAGTGACATCATTTAATTCACTTGAAACGCTCTCCTGCCAGTGGACCCAGTACATTAACAGTGGTCTTCACTTTTCCTGGGTGCCCAAGAAAACTAAAATGAAATTCATGGATTAAGCTGATTAATAAATAGAATATGTAGACATTAATAAATTATTAAGTAATAGTTACTAGAAGAAAATTAAGTTAGAGCTGCAGTTATTTGATCTAAATTAAAGTTTTGCTTTTCTGCATATTTTCCACAGCTGTGCGTCAGGCCATTGTGTTCTAGCACAGTCTTTGGGAGCTGGTGCTGACACTTGAGTCCATTTGCATCCTCTGGTTTTTGTAGGATCAGTGATAGCATATGGCTCCTGTAGTAGAGGGTAAGTGTCGCTCAACATTTTTGGAATTTATAGGTTTGTCATGGACTTTCTCATGAATAGAGCATTTGGTTTTCCATGAAATAGCCCCTTTCATTTTTTGAGCCCATTAATGCCAAAACATTGTTGCCAATTTTACTACTGCCAATTTGGTGATACCAAATAACTACAAAATGTAATAGTTGTAGATTCATAGTATGTCCATCCTGTTAATGTTAAAACCACTAGAGCAAGAGCATTTACATTTGTTTCTATATTGCTAGGTGCTAAGACTTCTCAGTGCCTGTTACTCATATTTCATATACATCTAGACAAGATTTCCCTGAGTTTCCACTGACTGCCCAGAATGGTGGCCTGCTGACTTCGGGCATCTCTCACAGTAAGCCAGCAGAGGCAGCAGCACCAAATCTTCTCTCCTCATTATCCCAGATGGATGAGAGCTCTTCCCAGGTGCTAGTGTTCTATCACTTTCTTTGTTAAGTAAGGTATTCACATTGGGCCAAATAGCTGCACTTGCACACCCACATCTAACTCAATCACCAGGTGTGGGCTGTCTTGGAAGGTGCATGATAGGGCCACTCTCTGCAGCTGAGGCTGACCCTGAAAAGGCTGCCAGAGGCCATGGGTTCCTGGTCCTGCCCACACCTGGGCAGCGAGTTTCACCTTGAAGAGGCATCTAGACGTCAGATCATCTCCTATACATCGTGTCTAGACAAGATCGAAAAAAAATGAGATAGGTTACTTCTGGGCATCCTCTGATCTAACCAGAGTAAGAACTCAGTTCATGACAGAAGTGTCCCATGTACCACCAGCCACGTCCAGTGTAGAAAGTTGAAAGCACCAAATGGCACCGGTCAGAGCCGTGAGCTGCTTGCAAAGCCAACTCTGAGATAGAGGTTAGCGTGCAGGAGTTTGTTAGGGCGTCTTCTTGGGACCACCCACTCTGGGAGGGGAACGAGGGGAGGCGGCTTGGGCAGAAGGAGAAGCTGGTCTGGGAGGGGGCCTCAACACAAGCCAGCCCCGTGGGGAGCTCCGAAGCTGGGCCAGGCCTTTACACCTCTCCATAAACAAGTCATTGAACGTGGGTGCCCTGGGAAGAGGACGTGGCCATGTTGAGATGACACATTTCATTTGAAGCAATTCTGAGGAGGGCTGATGGCTGGGGCTTTCTCCAGAAGCCTTCCTGGAAGCTGCAGGAGTGATCCTGATGGGGGCTCTGAGAGACACCCCCCCCCCCCACCCCCGGCTTCCCTACTGGAAGGGCACTGAGCCCGTCCCAGCTAACTTATGCCACTGCTACTATTGCTACTGCTACCACCACCACTATTGCTTAAGAAATCCTGAACAAATGCTGAAAAGAGGTCACGCCTGAGACAGCAGCTGCAAACGCAGGCTCTCCCTGAGCAAATCAGGAGGCAGCCACCCTGCCTGTAGCAGGCAGAGTTCAAGGCATGATTGCTAGGAGAAAGGACGACTTACATTTTAACAGCCTTGAAAGGTAAGCTGCCGGTTCAGAGATCTTTCGAGCTGATTTGCTAGAATTTGTACTTGTGTTTCACTTAAAAGCAAAAGGATTTAAGTAGATTATTTCATCCATTTGTTGAGAGCGTGATGACGCTTTTTTATTTTGCAGCAGTTTCTTCCATTCTCAGCAGCCCCCTTTCTATGTTGCGTCCACTTCCCTGGCCTGATCACTCAGCAGGAGCCGCCACTGGCCAGGGCTGCGTGGCTGCAGGTGCCCGCGTGCCCGGTGCCTGCTCTGTCGGCCCCCACTCTGCACGTGGCATTGCTCTCCCTTAGGCTGTGAGCAGAGCCTTTTTTTCACAGCAGCCATAAAACATAGACACTCATCCCCACCAATCCTTTCAAAGAGCCCAGGGACCCCAAGCCAGTCCAAATGAGATGCTTCTGCCAAAAGAACGCAGCGAGAGCCACTCTGGATACCAGAGGGCGGCTGGCGCATTTCGTTTCATTGTGAACTCAAAGCAGGGTCGAGAGGAGGTTAAAATACCTTTAGTTAGCTCTCAATCATTGTCATGGCTGACACACAGTGTTGTGGAACCATGAGGGAGGAAGACAGAGCGGAAAGAGTTTTGGACCAGACATCGGGAGGCATGGATCCCAGCCCCTCTCAGCCCCTGAGATTCTGGTTCTCCCTGAATGGATCAGGTCTTATTCAGGCTATCCCCATGGCTTAGGGAAGTGTCAGGTTCACAGTGGGTGCTCTTAAGTGTGTGCTTTTGTTTTCAGGGTTTTCCACCCCTGAGCATAGCTTGTATAAAGAAAGAATAGCTGTGGATAAAAAAGCTAAGGAGTTACAGATTTCCATCCTGTGGTGCACATTCTGTACCCTCCACCCAAAGCATAATACCTTCTCTTGACATTGCGTCTTGCACCCCGCTGAAAAGATGTCTTCCAACCTCACATATCTGTGTGAGGGAAATGCTCTATTTGGAATTGCTGGACACACGTGTGTTCCCCCTCGGAGCACACTTTATGTCCGGGAGAAGAGAGTTCTGTGAGGAGACCAAAATACTGCTGCTTCACTGTTCTCTCTTGTTATCCTACTGGGTATACGTCCAGCCTTTCCTTCGGTTCTACATGTTTCTTAATCCCTCCTGCATATTTTATATTCCTTTGTATTTGTGCTGCATTTTGTATAATCTCCTCAAATATATTTGGAGTTTACTAGTTTTCTCTTGAGCTGCTTCTCATCTACTATAACCTATTCATTGAGTTTTTAAATTGCAATAAACAATTTTTTTTGAACTACAACAGCTTATTAAAATGTAGACTTGTCCCTAACACCTTTTACTGTGGTTAAAAAATACATACTATGAATTCTACACTCTTAGCAGATTTTTAAGCACATAGCACTATACTGTCAGCTGTTTGCACAGTGTTGTACAGAACAAGTTCTGTCCAAGAGCTTTTTCATCTTGCGTGATTGAAACTCTATAGCCATTGAACAGTAGCTCCTTATTTCTTCCTCCCCCCAGCTCCTGGCAAGCACCGTTCTACTCTGCTTCCATGAGTTTGACTACTTTTGATAGTAGTCAGAAGTCTAAATGGAATCATGTAGTATTTGTCCCTCTGTGCCAGGCTTATCTCACACTATGAGATCATTATGTCTTCAGTGACAAAGTTGATCCATGTTGTAGCGTGAACAACACTCCATTGTCTGTGTATACCGCATTTTCTTTACCCATTCATCTGTTCATGGACACTAAGTTTGTTTCCACTTCTCGTATGTCGTGAATAGTGCTGCTATGAATACCTCGTCAAGACCCTGATCTCAATTCTTTTCGATAAATACCCTGAACTAGGATCACGGGGTCATACAGGAGCTCTATTTTTTAATATTTTGAGGACTCTGCATACTGTTTTTTGTAGCGGCTGCGATATTTTTTATATTCGCTCTAACAGCGCGTAGGGCTTCCAGTTTCTCCACATCCACACCCGTGCTCGTTATTTTTTGTTGTTTTGTTTTTTGAGAAACTGTAAAACTCCTGAGAGAAAACATAGGGGAAATCTTTGTAACATTGGTCCTGCCAATGATTTCTTAGATATGGCAACGAAAGGAAAAACAGACAAGTGGAACTACATAAAAAAGCAAAGAAAACCACCAACGAGTAAAAAGGCAACCCACGAAGTGGAAGAAAATATTTACAAATCATATACATGATAAGGGGTTAATATCCAAAATATATAAGGAACTCCTACAATTCTAGTGAAAAAGACAAAACCCCAGTTATAAAAATGGGCAAAGGATCTGAATAGGCATTAAAAACAAAAGACGTGTGCTGTTAAATCTACTAATGGTTGAGCCTGCTATTCTCCTTCAAGTCATTTCATGTCTCATGTGTTTTGTCATTTTTTTATTGCAAACTCCTGTTAAACTGAGTTTGTTTTCCCAAGGAAGGGACGTACTCCCTTATGGCTCAATTTTGCATTTATTTTTGCTGCGACTTCAGGAGGTCCCTCATACTAGAGCAATGTTTATAATATTCTCTTGGTCTGCATGTTTTATATTCTTTGGGCATTATAACTTCTAACTAACATCATATCTGATGTGGGGTTTTAATTTCATGGAAGATTTTATTTGTTTTCTACTTAGATTCCCAGCAATATTTAAGCTCTCTTTCCCTTTACTGATCTGATAGGTGGAGTTTTTCTAAGCCTCTTTCTGAAGAAAAGGTAGTCCTTTCTAGAACTTCAGTCTATGCACGATTCTTATTTTTTCAGCTTTCTGCCTCACACTGCCTCTCACACGCTGCAAGGTGAAGCCTCTGCCTTTAGCTTCCTGGCAGACTGTGCAGACCCTTGCTCCTGTGGGCTCTTCTTTCATCAGTTGTCAAAATTATCAGTCTGGTTTAGGGTTCTTTTTTCTTGGTTTCCCTCTCCTCCTTGTTTTCTTCTTTCCTTCTCTCCCCACTTCCTTTCTTCATCTAAGTTGATTATGTATTCTATACTGTTGCCCTATGCCTTTAGTATTCCTGTGTTTTCAACAGGACCTATAGTATCTGTGTGTGGTGGCAATGGTGGTGGAAGGAAGCAAATGAATTCAGTTCATGTTGCCCAGGGATCTTGGGTGATCTTTTTTTTTTTTTTTTTTTTTGTGACAGGAAATCCTTTATTAATGTGAAGTCCTTTTGAAATATTTGTAATTAGTTTTGTATAGCAGAAACTTTGTAAATCACATTGTCTTGATGCAAACCAGAACAATTAGATCACACATAAGGCCATGGTATTTAAAAAATGTTACACTATCTTCTAATCACTTGGAGCAATACATGTGGGTCACTGTTACAACATGGCGAAGAAAATTCAAGGCACTGTACCTTTACCAACATTCCATCAACATATCCCCGTCATTTCCAAAGGATGGTTGGAAACTTGACTCTATACTCTTCAATATTATTCCCATAGATACCATGAGTTCTATAAGAATATCCTTTATGGTACTTGGGTTAAAATCCTTTTTTATCTAAACTTCAAATTACACTCAGAGAATCCATTAATTTTGTATCACTGCTGCATCTTTTCTCTGAATTGTACTTTTTTAAAAGAATAATTCAATTTCTTGGGTGATCTTTTAAAAATGAGATAAATCTTGTCGCTCTCCAGATTAAAGTCGGCTGGTGACTTGCTATTACATTCAGATAAACAAGCTCCAGACTCCTGATTTTGGCTTAAAATATCCCATATGAGTTGATTCTAGTTTCCTTTGCAAACAGAGCTCATAGTACTCCTCCCTTTCCCTTCCCCAGACTCCTCTTGGTCAAAAAGCAGCCTTCCTTCTTGCCTTAGTGTCATTGTTCCTTCCACCTGGAATGGCTGGTCCCTAGATCTATGCAAGGACACCTCCACCTGGACATACAGATAGCAGAATTTCCACCTTCCTCAAAAGGTTTTCCTTGCTGCCTTTCAAAAGTAGGACCTCACTCCTTCTTCTCATATCAACCTGTTTCATAGTCTTCATGAAACTTATCACTTTGTAAATTCATATTTACGTTTTTTACTTGTTTGCTGTTTATTCTGGAGGCCAGATGTCAGGGATTGCTGATGGAGAAGGAAAGCAATAATTAAGGATGAATCCTAGATCTGGGGCTTGAGCAAGTGAGCAGACTTCTGGAAGAGAAATAGTGTTAAAGAGAAATCAAGAGTTCTGTTTTTGTGTTTGTGGTTCCTTATATTTGTGATTCCTAGTCTTCAACCTAATGGATAAACCAAGTGGGAAGTTAGATATAAAAGTCTGGAACTCAAACAGAAGTCAGAGATAAGCATTTAGGTAACATCAGCATATAGACAATATTTAAAGCCATATGACTAAATGGTGGTACCCAGGGTAAGAGTGAAGTGTCCTCAGAAAAGAGAAGGTGGTCTGGTCAAAACTTCAAGGTTATACCATTGAACCAATATATGCAAAATGAGGGAGGGTCTTTTGATAAAGAAAGTAAATAGCATAGTCAAAACTTTGTCTAAATTAGCTTGACTCAGAAGTTTGATGCATGGAACCACCAATGATGGCCACTGTAGATTTTCAGAGTGGGAGAAAGAAACTTTCTGGACTCCTCTTCCAACACGACTTAACCTCCTCAAACAAATGTACATAAGGATTTTATGAATATGTTCTTTCACTCTTTTTCATAAGAATTGGTGAGGGGGGAGTCTGACAGAGATGACACATGGATATTGTCCAAAACAAAGTTAGGTTGAAATCTCTGGGCAGCTTTGTCTTGGCAGTATACCGAAAGGCTACTGAGAATGGACCAGAAGAGCATTTTCTTCCCTCCTTATTTTGGACTAAGTTTATGCATTTGAGCAACTTATTTGTACTTTAGAGGAAAGGGCCAATATTCAGGCAATTTAGTACAAGGTAAGAATTATGCTCTGCTGTTTTGAGATATGTGATAAGGTTGAAGAGTTGTCTACATAGTCCTGGTAATAGAATGAATAGTCTCTCTGCCTGTTCCGATTTCCTTGAGCTACAGATCACTGTCTCGCTTTTAAATCTAAGATACTTACTGCTCTCATTGTCTTCTAGACTTATTTAGGCTATAAAAGGTTTGCCTAGAGATATGGATTGTTTATGCAGATGGTGTGGTTACCGCTCTGTAATATATCCGTGCCTTTGCTTTATGATTTCAGTCAAAACAAAATTAAAGGCTCATAATCACCCATGTTCAGGAAGCAATGAGGAATATTTTAAAGTTCACATTTTCATTGATCTTTCATCAAGAATAGGAATAAAGTTATTTCCAAATGAGATGCATTTTCTATAATACATGTGGTGCCCTGTCCTGAAATAGCTATTGTTTTTGTCATTCTGATTTGCTGTCCAGACAGTTGGATATTAAACAATAAAAAATAAGTTTTTGTACATGACATTTTGCTTTTGGATAACCAGCAACCCCAACTCCCAGGCATTAAGATTAGTATATTCATCTCCTCAGGTGTCCAGGAATGAAATGAAAAGTCACCTAAAGCAGTAGACACACTTCATTGCTATTATACCCCAAACTTCCTCCAGTAAAATATTTTATTAAAATTAAATGAAAAACCCAAACCCACACGGTGGTTGTTCAAGCGGCTTTAAAATGGACTTCAGGATGGAGCACACCCCCAACCCGTCTATGGTGGTTATTTTATTATGCGCAAGAATATTATACTGCTCTTTCCTCATCTTTTTGGCAGTGTGTTGAATCAATTAAATTGCAACCTATAAATTTCAGCTTAAAATCTCTGAGAAAATAGCTTTTGTTTCTATTTATAGATGCAGTGTGTACTTCCTGAAAACAGTTTCCCTCACACTGAATCATTCTCTCCTTTCTCATCATTTAGTTGTTCATTTAGCAGATATTCATTTATGCGCTGAGTTACTGTGTTTATTCTTAAGGTGACAGGTTGTGAGCAAGATAATCAAAGTTTCTAGGCCCTTATGGAGCTTATAATTTAGCCAAGTAGACAGGTAACACCAAAAGCAATGGTAACAACAATAGCTTCTCCTACTTATTACATGTTTACTATTTGCCAGATCCTGTCCTGGGTGAGTTCGTGTATTACATCACTTAGTCATGACAGTCCCATGTGGGAAGACCTATGAGCTAGGTTCCACTATTATCCCCATTGTATGGAAGAGGAAACAGAGGCACAGGGAAGCGTTAAGTAACTTGCCCAAGGCCACACAGCTAGAACTTGCCCTGACAACGCAAGGTGACCAGTGTTGTGATAGGGGAAGTTCAGAATATTGTGAAAGCCTGGATTAGAGGCTGCTGGCCTGGTGTCTTAGACTTCTTGGGTGCCATAACTAAGGTACCATAGACTAGGTGGCTTAAACCACAGACCTCTATTTTCTCACAGTTCTGGAGTCTGGCAAGTCCAAGACCAAAGTTCGCCTGGGTTCCATTTCCGGTGAGGGCTTTCTTTCTGACTTGCAGATGGCTGCTTTCTCATTGTGTCCTCAACATAGCAGGGAGTAAATGAGTAAGCTCCCTGGTGTACTTCTTATAAAGACACTGGTCTTATTATGAGGGCCCCCTCCTCAGAGCCTCATCTAAACCCAGTCACCTCCCAGAGGGTCTATCTCCAAATACCATCACACTGCAGGTTAAGGCTTTGACATAGGAATTTGGAGGGTGGACATAATTTAGTTGACAGCAGCTGGTTTTAGAAGTTTTTCAGGTCAAGGATTACAAATCCTTTTCCAGGTCAGAAATAATACTTAAAAGCTATGAATGAGACCACTTAAATACATATATCTGCTAGATCCCAATAGCATCATAATGGGTTACTATATGACCTTTAGCTTCTTAAGGCCTTTAAGCCTGGGTTTTCCCATCTGTCAGTTGGGAGAAGAGTTATGTTGCTGTCACACTTATGTATACACAGCACTGGTATATGTGAATGGTATGTATTTTTTTAATGTTTATTTCTGAAACACAGACAGAGCATGAGTGGGGGAGGGGCAGAAAGAGAGGGAGACACAGAATCCGAAGCAAGCTCCAGGCTCTGAGCTGTCAGCACAGAGCCCAACGCAGGGCTTGAACTCACGAACTGTGAGATCATGACCTGAGCCAAAGTTGGACACTTAACCGACTGAGCCACCCAGGCATCCCTCTTTTTTTTTTTTAAATGTTTATTGATTTTTGAGAGACAGGCAGACAGAGACAGTGCAAGCTGGGGAGGGGCAGAGAGAAAGGGAGACACAGAATGCAAAGCAGGCTCCAGATTCCAAGCTGTCAGCACAGAGCCCGACGCGGGGTTCAAACCCACAAACTGTGAGATCATGACCTGACCTGAAATTGGACACAAGCCGACTGAGGCACCCAGGTGTCCCTGAATGGTGTGTATTTCTATATGACGATATTTATGTGAGCGGTGAGGTGTGCACATATGTGTGTGTCAGGAGCCAAGCAAATCTTTATTTAGCCCTTTCAAATGTACAGCACTTGTTAAAGTGAAGTAGATGTACTTTATCTCAAGAGATCATCACAGGTGAGGTGTTGTTTGTATTCTCCATGTGTAGAAATTGAGGCCAAGAGCTCAAGTTTCTTTTCCAAGGTCATGCAGTTGGTATGTTTATGAACCAAGGTAAGGTGTCAACAAGAGACCTCTGATCCCTGGGTCAGAGCTTTCCCTCTGCCCCACAGCTTCCTGGCGCTGGTGCACGTTCTGACTGCCACTTGGGCTTTGAAAAAGATATTCATTTTCTCCTGTGTGCTCAGCGGACATTTCATTTTGGTTCCTTGCCATCTGTGACTATGTCACAGTGGTGAATGTTTCATGGATTTCTGAAGTATTGATTTCCAGTCAGCCCCCATCCCAAACACCCGGCCACACACGCACTTCTATTTGTTTCACTTCAGTTCACTGCATGCTGCTACGAGAGCACCTGGTTTGTTCGTGGCCAGCTGACATGTAGACTTTCAGAGTTCTATGGCGGCCATCAGGTCTCAGGGCTAGGACAACAGCTTCAGAAATGTAAGCAGATCGTGCTGTTTCATTTCTTTTCTTTTTTTTAATTTTTTAAAATGTTTTATTTATTTCTGAGAGAGAGAGAGAGAGAAAGAGAGAGGGACAGTGTGAACAGGGGAGGGTCAGAGAGAGAGGGAGACACAGAATCCGAAACAGGCTCCGGATTCTGAGCTAGCTGTCGGCACAGAACCTGACGCGGGGCTCAAACCCACAAACCGTGAGATCATGACCTGAGCCAAAGTCGGATGCTCAACCGATTGAGCCACCCAGGTGCCCCATTTCTATCATTTCATACAAATCTATACATTGGGTCATAGTGTAAGGCCTTTTTTTAGGTGAAATATTTTTATCTGCCCTTTCCTACACTTTCCCAACCCATATCAGTCTCTACACCCAGCTAGTCCATGTTTATAATCTACCTTGTGCCCTCCCAAATAATTCTCAGTACTCTTAAAGTCGTATGTAAGCATACATATATGTGTGTTTATAGTTACACATATATATACATGTGTTTATATATACATATATGTGTTTATATATGTATTTGTTTGTATTTATATAGCACACATATATATGTAAAAAAATATATGTGTGTGTGTTTTACAAAACAGGTCATTGTTTTGTAAATAACCTCAAAATACTCTCTTTATTATAATTGTTATATGTACTTTACTTCATATTGCTCTTTTCACTCCACAAGAAAGCATGAAAACTGCTCCAGGTCAACTTTCAGAGCTCTAATTTATCCTTTTATTATTTCTAAATAATAAAAGATGGAGAAAACAATATGATGAATCCCACTACCCATCACCTGGCTTCAACAATTATTGGTGCTTTATTTTATTTCATATATTCCATCTGACTTTAAAATATTTTCAGTTTTTGCTGGAATATTTTTAGGGAGACCTAGACTTTATGTTATTTTTATCAGATAAATACTTTAATATGTATCACTAATGGAGATGTTTAAAAAAACCATAATCATAATAACCATTATCACTTAAAACCAAATTTGTAATCATTCTTTATGGTTAAATTCCTCTGAGTTCCTCAGAAATGTCTCTCTTTCTTATGGTCAGTTTGTTTGAGGATTTAAATGCTAAACATTGCATTTTCATGATATGGCTTATAAATCTCTTTTAAATTTACAAGTTTTCGCTTATCCTCCCCCTTTAATGCCTCTATTATTAAGGACACCAGGCTGATATCCTTGTAGAATTTCCCATCTTCTAGATTTGGCTTACCGTATCCTTATAACGTGATTTAACACCCCATGTTTCTTTTTCTATCCCATGTTTCCTTTAGATGCTTGAATATAAAGGATTGACTAGATTCAGGTTCCGTGTGTGTGTGTGTGTGTGTGTGTGTGTGTGTGTGTGTGTTTTAGCAAGAACACTGAAGAGCTGGTGTTGCATCCTGCCTGCTGCATCACGTTAGGAAAAGAGAACATGGGTGGACCCATTTTAAGTGAGGCTGAAATCGATCAATTGTTTCAGGTGCAGTCAGCTTTATTTCTCCTATATAAACTTCGAAGAACCCAATTTTTTTGAGGACTAAAGGAAAATAACCCTTCTTCAGGTGTACAGACATTTTCTCCTGTGCTTCCTGGAGCTGATCTTTAACCAGATGAGAAGCTGATACCCTTCCCTCCTTTCCTCTCGTGGTTGGAGAAGAGTTTTCTTTCCTTCCCTTGGGTATCTTAGTGAAATCATGTTTTGTGTTTGCTTTTTCAAATGATGCCTCTGGCAGACAGGCGTACGCTAGCTCTCCCAGCCATATAGCATCTTGGACCTCTCACCAGCTCCATACAACTTTGGATGGAGGTGCAGCTGTGTGCCATATTGGCAACGCATTTTATTCTCACAGAGGACATTCTGGCCTCCTTGATTTTATATTTTATTTCTTTGCCAATCATCAGACAGTGTGCAGTGGAGGAAACGAAATTTATTGAGAACTTTCAGCTCTGTGACTAGCAATAACCATTCCTGGCTGGTTACAGAGTTCCCCAGATGCACTGTGCTATATAACCCTGATTTTCTAGTTCATTGTAAATTCACAACACTCCCCTAACTCTGCCAACTGGCCCTCTTTTCAGTATCTACATAAAAAAGAAAGCTCCTGGTAACACTCTTAAAGCTTTTGATAATACTTATTGACTCTACAGAAAAACTTTTATTATAGTATAATATACATTACAGAAAAGTACATATAAGGTACAGCTTGATGAATTTCTACACACTGAACACACTCATATAACCAGCATTTGGATCAATATGTAGCACATCATAAGACCCCCAGAAGCCTCTATGCTCCTTTCAGTATTTCCCCTCCCACCTCCAAGGACAACTATTATCCTATACCCTAAAAGCATAGATTAGTTTTGCCTGGCTTTGCACTTACATAAGTGGAATTGTGTCTGGCTTATTTATGTAAATAAGCTTATATAAAGCTTTTGCATCTGGCTTATTTCTGTCAACATGTGTGGCATTCAGCCGTTTGAATGTATGTAATTGTGGATTGTTCATTCTCATTGTCACATGGGATTCTGTGTGGATTTCTACCTAGAAGGGGGATTTTTGGTCATGGCGTATGCAGTATGTTCTTTATTAGATAATTCCACATAGTTTTCCAAAGTAGTCGTACCAAATCACACAGCCGCCAGCAGATGTGTGAGACCTCACCAACACTTGATATTTTCTTTTTCACTTATATGTACATAATTATCAGTTGAAAGAAGAGTAGAGTAGACTTCTCCCACAATAGAGAAGACTTACTAGTACCAGCCTCCTGGTTCTATTTGCGTGTAGCAATACAGATGGGGCAGGTTAGACCGGGCCTCTGACAACATCCTGCTTTATCTCTGTCTTGCTGATGACAGAGAATGGGTCAGATGGGTACACAGAGCCTTGCATATCAGCAAGAAGAAGCTTATGGGTTTAGTGATTTAAGAGCACCCAACTGTTTACTATCATGTAAGGTTTATGACAAAAATATAGAGAGTGAAAAAGTATTCACCATTACGGAACTATAACACATTAATAATTTTTGAGTTCCCTCATCCACAAACACATATGAATTTTATATGGTTACAGTCATAATATAGATTTAATTTTATATTATGCTTTTTTTGAACAGATATTATATATGAAGCACACTCTCATGTTGTCCAGTATTTCCTCATTATATGTTTAGATCATTTCTGTAGTTTTACTATTCTATAGAGGTCTGAAGAACATATCTTTATCAGCTTACCTTTTCTTCTTTTTGTTAATTGATTCTTTATTTTTAACTTTATTTATTTTGAGGGGATGGGGTCGGAGGGAATCTCAAGTAGGCTCTGTGCTTTCAGTGTGGAGCCTGACACAGGGCTTGAACTCACGAACTGTGAGATCATGCTTGAACCAAAATCAATAGTTGGATGCGTAACCTGCTGAGCCACTCAGGCACCCATAGGCTAAGTTCTTTTTTTTTTTTTTTTAAAGGTTGCTGTTTTTTTTTTTAAATTTTTTAATGTTTTTATTTATTATTGAGAGACAGAGCATGAGCATAGGAGGGCCAGAGAGAGAGGAAGACACAGAATCTTAAGGAGGCTCCAGGCTCTGAGCTGTCAGTACAGAGCCTGTCGTAGGGCTCGAACTCACAAACTGCGAGATCATGACCTGAGCCAAAGTCGGATGCTTAAACAACTGAGCCACAAAAGGCACCCCTAGGCTAAGTTCCTAAGAGTAGGAGTACTAAGTAGAAAATGATCTTTTTTCAACTCTTGATTTATCATGCATCTTTCTTTACAAGGCTATACCTTTACAAGGTATAGTCCACACCAGTGAAGTCCAGCTGTCTTGGAAGCCACAAAGCTTAGTTTTATTTATAGCAATGAAAACGTTGTTGGATTCATAAATAAATAAAATATATAGCATATTGTAAAAGGAGATTACTTGTATTTTGAATATTTAAAACTCTTTTTCTTAGCATTATTTATAATAGCCAAATGAAGAAGCGACCCAACTTTCTACTATTAGGTCAATAGATAAACAAATTGTGTTGCATGTATATAATGGAACATTAGCAATTAATAGGAAAGAATCACTGATACATGTGGCAACATGGATGAATCACAAATAATTATGTGGAGTGAGAGAAGCCATACCAAAAAAAAGCACATGCTTCGTGATTCTGTTATCTAAAACTCTATAAAATAGAAACTAATGATAGTGATAAAAAGCAGATCATAGTTGCCTGGGGACATGAGGTGGGGGTGGAGAGGGAAGAAAGGATTATAGAGAAGCACATGGGAACCTTTGAGGGTGATGGATATGTATATGATCTTGACTGTGGTTATCATTTCATGGGAATATACATACATCAAAGCTTACTAAATTTGTACACTGTGAATATGTGTGGTTTAATGCATATCAATTATACCTCAGTTAAACTATTTCAAAAAATTTCTTGCCCAGTATTTCTAACTGTTTGAAGCTCAAAAGCTTGATTCATCCATGTTGCCATGAGAAGCATCAATTGCAGTTAATTCATTGTGATCGTGTAGTATAGTGGGTTTAAGGGACACAAACCCATTACACTACATGATGATGATAATTAATAGCAATTCACACCCTTGGGCCCCCCAAACCCCCAAAAATATGTCCAGTCCTAACTCCAGTACTTATGATTGTGATGTTATTTGAAAATAGGAACTTTGCAGATGTGACCGAGTTTCGATGAGGTCCTACTGGACTAAGGTGGGCCCTAAATCTAATGATGGGTGATTTTTGTCAGAGGAGAAGTTACACAGACAGATCCACAGAAGAGCATGATGTGTAGATGGAAGCAGGCAGAGATTAGAGTGATGTAGCAATAAGCCAAGCACCACCCAGGAGCTACCAGAAGTTAGGAAGAGACAAGGAGAAATTCTTCCATAGAGTTTCCAGAAGGTATGTGGCCCTGGCACCACCTTGATTTCAGGTGTCTGATCTGTAGAACCATGAGAGAATAAAATTCTGTCATTTTGAAATTACTGGAAGTGGTGATTTGTTAGATGAGCCCTTGGAAACTAATATATACAGTAATGTGTGTTCATTAGCTAGTATCCTCTGAATCTTTAATAAGTTGTTAACAACAAGGAAAAATGCAAGGTATCTGTATTACAGAGCCAAATGTCTGAATATTAGGCCTGGTGATGAAACTTGGTGTTTTAAAAAAATGGATCCCTGCCCCTGCCTCCCTGTTTCTGTCTGCTCTGTCCTGAAGACATTTGTGCTGCCGTGGCATTTTTATATTAACACATGTGCTCAGTGAACATCACAGTATTATCCGTGGGTGCTTGGAGACTTCCACGAGGTCTGTGAGGTCAAAACGACCTTCACTTTTGCTTCTTTCACTGTGCTGACGTTTGCAGTGCTAGTACAAAAGCACGGGTAGGTGAAGCTGCTGACGTCTTTGCGCGGATCAAGGTGGTACCACCAGCTGCACCGGGACACACTGTGTTCCTCATCCACATGCGCTGGCAAAAAACAACCACAACAAAAAGAACTTCATTTAAGAATGGCCTTGGCGGAGCAGCCAAATTATTTATTTTGTTAAATCTTAATTCTTGACCACATATCTTTTCCCTGCATTCTGTGTGATGACATGAAACTACAAAAAAGTCCTTCTGTTACATACAAAAGTACAAAAAAACCCCCAAACACCTGTGCAGTTGAGTTGTGAGCTGAATTAGCAGCTTTTCCCGAGAACACCATTTTTACCTGATAGACGCTGGTTATTCAGATTATCCAGACATGGATTTTCGGCAGACATGCCTTTCCATGCCCAGAGATCCTTTCATCGGAGACAGCAGTCTTAGAGATAATGTTTTCTTTACTGAGAATGACATTTCCTGTTAAAGGCTAAATACAGGTAAGGCCCAGGGAGTCCTAGGGATTTGGTTAAGGACACGTAGCATAAAGTAGCAGGTGCGGGCTTAGAAGCCAGCCTCCCTGACTTCTAGCCTGCTTCCCACCCCATTTCACTAAACGAGACAGGTGGCTTTCCATATTTCATGCATCCTCACCTTGAGACAGAGTTAATGCTGCAAAAGAAAGAAATACCAGGTGGAAAAACTGACAAGTCAGATATTACACAGCCACTTAATTTTTATTTTGTAATCTTCGCAATCGGAGCAACCAAGTAGAATCTATAAAGAAGACACTAAAACCTGGCATAATAAAATTCATTTGACCAGGAATATGGGTTTCCATGTTTTTGTGTTTCCCCTCATTTTTAATGTTTAGCTGTGCTTTGGGTCCAGTGCTCACTTTGGCAACAGCTACATTTAGTTGCAAATTGAGACATGGTGTGTAGCTGCTCTGATTAAGGAATTCGGAATCTTTATCCAATATTAGGCCTTGAGGGTAGAAAGAAATGCTGAGGAAAAAACCACATTTCAACCTTGCCATGTACAGATGAATGCCTGCAATAAATATTAACTGTTATTTCTGCAAACTTTCCCACTGTTTTATATACTTCATTTCTCCCCATTTGTGAGTCTACAATGTATTCTGGCAACATTATGGGTTTCTACTCATGATGAGTCTTCTCAGCATGGGCTGGGTCAGTGTTTGTAGCTCAGCTGGCTGGTGCCAGAGTGGAGAGCCTGTCTGATTTGATTCCTCCCCAGGCACTGAAGGATTTTCAAGATTTTCCTCTTAATATTTGGCTTTACTTGATAATTCTAGGGCATGCTGGGAAATCTCAGCAAGAGGAAAAATTTAGTAACCCCAGGGAGGTCTATTTGGAGGGTTGTGGGTAAGTATGAAAGCCTATGAGTGTAACTTCTAATGACTCTTGAATGTTCTGCTTTTCACAAGATTTTCCTTCAACAAAAAGCATGTAAGCTTGTGAGGACAGAGGCTTTTAGAAAACTCAGCCATCCCCAGAAAGACAAATGTATGCTTGAGTCATTTCCCAAGAGAGAAGCCACTAGTCGGTAAGGTATGTGGAACCACATGGGTTAGCATGTGACAGAATTTCAAAAGCAGGAGTTGGCAAAAGTTTGCACGGGGTGTTAGCCTCACGTTTTTATCATCAGTTTTCTTTCTTTTTGTTGAGTGCTGACATTGCCCTTGGCTTACGCAGGATAGAAGGCATGCTATCTGCCTCTGAACAACAATGGAGAAAGTGCTCAATTCAGAAATAGGCTTTGCAGCTGAGAAGGTGACCAAATCCCAAAGGCTTAAACGTTGTATGCGTGTGTGCGTGTGTGTGTGTGTGTGTGTTGCACAAGCCAGTTTCTCATGTGTTTTCTTTTTAGTTTGTTTTTTCCTTTTTTTGTTTTTGTTTTTATACAGTCACTAAGACTTTCTGTCTTGGAAATGCTTAATAGGCTAGAATCTCATTTTGTCTAGATTCTCCAGATGTCAGTTGGCCCTGTGGAGGAGGCAGTGGGGAGGGCAGTTTTGCACTGTGCAGTGGAGGAGGGAGTATTACTGACTGGATGACAAGGCCCTGAGGGAGTCTGTATTTAGCACTAGATTTCTCTGATTGTGCAGCAGTTGTGCAAAGCATCTGACAGTGGCTGGTCTTGACATGGAGGGAATCTAACCAGAGGTGCTCTGTGCACAGCATGTCCCATGGAAATACAAGCAGCCTTGCCTCATGACCTTGTACACACAGAGATAACATAGCATGTCAGCTAGGGTGACGCTGTGGTGTTCTATCTGCTGAAAATAACTTCACCTTAATTTAATTGAGTTCAGTTCACTTTATAACGTTCCTAATAAAAAAAATGCACGAGGCTTGAACATAATTAATTCTTGTGATTTAGATATAATTATCCTTATTTTAAATTGTAGGAAACTGAGGATTAGAGAGAATAAGTGTCTTATCCAAGTTCATATAACTGGTTCTCACCACATATCTTCATTTTGATAAGAGAGACGGCTTTTCTTTCTGTGACAGAAATTCAATCTCATGCCCTGATTAGTGAGTCTCTGACTTCTTTTTTTAAAGACTTAATTTTTTTTCAAAGCGCTTCTAAGTTCACAGCAAAATTGAGAAGAAAATATAGAGATTTCCCATATATACCCTCCCTCCTATGCTTGGTCTCCCCATTGTTTACACCGCCTCCAGAGTGGCACATTTGTTACCATCAGTGAAGATAGAGGGACACATAATCACTTAAAGTCCATAGTTGACACTGGAGTTTACTCTTGGTGTTGTATATTCTCTGGGTTTGGATAAGTATGTAAGGGTATGTATTCCATCATTATGGTATCATATAGAGTATGTTTCATATAGAGTATTGCCCTAAAAATCCTCTGTGCTCTGCCCATTCATCTCTGTCCACTCCTACCTCTTACAACCACTAATCTTTTTACTCTCTCCATAGTAAGACTTTTCCAGAATGTCATATATTGAAACATACAGTATCCAGCCTTTTCAGATGGGCTACATTTGGTTAGTAACATGCATTTAAGATTCCTCTACATCTTTTTTTTTTTGGTCAATGAACAAGTATATTTATAATTAAAAATTAATAAAATAATTTCATAGAGTCCTACATTGCATGAATGTTTCAAGGGTGAGCATCCCAAAACGGAGAGTCTGGTGGAAGCTGTATTGCTTTTTCTTTTTCTTTTTAATTTTTTATTTAAATTCCAGTTAACACACAGTATAATATTGGTTTCATGTGTAGAATGTAGTGACTCAGCCCTTCCATATAACCCCTGGTGCTCATCACAAGTGCACATCTTAGTCCTTAATATGTTTTTAACCCATCACCTTGCCCACCTCCCTTATGGTAACCACCAGTTTGTTCTCTGTAGTTAAGAGTCTGTTTCTTGGTTTGCCTCTCTCTCTTTTTTTATTTTACCCTTTGCTCATGTGTTTTGTTTTTTAAATTCCACATAAAAGTAAAATCATATGGTATTTGTCTTTCTCTGACTGACTTATTTCCCTTAGCATTATACTCTCCAGCTCCATCCATGTCATCGCAAATGACAAGATTTTATTCTTTTTTACGGATGAGTAAAATTCCACTGTATACATACACCAATCCTTTTATCCATTCATCAGTTGATGGACACTTGGGCTGTTTCCATAATTTGGTTATTGTAGATAATGCTGCTACAAACACTGAGGCACAGGATGGAGGTTCCTCAAAATGTTAAAAATAGAACTACTTAATGACCCAGTTATTGTACTACTAGGTATTTACCCAAAGAATACAATAATGTCCATGTCTTTTCATGACTTGATAACTCCTTTCTTTTTAGCACTGAATAATATTCCATTGCCTGGATGTACCACAGATTCTTTATCCATTTGCTTACTGAAGAACATCTTGGTTGATTCCAAGTTTGGGCAACTATGAATAAAGCTGCTATTAACATCTGTGTGCAGGATATTGTGTGTAAGTTTTCAACTTCTTTGGGTAAATACCAAGGAATACAATTGCAGTGTTGTATGGTAAGAGTATGTTTAGCTTTGTGAGAAACTGCTAAACTATCTTCCAAGGTGGCTGTACCATTTTATACTCCTATATATACATATATATATACACACATACATACATGTAATATGTGTATATTATGCATATAATATGACACAATATGCATTTATAGACATTTATACATAAATGTATTATACATTTATATGTATTATACATAATGTATATACATCTATAAAGATATGTATATCTTTTTTTTGGTAGCAATTGGCTCATGTGATTTTCAGGGGCTGACAAATCCAAAATATGTAGAGCAGGACAGCAGGCTGGAATCTCAGACAGAAGCCAATATTGTCCTCTTGGGTCTGAAGTCTGTAGGGCAGGTTTGGGATGCTGGCTCAGGCAGGATGCACATATTACAGTATTGAGGCACACTTCTCTAGAAAACCTCAGTTTCTGCTCTTAAGGCCTTCAACTGATTGAGCAAGGCTCACCCATGTTACTGAGGGTAACTTCCTTTACTTAAAGTCAGCAGATTATAGATGTTAATTATGTCTATAAAACAACTTCACAGCAATATCTAGATCAGTGTTTGACCAATCAGCTGGTCACCAAACCCTAGCCAAGTTGACACAGAAAATTTAACCATCACACCTGTATGTGTGTGTTTAATTATAACAGAGATAACAATTAAGTTGGTGGGTCACATGTGCAAGATTTCTCTAGATGCCTATCTTGGAGCCTCAACCTAAAACTTGTTTTGACACTCCTTCTAACAAATTTAAAAGGACCTAATCTCTTTTCTCCTTAAAATAATCAGAGTGGTTTCTGTTATTTGCAGCTGAACCTCGGTGCTATTCTAGCAAAGCCTTGATATCAAAACATAACCAGGAAGGTATGAGAAGAAACTCTATAGGCTAAGTATATTCATGAACATGGACGCAAAAGTAGCAACTAAAATGTTAGCAACTGAATTCAGGAATCCATCAAAAAGCTAATGTATGATCAAGTTGGATTTACATCAGAAAAGCAAAGTTCAGCATTAGAGAAATAGTTAATTTATTTTACTACATTAACAGATTTAATATTAAAGGTATAAAATCATTTGATAAAATGCTATTATGTAACTAGAGATAGACATGAATTTCCTTAACCTGATAAGGCATATCTAAAATACCAAACATCAGACATGAAACAACAGCAAATTCAATGCTAAGCACAAAACCTTTCCTTTAAAGAGAGTAGCAGGATGATATCCACTATGACTGTGTAGATGCAGTATTGCAGTAAACATTTCAGGAATAATAATTGTAAAAATTGTAAAAACAGGAACAAAATTTTTGCTATTTGTGGCTGAGATTAACATAGAAAAACTGATAAAATATTGAGACAATATCAGAATTAGAGTTCATCAAGGCTGCTATATGAAGTTCAAAATATAAAAGTCCACTTCCTTTCTAGCACTAGCAACAGACCTTAAAAAATACACTTAACATAATGTGTAGGAGTAAGGAAAATAAATAAAGACCATTCAGGAGAAATTTGTGACAATTTTATTGAAAAAGCCTAAAGATTGAACTAAATGAAGCTATATACCATATTTTAGCATAAGAAGGTTCAATATGTGGCTAAAATGAGCAAATCAGAGAACTCTAGATGCTGGCAAGGATGTGGAGAAACGGGCACCCTCCTACACTGTTGGTGAGAATGCAAACTGGTGCAGCCCCTCTGGAAAACAGTGTGGAGTTTCCTCAGGAAAATAACATTAGAACTCCCCTAGGACCCAGCAATAGCACTGCTAGGAATTTGCCCAAGGGAGACAGAAATGCTGAGGCATAGGAGCACATGTACCCCGATGTTCATAGCAGCACTCTCCACAGTAGCTAAAACATGGAAAGAGTCTAAGTGTCCATCAACGGACGAATGGATCAAGAAGATGTGGTTTATCTATACCATGGAATACTACATGGCAATGAGAAACAATGAAATCTGGCCATGTGTAGCAACATGGATGGACCTTGAGGGTGTTATGCTTAGCGAAATAAGTCAGGCAGAGAAGGACAAATATCACATGTTTGCACGTATAGGAGGATTAGGAGGAACTTAACGGAGGACCAAGGGGGAGAAGAAGAGGGGAAATGGTGGGGGAAAGGGAGAGAGGCAAACCATGAGAGACTCTTGAATGCTGAGAACAAACTGAGGACTGATGGTGTGTGGGGGGGAGGGGGGAGATGGGCATGGAGGAGGGCACTTGTGGGGATGAGCACTGGGTGTTATACGGAAACCAATTTGACAATAAACTATTTCTAAAAAAAAAAAGAAAAGAAAAGAAGGTTCAATATTATAAAGATATTAGTTCTCACCAAGTTGACCTACATTTTTAAAAGAAATTTCAGTCAAAATTCCAACAAGATTTTTTATGGAACTTTCAAAGTATATTTTAAAATACATACAAACAGAGGTAAAAATAGCCCAGATGCTCAGATGTTCCTGAAGAATTATGTGGTGGGAGGTGCGAGGGGTGAAGTGGGGTGAGGAAGGAGGCCAGATAATTAAACTGTGGTAATTCTGTCAGTAGATATTAGTGTATCTAATAAATAGATATATAATCAATGAAACAACAGCTCAGAAACACATATATATTGAAATCTGACACTTGGCAGAAAGGACAGTGGATATGGAAAAATAGAAAATTGAATTCCAAATCACAACATATACAAAATCAATTCTAAATGTGATAACCATTTACATATGATAGGCAAAAGTTCCAAAAATTTTCTAAGGCATATAGGCCTATACCTTCAGCCGAAAAATATTTGTTGAACAAAACATAAAAGGAAGAAACTGATTTAGGAATTAGTTGCTTATTAAATATTTGATAGACCTTGCATATAAAACTGTCTGGCCTTGGGGTTCCCTTTATGAAAAAAGTTCAGATGGACCAATGCCTTTAATGGATATAGATATATTCAGGTTTCTAATTTTTTTTCTGAAGTTTTGACAATTTAACTTCTCAGAGAATTTGTTGATTTTCCCTAAATTTTCAAATTTATTGACAAAAAAGCTATAACCTTAATGAAATTTTGTTAGTCTCTGCTGAATTTGTAATTATGACTTAATTTTATTCCTCATAATGTGCCTTTTCTGTTTTTTCTTTATCAATCTTGCTGGAATTGGTCAAATTTACAATTCAATTTAGAGAATTCTTTTGGTCAGGTTGATCCTCTCTATTAATATCTTCATTTCCTATTTTATTCCTATTTCATTTTATCTTTATTAGTTAAGTTTCCCTTTTTCTTTGTTTTTAGTATATTTATTTTTAAAAAAAAATTCCTCAGGTTGGTCTCTTTATTTGTATTCACCCTTTCTTTTTCTCTAATAAAAACATTTGTGGTTATAGATGTTACTTGGATTACCTTTTTTTCTTTTTGCTCTTGATTTTGTTTGTTTGTTTCTTATACTTCTGGTATAGTCAACATGCAGTCTTATATCAGTTTTAGGTGTTCAACGTAGCAATTCAACAATTCTATACTTTACTCAGTGCTCATCATGGTAAGTGTGCTCTTAATTCCCTTCACCTGTTTCACCCATTCTCCCACCCACCTCTTCTCTGGCAACCACCAGTTTGTTCTCTGTAGTTAGGAACCAGTCCTTTGGTTTGTCTCCTTTTTTCTTTGTTTGCTTATTTTGTTTCTTAAGTCCATATACATGTGAAATCTTATGGCTATTGTCTTTCTCTGACTGACTTATTTCACTTTGCATTATATTCTCTAGCTCCATCCATTAGTGTCATCACAAATGGCAAAAATGGCAAGGTTTTGTTTTGGTTTATGATTAAGTAATGTTCCATTGTATGTATGCATATACATGCATACCTACATGTATACATACATATATATTATATTGTTTGCTTCAATAAAAGTAGTTAATCTCAGGGTCATTTTTTTTTAATTAGTCATGGTATTTCACTTATGATAAAATGTTCCACAATTTGGAACAGAAACACACACACACACACACACACACACACACACACACACACACACACACACATCTTCTTTATCCCTTCATCTACCAGTGGACACTTGGGGCGGCTTCCATAATTGAACTGTTGTAAATACTGATATCAATTATGTGGTGCATATATCTTTTCAAATTAGTGTTTTTGTATTCTTTGGGTAAATACCCAGTAGTGGAATTACTGGATCATATGGCAATTCTATTTTTTATTTTTTGAGGAACCTCCATACTGTTTCCCACAGTGGCTGCACCAATTTGCATTCACACCAGAAGTACATGAGGGTTCCTTTAATATCTACAACTTTACCAACGCTTGCTTCCTGTGTTGTTGATTTTAGCCACTGTGACAGGTGTGAGGTGATATCTCATTGTGGTTTTGATTTGCATTTCCCTGATGATAAGTGATGTTGAGAATCTTTTCATGTGTTTGTTAGCCATCCGTATGTCTTTGGAGAAATGTGTGTTTATATCTTCGCCTGCTTTAAATTTTTTTACTTGATTTTTGTGTGCTGAATTGTATAATCTTTTTATATATTTTTGATACTAAGCCTTTATTGACTATGTCATTTGCAAATATCTTCTCCCATTCATTAGGTTGACTTTTCGTTTTATTGATGGTTTCCTTTGCTCTACAAAAGCTTTTTAAAAAGATTTTTAATGTTTTATTTACTTCTGAGAGAGAGCGAGAGAGTGATAGAGAGCGAGAGTGAGCAGGGGAGGGTCAGAGAGAGAGGGAGACACAGAATCCAAAACAGGCTCCAGGCTCTGAGCTAGCTGTCAGCACAAAGCCCAACCCCCGGCTGGAACCCACGAACCGTGAAATCAGGACCTGAGCCAAAGCCAGAGCTTAGCCGACTGAGCCACCCAGGCACCCCTGTGAAAGCTTTTCTTAAAAAATTTATTATGGGGCGCCTGCGTGGCTCAGTCAGTTAAGCGTTCGACTTCGGCTCAAGTCATGATCTCAAGGTTCGTGAGTTCGAGCCCCGGGTGGGGCTCTGTGCTGACAGCTAGCTCAGAGCCTGGAGCCTGCTCTGGATTCTGTGTCTGGCTCTCTCTCTGACCCTACGCTGCTCACACTGTCTCTCTTTCTTTCTCGGAAATAAGTAAAACATTAAATTTTTAAAAATTTTATTGTTATTATTATTAGTTTATTTTGGTGTAGTTCCAATAGTTTAGTTTAGTTTTTGTTTCCCTTGCCTCAGGAGCCCTATCTAGAAAAATGTTGCTATGTCAGAGAAATTTCTGCTGCATCTCTCTTCTAGGATTTTTATGGTTTTAGGTCTCACATTTAGGTCCTTATTCCGTTTTGAGTTTATTTTGTGTATGGCGTAAGCCAGGGTCCAGTTTCATCTTTCGCATATAGCTGTTCAGTTTTCCCAACAGCATTTCTTGAAGTGGCTGTCTTTTTTCCCATTGCATATCCTTGCCTCCTTTGTTGAAGATTAACTGACCATATAATTGTGAGTTTATTTCTGGGCTCTCTATTCTGCTTTCTTGTTCTATGTATCTGCCTTTGTGCCAGCACCCTACTGTTTTGATTACTGCAGCTTTGTAGCATATCTTGAAATCTGGAATTGCAATACTTAAAGTGTTATTCTTTTTCAAGATTGCTTGGCTATTCGAGGTCTTTAGTGATTCCACACAAATTTTAGGATTATTTGTTTTAACTTCAATTACCTTTTTAACTGCATTCCTCAAATTTTGCTATGTACTGCTTTTGTCATTGTTCCAAATGTTCTGTATGATTTCTCCATTGAGCCATGAATTATTTCGAATTGTATTTTTAACTTTTTAGGGGTGCTGGGGTGGCTCAGTCAGTTAAGCGTCCAACTTTGGCTTAGGTCATGATCTTGCATTTTGTGAGTTTGAGCCCCACATCAGGCTCTGTGCTGACAGCTCAGAGCCTGGAGCCTGCTTTGGATTCTGTGTCTCCATTTCTCTCTACCCCTTCTCTGTGTGTGCACGCACGCTCTCTCTCTCTCTGTCAAAAATAAATAAACATTAAAAAGAGTATTTTGGGGGCGCCTGGGTGGCTTAGTCGGTTAAGCATCCGACTTTCGCTTAGGTCATGATCTTGCAGTTCGTGGGTTCAAGCCCCGCATCAGACTCTGTGCTGACTGCCTGCTCAGAGCCTGGAGCCTGTTTCAGTCTGTGACTCCCTCTCTCTCTGACCCTCCCCCTGCTCACGCTCTCTCTCTCTCTCTCTCCCTCTCTCTCTCTTCTCGAACCAGATCAATGAAAAATTAAAAAATTTTTTTAAAAGAGTTTTTTGAAAGAAGTATATTTTTAGTTTTCTAAATATATGGGCTTGAAAAAAGTTCTCTTCTCACTGATTTCTAACTTAATACTATTGAGATCAGAGAATGCAGATTATGATGGGATTCTCTGAAATTTATTTTAGACTCCTTATATGGTCAGTTTTTATAGATAGTCCATGTATACTTGAATAGAATATTTATTCTCTAATTATATTCTATGTACATTAATGTATATTAATATATGGATTATTGTTATTCTTCAAATATATTATCTACTTTCTGATTCTTTGTTTACTTGATTTTTAACTTACTGAGAGAAGTGTGTTAAAACCTTTCACTATGATGATGGTTGATTTGTTAGTTTCTCCTTTTCATTCTATAGTTTTTTTATTGTATATATTTGAAGGTATTTTATTGTGTGCATAGAGGTTTAGTAGTTTTACATATTTCTAGAAAACTAACATTTTTTAAATATGTAGAAGCCCTCTCTACTAGTACAATAATTTATCCCCTTATAGATTATCTCTTGTCTGATATTACTGTAACTATACCAGAATTCTTTTGGTTAATACATGCTTAATATGTAATTTTTCTACATGTTTAACTTTTCTGTGGTTTGTTTTTAGATATTCCTTTTGCAAATTTCATTTTAGATGTGACTATTTAAAAAATATATAGTTCAACATTCTTTGTCTTTTAGTTGGGCAGTTGAATCCATTTATATATATTTGGATCCATTTCTTCCATCTTCTTTTGTGATTTTTTGTTGGCCAAACTTCTTTTGTGCAGTCAGAAGTTTGAACTTTTCCCCTTTACATAATCAGAAATTAACAAGTGTTTATTGAACACAGTTTGATACACATACACAGATACACACCCCATAGGAAGCAGGTTACTTTTACCTTCATTTTACATCTGAGACAGATGAGGTAATAGTCTGGCTTTAGATTACAGAACTATTATGAGATTAAATTTGAACCAAGATTTGAAATCAGTCCCCAAATCTACTATCCTTCATGCTTCCATCTTGTCTTCAGGGTAGAGAGGTTTTGTCAGTCCACTGGAGCTGCAGATGGTAGAAAAGATCAGAGATGAAGAGGACATCCAGAAGAAGCTGATAATATTGTCCCTAATTTTTACAAAGAGGTTGAATAGAGTTTTGAAAGTGAATGACATCTTGCTTTTTTCTTTTTCTTTGATGAGATTGACTCATCAGAAAGTGATGATGTTTGCTATAATAAAAGTGGCATTTAAACCCAGGCTCATCTTTTTAAATTAATCATCGTATTTCACTTATGATAAAATGGAAGTTTTATAAAACCATAATTTGAAACTGACATACATGGTGATTTTGTCTATTTTCTTGATAAATGGAGAGAATGAGATTATTGCTCAACAAGTCTGACAGTGAGAAGACCTAACCCCAAGTCCATTTCAATGATTCAAAAAGAAATCACAAGGAATTTCTCTCTTTTATTTTTTGAAATAAAAAATTTAATGTTTATTTATTTTTGAGAGAGAAACAGAGACAGAGTGTGAGCAGGAGAGGAGGAGAGAGAGGGAAACAGAGAATTTGAAGCAGGCCCCAGGCTCTGAGCACAGAGCCTGATGTGGGGCTTGAACCCACAAACTGAGATCAAGACCTGAGCCGAAGTTGGATGCTTAACCAACTGAGCCACCCAGGTGCCCTGGAATTTCTCTCTTTTAAATTTACTTGGATAGAACTTCTTGAGATTATCTTAGGGCCACTGAAGGTAGTTTTGATAATAAGTTTAGGATTTGAGAGGAAGCAATGATCTGGTTAAATAAAATCTTGGTCACTAATCGTCTAAAATCATACAGATTTTATGATTAGGGTGTTAGGAAGAAATTGGAGCTACTTTGGGGAGTTAAAGAATCTATAAATGCAAACAGCATGATTTTCCTTATGGATCCATGAAATTTCACAGTAATTGTTTTTTTCTATATTAGGTCACAACACCGAGTGCCAGGTCCCCTTGTCCAAATTGTATCCCCTCCATGGTGATGTGAAGTTCTGATAAGAGCTCTATGTAGCTTGAAAGTAATGTGGGAATCACACTGCAGCTGGCTTCAGAATCCTAGTTTTGCAGGATTAGGTCATGAGTATTTTGATAGAGTAAGCTTCAAAATCCATTTTCCAATGAAATCTACTTATTCTAAAAGAAAAGAAAGGCCTTTCAAATGAACAAAATGCAATTCTAGGTCTTAAATTTGTTTGGGCATTAACAAAGGCTGAATTTCACTTTGATTTACTTAAAAAACAGGTCACCAAAACAGGATGCTAATTGTTTTTACCCCTTTTTCTCTGTGATAGGACCACCTCTACTTTAGTATGGAACATGCAGGTGGTCTATGAGATGTACCAATAGTTAAAAGATAATACATTAGGCTTTTAACTGGTTTCCTCACTTCTGTTCTTGTTCTATACAATGTATGCCCACATTGCTACTGAAATTATTTTTTAAAACCAGTCGAAATTTATGGATAAATACTACCTTTATATCTTGGGCTAAAAGCCATTCCTTGTCCAATCCCAACCTACCTTTCTGATCGCACCTTCAATCCTTTATCACCACCTCTAGGTATATGCATGTGCATGCATGTGCGCGCACACATACACACACACACACACGCACTTTTAACCCCAACATGGTATTTTCCCTTTTCTTTGCACATGCTAGTCACACTGCCTGAAATACTCTTGACCTTCCTACCATTATAATCCCAGATTAAATATCATTTCCTCTTTGAAGCTATACTGAACCTGCCTTTCATAGTTGCTTTCTCCTCTGAGCATATAACTCATCATTTTATGGAATTCACCAATCATAGTCTAGTAATCCATAAACTACGAGACATTGCCCACAAAGAATAGCTGCATAGGGACTGGCTTTGCTCTTTCAGTTTACTGCCATTGCTCTTGTAACGTACCTTTCCCCTTTTATATGCTCCGGGGTGGACAAAGAATAGACTTGCTGGCAGTGCATCTTGGACTTAAGTAAATAATGGACAGTGTAGAAGAGGCTGGAACTAGGAAATGACAGTGAGGAAACGAGGATTTCTGTGACCCCAGGGTGGTCTATCCAGGCCTTCTATACTCAAGTGGCCATCCCTGTCTGGGGGGTGCATGGAAAATAGGCACAGGCAAGTCAAAGATTATCAATAGAAGGAACACATTCTGCTTAAATCTAAGAAAAACAAGGAGTAGATTAAGCATGTGGAAACAGTAATAACCTTCCCCAAGTGTTGCAATTTCTATAGAACCCACATTCGTCATGTATCCTATTTTAATATAATGATCAGAAATATAAATACATGTTTATGCTGACATTAAAACATAGTTCAGTTTTATAATTTGGAAAAGTGTATTAATCTGCTAACTGCAGTTTTAGAATGATGGGCTTATTTAAGACTATATACTAGTTTGGTAATACTAGTTACCAGTTGCCATTTATTCAGTGCCCATTAAATCTCAAGCACGGTAAGGGTTTTTGGTTTTTTGTTGTTTTTTTTTACTTTGACGTAGTTGATTTAATCCACACAAAATACTTGTAGGCTAGGTACAATCATCCCAACTTTATAGAATAGACAGGTGATACCCTAAGAGGCCGAATAACCTGCTTGATGTCACCCAGTTTGTGAGAGGAATCCAAAATTGAATTCCAGTCTTTCTGCCTCCAAATCGCATGCTCTTTCTGTTGTACATGGGTGCCTCACAAAGTAAGTTTCAAGGAATAACATCTATGAAGAAAGAAAGAGCTTCTCAAAAACTGGACCCGCAAACTCAACTCTGTAACTCAATAGCAAACAATTCTACTAGTTAAGAGAAATGTATTTCAGAAAGCAGTTTGGCATCTGAAAAATGTGCCTACCACACAGAATGACTACAAAAATACTTGAAATAAATGATCAGATGTAATTATCTCTTGGGGCTTTTCCATCACTGTCCAGCCCAACCTTGTGACATCAGGCCGAGGACACCATGTAAAAGTTGTAACCTATGGCCCTGTTTATCCTTGGCCCTGAGCCGCACTCATTCTTCTCTACTTCTCTTGACTTTCTGTTTTCTGACCCTGCATTTGGTCACAGCATCCCATGCTGTCTTCCTCACTTTATTCTCTGCCTTATGCAAGGTTCTGTCTCTTCTGGGCACAGCCGCAGTGATTGCCTGGGCAAAGCACTGGTTTGAATGGTTTGTAGTGGAGACCCAGATGGGTACTTTGTCTGATCCCCCTGTGATGGTGTTTATCCAGCAGTGGTTTGAAGATCTCTTCTATACAGATCACATTGGTTGGAGGCTTGGAGAATATCCGAGTTGACTGAATCTGGACCTTTAGTGAGTAGGTGTTGCAATCTGTACTTTAATAGGCTTTCTCATTGATTCTCTCTCTCTTTTTTAATGCTTTATTTATTTTGAGAGAGAGGGCACACCACATGGGAGAGGGGCAGAGAGAGAGGGAGAATCCCAAGCAGGCTCTGCACTGTTGTTGCAGAGCCTGACATAGGGCTCGAACTTAAGCCATGCGATTATGACCTGAGCTGAAATTGAGTCAGACGCTTAACTGACTGAGCCACCTGGGTGCCCCTCATTGATTCCTTTGTGACCAGTATTTTACCAATACTGCCCTCCATTTCATGTGGTCCCTGGGTATTCCTACCCTTTCTGTCTCCTTCTGCAGTGACTCTCCCACATGTGAGAGCTCACCGGTCTGACCTGAATATACTATTGTTTTGTTCCATTAGGGCGTTTAACTGAGGGTTATTTATATTGCTCGGGCCTTTTAGAAAATCATATACTGAGAGTGACGGCCTGCCCTTTGCAATCACAAATGTAATTTTCTCTCTACTTCACATATAACCCAAGTTTCCCCAAAGCCTCTCTGTTTCTGGGTACAAATAAAGCCACTTAATGTTTATAACCCAAATTTCACTGACTCATGCCTGTACCTACATAATACCAAACCACAGCTCCCTGCGTAAGTCTCCACCAGTGTTTCTGGGGGGCCTTGGAAGGTGCCTCGCTGGCCCTCTCCATCCTACTTCTCTGCGCTGTGCTGCTGATGGATGGGCATTGCTTTTGGAGTCAATTAGGCTGTGCCTCCCCATGACTCGAAGGCCAGTGGTCTCCCTGCTGTTGTTGATCTGCATGACCAGGATCAGGCATGCGCTCTCTCTCTCTCTCTCTCTCTCTCTGTGTGTGTGCTGCAAACCCTCAGGGAGCCGAGGGCGGTGCTATGTTCCCAGGCCTCCTGATGAGGATGGAGCCACTCTGTGCCGGACACAGAAGTGAGGAGGATACTGTTTGCTCTGACTCTTTTTTTGGCCACCTGAGCCACACTATTACTTTGCTGGATCCCCAGAGTCCCTTATGGAACGATTTCATTTAATTTGTGCCTGCAGCTCCCCACGGCCAACATCCCAGACAAACACTAGCCTGTGTTTCCATCCACTTCCCCCCGGGTGCCCACAAGTAAACCATGTGCCCCAAACGAAACCTCTGTGAGAAATCTACTCCTTATAGACACTTCCACCAGCTCATCACACAGACTCAGCCACATCCGGGTCTCAGAAACTGCTTTGAACTTCATTTGGGACTCTTCTCCTGACCCATAGCACACATGTGGTAAGTTCCTAATTCCAGTGAACCTGGTTTGAAAACTATGAAAGGGACTCCCTGGGGAAGATGTTTAAATTTTTTTTTTTTTTTTTATGTTTTATTTATTTCTAGGAGAGAGAGAGAGAGAGACAGCGTGAGCAGGGAAAGGTCAGAGAGAGAGAGGGAGTCACAAACTCTGAAACAGGCTCCAGGCTCTGAGCTGGCAGTCAGCACAGAGCCCAACACGGGGCTCGAACCCACGAACCGCGAGATCATGACCTAAGCGAAAGTCGGACGCTTAACCGACTAAGCCACCCAGGCGCCCCTTTTTTTTTTTTTTTTTTTTTTATGTTTTCCCTGGGGAAGATGTTTAAAACAAGACTGTGGGAGAGGCTGTCAGAGTGAGAGAGCCCAGACAGTACTGATCCTGAAAACGTATTTTTTTCTTTAAAAGAAGACATCTGATCTTTAATTGTAGAAGATGAAAGTGAAGAGAAAAGCAGAGAATTGAACCACATGCAGGATTCAGCATTCTAAATGGAACACATTCTCCCCTACCTTCTCCTCCTTTACCATAGAGTACCAGCTGTCACTAGAAGCTGTTTCCAACCCAATTACCATTCCTTTATCAGAAAGGAGGATAAAATCTTAACAAAGGAACAGACGACTGGATGCCATTGGTTCTTCTGACTCTGGAACTGCTTTAGAAAGGAAGTTGCATCTTTGCAGAATTATTATTATCAATCAGCCTTTATTGCTTCAGCTTTCTTTATTGCATTCTAACACACAAAGTAATGAAAACATATAATAAAGAGAATAAAACACGTAATGCATCACTGTGCAGATATTGCAATCATAGCAAATCCAATGTAAATGCCCTACGGGGAATACTTGAGCCTTCCAATACATTGCTAACAGTTTGCATGATACTACATCACATTATTTATCTACTAAACCTGTCATGCTCTGCTAAATATCGCGCCAGCATCAACCCCAAATAGTACTACTCCTTCCCATCCTCCAAACGGAAGGCATATTTCTTTGCTGTCACTGGTTTTAATGTTTGCAAAGAGTAGCTCCAGCTCCTGAATAATTAATGCATAACGATTACTAAGCCACGGGTAGTTTACTATTCTAGCCCCTTTGGTCTTTGCAATGTTGCTTGCTTTAATATGCACTTCGAATTGGAACCAAGAGGTAGTAAAAGTCATTAAGACGGCATGAAGCTAAGTCAATAATGATTTACAGAGTTTAGATGCATTCCTGGGTTTTTCATTCTTGGCTCTCAAGCCCCATCTGCTGCTCGTGTTCTGACTTGGTCTCGCTTTTGCAAATGCTTCTCTGATGACAGTTGTTTCTGCTTTGTTTATACTTACTTAAAAGAGTCAGCTTTCAAGAGTTCAGGTCAAGAACACACTTCCTCTGTGGTATTTCCAACTTTGGAAGAACATTGGCAGTGACTAAATACATTTGGAATACGTCTGCCAAACATATGCATGTCAAGAAACTTCATGATCTCAAATGCTATAGGCACCTAGTAATTGATAATAATACTCGTAGGTGTGATTCACCCTTTGGAAGGGTGTTAAAAGGTAACTAGGAGGACTTTAAAAAGGAGGAGGAACTTTCTCATGGCGAGAGTGGCAGGGTACTAAGTCTTCTATATGCTGTTTATGGTTTCTACTCAATGACATTCCTACATATCAACTCAGACTTTAATAATTCCCACGTGGAGTAAACTGTTCCATCTCATAGGGCAAAGACTGGTCACTTTAGTGGACTTGCCTCTGAGCAGGAATGATCCAGTGCTCCAGGAATATCTAATGAGAAGATGTGACTCTGGCAGGACAAATATCCCTTGGGTAGACATTGGAAAGAGAACTTGTTGCTTCAAAAGGCCGGTGACTCAAAGCTTGCTCTCCTTCATGCTTGGTCTGGGGCTAAACAAATAATATACAATAGAAATTTGGACAAAATATTTATGGGATAGTGGTGAAGAAAAGAATATGTTGTAAACGCTATGCCATATTAACCAAATGGAGGGCCGCTTACAGCTTCTTTGCTCAGTGTTTTTCCTTTTATAGCATATTATGCCATTTCTCTTTCTTTTGGAGTCCCTCAAATATCCCCATCAAATGAAAAATTTTCAAAATAAGTATATACATGCTTTAAATCTGGTTCTATAGATTGCAGAAAATCTCTGAGTTTGCTTATGATAGGTTATATTGTTAATTCTTTGGGGTGGTTTGGAAAATATCTTTGACTTTTAAATGGACCCTGGTGATCTACATGTTAGCTTAAGTCTGAAAGGTCAAATTTGCTATTTCCTCCTCACCCAGCTGACCAAGCCTTATGTACTATAATTGGTGCTTTGCCCTTTCGAGCTCTTAAATTGTTGGTAGGTCTAGCACTGGGTGGGACCCGTATCACTGGTAGAGTAAATAGAAGTGAGGCTAAATGTGTAAATGGCTCCATGAATGCAACTGGTTTGCTAATGAATCATTTGTTAGAAAAGAATGAAGTGGAAGAGAAATATCTGCAGGATGACCAAAAAGATCCCACAGTAGGGTGTATGATTAAATAACAGTTGAATGTCAAAATCCCTGAGTACTTTGGAGAAATAGAACACACTGACTACAAATCAGCATCAGTTCCCATGACAGATTCCCAACAGAAGAACCCCATTGAGTCAGGTTCCTCCACAACTGACAATGTGCGGTAAGACCATTGGATGCATTCTTGGTCTAATTGGTTGGTTGTTGATCACCCTAGTGAAAGGAGGGGGAGTGATAGGACTCAGAGAACTACAAGGGAGACCACAAAATGCTTTGATTTGGTTCTGGGGACTCTCCTTACCCCACCACCCTATCCCTTCAGATGTCAGGGCCCCATCTTCCTTTCCATGTGTTTGTGGTTACTTGTGTGAGTGACCCAAGCCATTGAAATTGGGGTGTGGTGACTGTCCATCTCAGATGGGTTGAATGGAACTGTACAAAGGTCAAATGAACATCAGTCCCGCTTATCATTTGGTGGGTGACACCCAGACTGTTGAGGTCTGAGCACTGGCTCTGCTACCACGAAGCTCTTAGGTGGCAAATCTGAGTAGCTTCTCAGTGGTCCTCTGTTCCTGTCCATGAGATCTCTCCTCCCACCATCTCATCAGCCATGAAATTATTTTCTGCACTGAATGACATGGGGTCACCAAAGATCCTATTGTTCCAAACTTGTACCTTCTTGTACCTGTACTTCAGCTTGTCAAATGTGAGTGAAATATTTTTGACTCCATTGTTCTCTCTTCTCTGCTTTCATCTTCCTAAGGGCATGAGTAATTCATGATGTATCACTTGAGTTGAGGGAGACACCTTGTGGAACATATGAAGGAATTCCAAGGAGGGAAAGAGTTGACATGGGAAGGAGATTGAATATGATTAAAAGTTACAAAAGTATTATCCTGCCATATTTAAGCTTAAATATACAAATCATTTCTTAAATGGGATCTCCAGTAAGTAATTTAATCTCTGTGAACCTCCATTGTTTTCATTTTTTTTTTTTTTTCAAATAGTTTATTGTCAAATTAGTTTCCACATAACACCCAGTGCTCATCCCCACAAGTGCCCTCCTCCATGCCCACCCCTCCTCCCCCCCACATCCACTAGTCCTCAGTTTTTGTCAGCATTCAAGAGTCTCTCATGGTTTGCCTCTCTCCCTTTCCCCCACCATTTCCGCCCTTCTTCTCCCCCTTGGTCCTCTGTTAAGTTCCTCCTAATCCTCCTATACGTGCACACATATGATATTTGTCCTTCTCTGCCTGACTTATTTCGCTCAGCATAACACCCTCAAGGTCCATCCATGTTGCTACACATGGCCAGATTTCATTGTTTCTCATTGCCATGTAGTATTCCATGGTATAGATAAACCACATCTTCTTGATCCATTCATCTGTTGATGGACACTTAGGCTCTTTCCATGTTTTAGCTATTGTGGAGAGTGCTGCTATGAACATTGGGGTACATGTGCTCCTATGCATCAGCATTTCTGTATCCCTTGGGTAAATTCCTAGCAGTGCTATTGCTGGGTCATAGGGGAGTTCTATTGTTAGTTTCCTTAGGAACCTCCACACTGTTTTCCAGAGGGGCTGTACCAGTTTACATTCCCACCAACAGTGTAGGAGGGTGCCCGTTTCTCCACATCCTCGCCAGCATCTAGAGTTCTCTGATTGGCTCATTTTAGCCACTCTGACTGGCGTGAGGTGGTATCTCAGTGTGGTTTTGATTTGTATTTCCCTGATGAGGAGGGATGCTGAGCATCGTTTCATGTGTCTGTTGGCCATCTGATGTCCTCTTTGGAGAAGTGTCTGTTCATATCTTCTGCCCATTTCTTTACTGGGTTGTTTGTTTTTCGGGTGGAGTTTGGTGAGTTCCTTATAGATTTGGATATTAACCCTTTATCTGATATGTCATTTGCAACTATCTTTTCCCATTCGTTGGTTGCCATTAATTTTCTGGGTTGTTTCCTTGGCTGTGCAGAAGCTTTTAATCTTGAGGAGGTCCCAACAGTTTATTTTTGCTCTTAATTCCCTTGCTTGGGGATGTGTCAAGTAAGAAGTTGCTGCGGTGGAGGTCAAGGAGGTTGTTTCCTGCTTTCTCTCTCTAGGGTTTTGATAGTTCCCTGTCTCACGTTCAGGTCCTTTATCCATTTTGAGTTTATTTTTGTGCATGGTGTGAGAAAATGATCTAGTTTCATTCTTCTGCATGTTGCTGTCCAGTTCTCCCAACACCATCTGTTAAAAAGGCTGTCTTTTTTCCATTGGATATTCTTTCCTGCTTTGTCAAAGATTAGTTGGCTGTATACTTTTGGGTCCACTTCTGAGTTCTCAATTCTGTTCCATTGGTCTATGTGTCTGTTTTTGTGCCAATACCATACTGTCTTGATGATGACAGCTTTGTAGTAGAGGCTAAAGTCTGGGATGGTGATCCCTCCCGTTTTGGTTTTATTTTTCAGTATTACTTTGGCTATTCGGGGTCTTTGGTGGTTCCATACAAATTTTTGGATAGTTTGCTCTAGTTTTGAGAAGTATGTTGGTGCAATTTTGATTGGGATTGCATTGAATGTAGAGTGCCTTAGGTAGTAAATGACATCTTAACTATATTTATTCTTCCCATCCATGAGTGGAATGTTTTCACCCCTTGTGTCTTCAATTTCCTTCATGTTTTCTATAGTTTTCATCATACAGATCTCTTGTATCCTTGGTTAGGTTTATTCCAAGGTATTTTATGGTTTTTTGTGCAATCAGAACTGGATCAGTTTCTTGATTTCTCTTTCTGTTGCTTCATCGTTGGTGTATAAAAATGCAACCGATTTCTGTACATTGATTTTGTACCCTGCAACTTGGCTGAATTCTTGGATCAGTTCTAGTAGGCTTCTGGTGGAGTCTGTCGGGTTTTCGATGTGGAGAATCATGTCATCTGCGAAGAGTGAAAGTTTGACTTCCTCTTTGCCAATTCTGATGCCTTGATTTCCTTTTGTTGTCTGATGGCTGATGCTAGGACTTCCAGCACTATGTTAAACAACAGTGGTGACAGTGAACATCCCTGTCGTGTTCCTGATCTCATGGGGAAAGCTCTGAGTTTTTCCCCGTTGAGGATGATGTTAGCTGAAGGCTTCATGATGGCTTTGATGATGCTTCTAAGAGGTGGTTCCTTCTATCCCAACTTTCTCGAGAGTCTTTATTAAGAAGGGATGCTGTATTTTGTCAAATGCTTTTCCTGCATCATTACAGATCATATGGTTTTTATGTTTTCTTTATTAATAAGGATGTATCACATTGATTGATTTGCGACGTTGAACCAGCTCCGTAACCCAGGAATGAATCCCACTTGATCTTGGTGGATGATTCTTTTGATATGCTGCTGGATCTGACAAAGGAGATCTTGTTGAGAATTTTTAACCGTATTCACAAGGATACGGCCTGCAGTCCCAGTCTTGCTGGATCTCTGTCTGGTTTGGAATCAGTGTGATGCAGGCTTCATAAAATGAGTCCGGGAGTTTTCCTTCGCTTTCTATTTTTTGGAATAACTTGAGAAGAATTGGGATTAATTCTGTTTTAAATGTCTGGTAGAATTCCCCAGGGAAGCCATCAGACCCAGGGCTCTTATTTGTTGGGAGATTTTTGATCACTGATTCGATTTCTTCACTCGTTATGGGTCTGTTCAGGTTTTCTATTTCTTCCGTGTGAATTTTGGTAGTGAGTGTGTGTTTAGGAATTTGTCCATTTCTTCTAAGTTGTCCAATTTATTGGCATATAATTTTTCATAGTATTCCCTGATAATGGCTTGTATTTCTGAGGGGTTGGTTGTAATAAGTCCATTTTCATTCATAATTTTGTCTATTTGGGTGCTCTCTTCTTTTGGATAAGTCTGGCTAGAGGTTTGTCAATTTTGTTTACTTTTTCAAAAAACCAACTCTTAGTTTCATTGATCTGTTCAATTGTTTCTTTGGTCTCTATGTTGTTTATTTCTGCTCTAATTTTTACTATTTCTCTTCTTATACTGGGTTTAGGGCGCTCTTGTTGCTCTGCCTCTAGTTCCTTTAGGTGAGCTGTTAGATTTTGGACTTGCGCTTTTTCTAATCTCTTGAAATAGGCCTGGAGAGCAATGGACTTTCCTCTTAGGACTGCCTTGCTGCATCCCATAGATTTTGAATTGTTGTGTTTTCATTTTCATTTGTTTCCATATATTTTTTAATTTCATCTCTAATTGCCTGATTGGCCCATTCATTCTTTAGAAGGGCACTTTAACCTCCTATGTTTTTGGAAGTTTTTCTCTGTGACTTCTTCCTGTAATTGATTTCAAGTTTCAAAGCATTAGATCTGACAGTGTGCATGGTATGATCTCTATTCTTTTATATTTATTGAGGGCTGCTTTATGTCCCAGTATGTGATCTATCTTGAGAATGTGCCATGCGCACTTGAGAAGAAAGTAAATTCCCTGGCCTCAGGATGTAAGGTTCTAAATATATCCGTCAGGTCCATCTGGTCCAATGTATCTTTCAAGTCCATTATTTCTTTAGTGATTTTCTGTCTGTTGACCTATCCATTGCTGTAAGCGGAGTATTAAAGTCCCCTGCTATTAGCACATTCTTATCTATAAGCTTGTTTCTGTTTGTGATTAATTGTTTTATATATTTAGGTGCTCCCATATTCGGTGCGTAGACATTTATGATTGTTAGTTCTTCCTGATGGATGGACCCTGTAATTATTATGTAGTGCCTTCTTCATCTCTTGTGATTGTCTTTAATTTAAAGTCCAGTTTGTCTGATATAAGTATCGCTACTCCGGCTTTCTTTTGATTTCCTGTAGCATGATATATATTTCTCCATCCCCTTACTTTTAATCTGAAGGTATCTTCCCGTCTAAAATGAGTTTCTTGTAGACAGCATATAGATGGATTTTGTTTTTTAATCCATTCTGCTACCCTATATCTTTTGATTGGAGCATTCAGCCCATTTACATTCAGTGTTATTATTGAAATATGTGGGTTTAGAGTCTTTGTATCTTTTGTAGGGTTCATGTTTGTGGTGGTGTCTCTGGAATCTTTGTTCCTTGCAACCTTTCCTTCAGAGCATCCCCCTCAGGATTTCTTGTAGGGCTGGCTTCGTGGTGACAAATTCTTTCAATTTCTGTTTGTTTGGAAAGGTTTTTATCTCTCCTTCTATTTTGAATGACAGGCTTGCTGGATAGAGGATTCTTGGCTGCATATTTTTACTGTTCATCACATTGAAGATCTCTTGCCATTCCTTTCTGGCCTGCCACGTTTCAGTAGATAGGTCTGTCACCACTCTGATAGGTTTCCCTTTGTATGTGAGGGCCCTTTTCTCCCTAGCTGCTTTCAAAATTCTCTCTTTGTCCTTGTATTTTGCCATTTTTACGATGATATGTCGTGCAGAAGATCGATTCAAGTTACGTCTGAGGGGAGTCCTCTGAGCCTCTTGTATTTCCACATTGACTTCCTTCCCCAGGTCGGGGAAGTTCTCTGCTATAATTTGTTCCAGGACTCCTTCAGCACCTTTCCCTCTCTCTTCGTCTTCTGGGATTCCTATGATACGGATATTGTTGCGTTTGACTGTGTCGCTGAGCTCTCGAATTCTTCTTTCCTGTTCCTGGATCAGTTTGTCTCTTTTTTGTCAGCTTCTTGTTTTTCTATAATGGTGTCTTCTAAATCACTTATTCTCCTTTCTGCCTCTTCAATCCGTGCATTGGAGGCCTCTAATTTATTATGTATCTCATTTATCGCATTTTTTAATTCTTCATGCCTATTTTTATTTTCCATTCTGTCTGTAGCCATAGTTTCTTTGATGTCCCCTATGTTTTTTTCAAGCCCTGCTATTAATTTCACCATTATTATTCTAAAATCTTGTTCACTTATGCTGCTGATATCTGTTTTGAGCAGTTCATTAGCTGTCATTTCTTCTTGGAGTTTCTTTGGAGGAGAGCTCTTTCGTTTCGTCATTTTAGTTAGCTTTCCGGCTCTTGTTGGTTTTAAAGACCTGTTATGCTCTCTGTTTCTATGAGCACTGCTATATCCAAGAAACTCTTTGACTTTCCAGGGCCTATCCTTTCAGAGATTGTTTTTTGAATGGTATCCCTCGGTCACTCTTGTTGGGACCTTAGTTATTTTATTTTCCTATTCGTAGTGATATTTGGGACTCTTCACCTTGTGTACTCTAGCTTGTTTCTTGAGGTAGCCCTGGAAAAGAAAACAGACAGACAACACACAGGGAGCAGGAGCACACAAACGCACAGGCTGATTCAACTAACATGCAAAGTGAGAGGGAAAACGAAAAAGTTAATAGAAAAGACGGAGGAAGGAGGGCGAATAGGGAGCATAAAATACATAAAAGGGTCAAAAAGGGGAAAAGAAAAGGAAAAAAGAAGAAAACCGATGGACAAAGAACGGTTTAAAGCATATACCTGGATTTCCCAGCTACAGTTAAATAGCCGTGTGTATGCAGTGCTGGTTGAAGAGCATAGAGAAAAAGAGAGAATGCAGGGTGAGACAAGGCAGATTTGGAAATAGAATGAACAGGCAGAAGGGATAAGAAACTTTTTTCAAAGAGGTAAAGGGTAGGATGTGGTTGGATAGGTGAGAGAAGGATGCTGGAATTATCCAGAGAAACTATATAGTCTAATTACTCCTGAGAGAAATAGCTGAAAAAGTCGGTAGGTGTAGAATTTACATTTACAGAATGGACTTGTGATTGTTTAAGCAAGCTGGCGACCAGAGTTAATCAGGTCAGTGTTTTGGGGAAAAAAGCGAGAAAAGAGAAAAAAGAAGAAAAAAAAAGAGAAAAGAAAGGGGAAAAAGAAAAAAAAAGGGAGGAGGGCACCTCTCAGGCAGAGATGGGCGTGGCGTGATCCGATGCCTCAGGCGGGGGTTCTGCCTTGGCGATTGTGGGAAGGAGAGTGACGGTGCTCCAGTCCCTTCTTGAACCCCGCGCTGCAGCTCGCTTTTTTTTTTTTTTTGGCGTGTCAACTCCCCGTTCCGGGGACGCAGCCGAAGTTGGTTGCACTCTTCAACCCAGGCCAGTTCTAATCTCCAAATCCCAGCCCGCGCCCCGCTGAAGTTGCCTTAGACACAGCTTCCCAGACAACCCCCTCGGGCAATTCCAGGCTCCCTGCTGAGCTCTGGGGGCGGAGTCAGGATCGCTGCTTTCTTCTCTGGTCGGCTCTGGTGCGCATGCGCGGGGGCTTGCCTGCAGCGTCCGCGTAGCCTGAGCCCGCTGGAGTGAGGAAAACCGGGTCTCTCTATGGCTCGTCACCCGAAACACGAACTCACAGGCAAATTTCCCAGTTTTTAGCTCTTTGCCTTCCCTCTCGAGTTCCAGCCAGCCAGGAGCGCGGACGCCTGGTGTCTGCGCGTCTCCTTCAGGGGTCCCAGCCGCCCTGGAGCTACAATGGCGGCAAGCGCGCCGCCGCTGGAGTGAGGAAAACCGGGTCTCTCTATGGCTCGTCACCCGAAACACGAGCTCACAGGCAAATTTCCATTTTTTAGCTTTTTGCCTTCCCTCTCGAGTTCCAGCCAGCCAGGAGCGCGGATGCCGGGTGTCTGCGCGTCTCTTTCAGGGATCCCAGCCGCCCTGGAGCTACAATGGCGGCAGGCGCACCCGCTCCGCTTTAAAACCCCACCTCCAGGAGCGGCACAAAGAAGCAGTTTGTGTGCTCAGCCTCCCCCAGGACCAGTTGTCGCGAGGGGACCTGGTGTGCAGATATTTGGCAAGTACGGTCTTTCTATGCACCGAGCGGAGATTTTTCTGTCTCGGACTCTCTCCTTTTCCCCTCTCACTCCCCGTAGAGGGTAGAGGGGGATCGCCTCCCACCCTGGAGGCTCCGATCCCGGGCTGATTTTACCTTCCCCGGTTCGCACTCACGTTAGAAGGCTTTCTCAGTGGATTCTGCGTCCTTTTTTCTCCCAGTCTCTCAGGTTTTGTATGGTTTCCAATGGCTTCAGATCTTTTCTGTGTGATGTATGGGCGCGAGTGCAAGTACGGAGCTCCTTACTTCTCCGCCATCTTGCCTCCCTCCTCCTCATTCCTTTTTCATTGTTTTCATTTTTAAACAATTGCATGTAATTCCTAACAAGAATATTGAGAGATGTAATGCATATAAAGTACTTCATGTAATTACTGGGCTTGTCACATAAAGATATGTTCACTGTGAAGGAGTAAGCCATCTTTACCCCTCTAGAAGGTTGAAGAGTTAACACAGCTTCCTAAGCTCCTTGCCGTAGGCAGGGATTGGGTCATGTTCTTAGCATCCATGGCCATGCGAAACAGGAAGGCAGATTTGAGATTTAAACTCAGAGGACCTGGATTTGAATGTTGGGTGAACCTTTTATTTACTATTTGACGTTAGGCCTGTTCCTCAATGCAGTAGTTTCCTGTGCAAAACAAATTACTGCACACTCTGTGGCTTAAGATACCAGAACTTTAGTCTTCTATAGTTCTGAAAGTCAGAAGTCCAAAATCACTTCCACTGGCCCCAAATCAGGGTGTCAGCTGGGCTGCACTCCTCTGAAGGCTCTGGGGGACAGTCCATTCCTTGTCTCTTCTAGCTTTCGGCAGCTGCTAGTACTTCTTGGTTTGTGGCTGCATCACACCCATCTTTGCCTCCATGGTCATGTTACTTCCTCATGTGTGTTTGTGAATCTCCCTCTTCCATTTTATAAGGACTCTTGTGATTGCATTTAGGGCTCACTTGATAATCCAGGATAATCTCTCCGTCTCAAAATCTTTAGTGCAGTCCCATCTGCAAAGATCCTTTTTCCTTATAAGGTAACTTTTATAGGTTTCTGTGATTAGGACCTGATATTATTTTTTAAAAATTTTTTTGATATTTTATTTATTTCTGAGAGAGAGAGAGAGAGAGCATGCATGAGCAAGCAGGGGAGGGTCAGAGAGAAAGGGAGACACAGAATCTGAAACAGACTCCAGGCTCTGAGCTGGCTGTCAGCACAACCCACAAACTGTGAGATCATGACCTGAGCTGAAGTCGAATGCTTATCTGACTGAGCCACCCAGGTGCCCCAGGACCTGATATTCTTGAAAGATCATTATTCTTCCTGTTACCCCTGACTTCTCTTAGCCTTAGTTTTTTTTTTTTTTCACCTGTAAAACGGGAATAATAGTACCAAAGTCACAGGTTATTGTGAGGATTAATCCAATAACCCATAAAAATGCCTTATTAATGCTAATGCCTTAGACAATAGTTGCTGAGAGACCTTCAAACCTCTATTTGAACTTTCATAGCTGCAATATGCATCCTGCAGCCCTGTGGCAAGATACGGTAGGTGGCCTGTGTTTTCTGAAATGGTGTTAGGATTGTATGAAGTTGAAAACTATAGGAAGTTGTCAGTTCTTATTCAGATCAAATATTATAGGCCTGCTCTTTGCTAGACACTCTTCTGAAGATGAGAATGACAAGGATGAAAAGCCATGATCTTGAGGATTTCTGTAACTGATCTATTCCATTTGGGGTGCGCAGACACACAAGGTTGGGGACACACTGATAGGTGGCATGGCAGCATGATGTTAGAGTGCTGTGGTGGGAGGGGCACAGAGGAGGCGGACTGCTCATCTTCATGGGGGGTAACACTGGAGGAAGGTCCCCTGGTCTGCAGGTCCGACCTGCCTCAGTGGCTTTGTAGTTGCAAGTAGAACAGATTGTTCTTAGGTCCTTGGGCTCCCAAATTTGAAGTAAACAACAACATTGTAGAATGAGACAAAAACATAGACTTTGCCGTTGACTTCTCTCCAAAGCTCGAAAGTCAGGAAGACCTGTCTCTGGGGGATGCTCTCAATTTAGCACAAAGAGCCCAGGAAGGCTCTTAGCCCTTTTCTCCCACTTCCCAGTTGAAACATGTCTGAATCTTTAATAATCAAACCAAATAAATTATGAAATACCCAGTGACAGCTGGTTGGTTTGATGGAGCTGGCCCTGGAAAGAGATTTGTAATTCTGTGTTGATGGGAGAGAAGATGTTGATCAGCATGTTCCTAATTCATTATCATGCTAGCAAGGGCTGCTGCCTTGCAATTTCCTATCAGATTTCTTGTTGAGCCTGCAATGGAGATAGATGTGGGAATATGTCATTCATACCTATTGGGAATAAATGTTGTTTCCTCTTCTAAATGTATTGTTTTAGCACTCCAAGTAATTATTGTATGAGAGCTAACAATTGTAGTTCCAGTTTCAGAGGACTGATAATTTATGGGGATCCTATTTGGAGAGACAGGGCATATTTATCAAAAGATAACCATTCCTAGTGGCATATTCCAAAGTAACAAATGAGTGGCTCAGACAAGGAGTTTTAATGACTTTTGGAAAAGCGTGGTATTTGGGGGCAAGACACCACTGAAGAAATGGGCTGGAGCTGAGCTTTAGAGTGTTGGCAGTTAGGAGGTATTTAGGAAAGGCTTCTGGGGACACAGGAAAAGTGGCACCAGAAAGGGACACAGGCAGGAATGTACTGATGTGCTTCTGGGACAGAACTTATATCCAAGTTGATGAAGTAGTATAATTAAAGCCATATCATTATAAAATAGATTTGAATAGAGAATTCAGTCCAGATTCATTCATTCATTCATTTATTTATTCATTCATCAGTATGTTAAGAGTATACTATGTGCTGCCCTTGACCCTGAAATAAAGAAACTTGTATTTTATCATGTTGGCAAATGAGAAACTAAGAAGGCTTTTGAGCATTAGAGGAAAGGAAAATCATGTCATATCATGAAGGAAACTAAAAATCATGATTTGAGAAGGTTGATTTGGCTGCCTTGAGTAGAGTGAATTAGATTGGGGAGATCTTGAGAGTAGAGAGATGAGCGAGGGAACTGTTGCAGCTGAGGGGGGTGGATCAGAGAGGGAGTAGAAGGAATGGATGTAGGAGATGTTATTGGAGGAGAAATGGCTATTCTTCTGTTTCCAGAACACTTTGTAGGATGTATTGTTTGCTTACTTGTCTGTTTCCTCACCAGGCTGTGAGCACTTCAAAGACAAAGGCCACACCCAATGTATTATGTCTCCACAGCCCCAGGCTCTGTGCCCGGCACACTGTAAGTCCTCAGCGAGGGTCTGTTGACTTCCTAATTACTTAAAATGGATTGGATGTGAGAGATGAGGAGAAAGAAGAATCAAAGAAGGCTCAAGATATCAAACCCGGGAACAGGAGACGGTTACTCATTATCAACAGGATAAGAGATGGTCACAGCAAAATTGCTACCTAGACATGTTCTGCTGCTCTCACTGGTCAGGCATTTGTGACACTGAGGTGATAATGAGACACTAGGACTGACTTAAATTTCTGGGTTACATCTTATTTTATTTTATTTTTTAAGTTTAATTATTTTTGACAGAGAGAAAGAAAGAGAGAGAGAGAATGAGTAGAGGAGGGGCAGAGAGAGACACACACATGCACAGAATCTGAATCAGGCTCAGGTAGGAGGGGAACAGGGAAGAAGTATAATTTGTAAAAGCATATTCTTTACTCTTCTATCTGATTTTCTACTTGGGGACAATATAAGATATAGATAAGGCCTTAAATATTTGCTTAGAAATGGGGCAATGAATTTCTAACAATTAATTTACTTTGATAAGAAGTCCAGTCAGACACTTATTCCTAACATCCTTAAAATCATATGTCACAAATCTCGACCATTCTCTTGGAAGGTAGCTTGGCAGGCAGATAGAGGGGTAATCTTCTACCCCCGTTTTAAATTTTTACATATACAAAAGAATGTGAATTGTGAATAATTCAGTCAAGTAATTCAAACAACAAAGACATATATGGAACAGAAAGCTAAAGTCTCCTTCACAGGCCTCCATATAATCTTTTCATTAGAGCTAGCTATTGATAAAAGTCTGGCTTGGTGTTTTTCTCACATATTTTAATCTACACACACACAGTGATTTTGTAATACATAAGTAAGGTCAGACTGTACGTATTTGTTTTGGGATATCTTTTTCCTTTAACATCTATGATCTTTGATACTCATACATGTAAATCACACTTAAGCTTTTAACAGTGTATAGTATCCCATTGTAATAATGACAGTTGACATTACTTAGGCATTTGTTGTATGTCGGCATCTCTGATAAACATTTGATATGATAATCTCGTTTATATTTATTCCATTCCTAAGGGGTATATATTTTTATTATCTTCATTTTGGAGATGAGGAAAATAGGGGATTCGGTAGGTTTCCCAAGACCACTAAGTTAGCAGATATCAAAGACAGAACTTTATTTCAGGTAATCTGATATAAAAGTTTTTATTCTATCCTGCCCTTTTATGGGGATAGAATTTATTTAAATACCTACCATAATTTATTTAAATAATCACCATTAATGGACACTTACTGTGTTTCCATTTTTTTCAATTCATTCATTTATGCATTGAGTAAATATTTTTTGAGTGCCCACGAGCTACCATACATTAGTTTAGACACTAGGGATTCAGTAGTGAACAAACTAAACAAAAATTCCTGCCCTTGTGTAGTCTACTGGAGAAGATCGACAAGATAAATAGGTAAATATATATAATATAATGAAGAAAGAAAACAATATAGCAGTGAGGAGAGACATGAACTGTTGTGGGTTGAGAGCTGGAATTTTACATAAGTGTTGAGTTAAGGCCTTTTTGAGAAGATAATATTTGAGAAAACCTAAAAGAAGCAGAGAACATTCAAGGCAGAGGGAACAGGAATAGGAACAGGATGAACAATGGCGATTGACAAGCTGGCCGTTGGCAGAAGGTTGCTGACCTGTGCAGTAAATGCAATGCAACAGTCTGTATTAGTTTGTTAAGGATGCTGTAACAAAGTACCGCAGACTGGGTGGCATAAACAACAAATTTATTTTCTCACAGTTCTGGCAGTTAGAAGTCCAAGATCTAGGTATCTGCAGGAATATGTTTTTCTGAGGCTTCTCTCTTTGACTTGTAGGTGGCTGCCTTCTTACTATGTACCCACATGATCCTTTGTCTATGCATGTCTGTGTCCTAATTTTGTCTTCATAGAAGGATACCAGTTATATTAGATTATGACCCACCCCAACGACCTCTTTTTAACTTAATTACCTCTTTAAAGACCCCAGCTCCAAATATAGTTACATTCTGAGGTACTATTGTGGTGAGAACTTTGTTTCAGGTATTCATATTGAATTCCACTTGTAATACTGTCTGGGATTTTTTATTGGCATTGCATTGAATCTACAGAGTAATTTGGGAAGAATGGGTGCCATCATCATACTGAATTGTCTCAGTGAGGAACACTGTATGACATCTCTTAATCAAGAATTCTTTTATATCCTTTAATAAAGTTTTATCTTTTTAAATATGGGCTTACACACTTTTGTATATGTTTATTTCTGAGTATTTTACAATATCTGTTACTATTATGTATGTGATATTTCCATTACATTTTCTAATTAGTTATTGCTTCTATATGGAGAAACTATGGATTTTTGCAAGTTTATGTTTTATTTGGACACTCCCCTGACTTTCTAAATTGTAATTAAGTTGTTGATTTTCTAGTTGAAAATAATATTAGCTTAAAGTAAGGCAGTTTAGTCTCTTCAGTACTCACATATACTCATGTGTATATATGATGTACATAAACATGTATATATGAAGATAAGAGATACAAAGAGAAAGAAAGAGAACTTATTTCTAATTTTCTTATCTTTTTGCATTGACTTGGGTCATGTAATATTAATTTTGTCCATTATGGAAATATATCTTGTCTCCAAATATTTGTGTATCTTTCTTCCCTTTCATACTTCAGAGAAATACAGACAGGAACAAATATAAAAATATGAAATGCCTACATTTGAACATGTTGCTATCTGCAGTTCTGGAAAGCAATAAAAATTGACATAAAAAACCAAGCAACGAATGCCCCATCTAGATGTGTGATAAGTTAGTGTTTATTATGGTCTAGATCAGAACTGCCTAGTAGAAATTTAAGATACATTCACATAAAATAGTCCATCCTTTGCTAGAACACATAAAAATGAGTGGATACACTCCAAATGAATTGTTGCTGATTGAAGGAGGAAGAGCAATGGGAATGGGGAATGCACATTCAGGAGAATCAATAAGAAAAATTTTGAAAGACTGCAAAAAAGAAAGAATAGGAGTAGTCTCCCAACAGCTGTGCCAACTCTTGCAGATGTTTAGTTAACATAATCTTTAACAAGCTTGGGATGTACTAATGCAAAGCTAACTTTCTGGAATACCTGTCAATATGGAATTATCTAGGGTCTCTTAGTTAAGTGAAGAGATCAGAGAATTATTGCTTTGTGGTGTTGGTAACTTCTTAGGAGGTTTAGCCAAATTATAAATATTCGAGAGCAATAGAATAAGGTATCAAGTTGTTTTACTTTTACAGTAAGCCATTCTGGGAGGGTGTCTTCACTCCATAATAATATGGTGACACCTCTTTGCTCATATGTTCTCTCCACCAGCCATTTCTTTCTGACACCTGTAAGCCATGATGGCTTTCTATATTGAGAAAGATGATATACTACTGGCAAAATCTTTCCTAGAATCTCTTCTAGGTTGGGCTTAAAATTTAAATGGAAGTGGAGGAAAGAGCTCTGTGTTTGGTGTTCACCGTGAGGAAGCCAAGATTTTTTTTTCATTGTTGTATTCTTTTAAACAGCCTGCACTGTTTTTAATCATAGTGTTCTAGGAAGGTGTAACTGTCAGATAGCAAAAGATGAACTCAACAGGGCACGATCATAAAATAACTTTATGTCTCCTCCTGTGGCCCTTTCAGACCAATTCAGTGTGCTTGTTTAAGTCCCAGAGATTTTCCAGGAGCTCTTAGATTATAAAATGTCCTCAATTGCTTCAAGTCACAAGAATAGTCTCAGTTTGGCAATTTAAGGATGCGGCCCTGTTTAATAATAAAACTCTGAACTTCAGTTGAAGTTTGATATTCTCCTTTCCCCCACTTTATTCTGCTACTTTGAGCTGGGAATCTAAGACTAGGAGAGGTGAGCCATATCAGTTTGTATACATTCCACTTATATGTACTTTACCTTCATGTACACCCTTCACTCTACCCCACTGCCTCCCCCAGGGTTGAAACTGGGGGCAAGAGAAAGGAGTAAGGGTAAGGAAAGTTCTTCCTTCATTGAAAAAGATGTTATCTGGCATTGCAGATAATTTCTCTGCAATTTCTGCATTTATAGATCATAGGGAGATAAATTCTTCCAAAGATATTTTTTATGAAGTGAACACATCATGGTCACCAAATACAGAAAACGTTTACAAAAACATAAAGTCACAAGTTTGCATTTCAAGGATAATTTAAAGACAATTATCCTAAATAAAAAAAAAAATGAAGCAGAATTCAATAGCTTTAGAAGATAATACAGCATGATCACATGAAATGCATTTGAGTGATACGCAGCTGGTTTGGCATAAGAACATACATCATAATATATCAAAGTACATAGATGTCCATTGGTGAAATACTGTAATAATATAGATAACCAAACAAGCATTTGATAAAATTTGACATCCATTCTTTTTATTTATTTATTTAAATTCAAGTTAGGTAACGTACAACGTAGTCTTGGCTTCAGGAGTAGAACCCAGTGATTCATCTCTTACGTATGGCACCCAGTGCTTATCCCCAAAAGTGCCCTCCTTAATGCCCATCACCCATTTAACCCATCCCCCCACCCATCTCCCCTCCAGCAACCCAGTTAGTTCTCTGTATTTAAGAGTCTCTTATGATTTGCCTCCCTGTCTGTTTTTACCTTATTTTTTCTTCCCTTCACCTGTGTTCATCTGTTGTTTCTCAACTTACACATACAAGTGAAGTTATATGGCATCTTGATTTAAAAATTCAATTAAATAAGCATATGTAGATTCCTCTTTAGCATGATTGTAAAAATTACCCATCTCTATCAAAATAGCATCATACCTAGTGGGAAAACTCTAGAAACATTTCCACTGAAATCATAAATAAGAAAAGAATGTCTACTAACACCACTGTTATTTAACGTTGTTTAGACTGAGGTACTAGATGATGTAAACAGGCAAGAGAGATGCACATTTGAAATGAAGAAGTAAAGTCTCTGCATACAATGTGAGTTATAAACCTACGAAACCAAAGATCAAGTGAAAAAACTACTATAAACAATAAGATTGAGAGAGATGACCACTACAAAATTAATATAAATAAGCAACTTATATCTGATCAACCACCAGTTAGATAATGGATGGAAGACCCCATTTAAAATCACAGTAACACATTGTGCAGAGCCAGACCCCAAAGCCAAGGAGCACATGGTCAGTGGTCATCATATCTGTGAATTGCAACAAACATGTGGCATGCCTTAAAATGTGAAATAAATAAAAATAAAACTGTAATAAAAAGATGAATTCCCTAGAATGAACTCAAGAAGAAATGTACAATGTCTATACAAAGAAAACTTCTTAAGACCCGTAGGAGCCTTGACAATGAAAAGGTATACAATATTCTTGGAGAGGAAAATGCTATCTCATAAATATAATTTGTCAAGTTAAATTATACATTTGATGCAATTCCAATGAAATAGTAATAGGGAATCTATTGATGGGCAAGCTCATGTTTCTCTGTGTAAATGTTTTTGTTGTTCAATATTTAATTTTCATTTTAATTTTTAATCTCTCATGTAGACATTTCTTTGTTATTTTACTGGCTAATGATTTTTTAAATTCAATTATTTGCTTAAGAATTTTTTGTCAACATTTTTTTGTATAATAGAATTTTCATCTAGGATCATGTTCTTTCTTCCTGAGTTATTATAATCTTCAGAATTTTCTTTTTTGAGAGTTTGTTGGTGGAAAATCCCCTCCCTCTCTCTTTTTCTCTCTCTCTTTTTCTTTCAATTTTGGGGTCCTGGAAATGATTTATTTTGATTGTTTTAATGTTTGCTTAGCTAGGTACAGTATTTGGCTGCTGGATTTTTTTCTTGGTTCTTTGGTATTACCTTATTGTCTTCTGATTTCCATTTTGCAGTTGAGAATTCACTAGTAGGACCAATTGTTGCTCTTATAGATGATTTGTGTTTTCTGTTTGATTACTTTTTCCAGTGTTCCCTTTGTCTTTAATAATCTGCACTTTTACTCTGATGAGTCTAGCTTTAGATAGCTTTTTTCCTGTCTTGTATAAGACTAGTTATCTTTCCTGAATTAAGAATCCATATCTTTCATTAGTTCTAGAAAGTTCCCATCCATCATTTCTTCAACTATTGCCTCTTTCCAATTCTTTTTGCTTCTTTTGAAATGTCAATGATATCCTTTGTGGACATTTTTTCAATCTATGCTCCATGTTGCTGATGCTCTTTTCTCTTCCCTATTTCTCTCTTTTTCTCGATGTGCTACATTCTAAAAATTTTTTCAGTTCTATATCAAGCACCTTACTTACCTCTAATCAGATGTGTCTGATCTACTCTTTGGGCTGCTATTGGTTTTTTAAATTATAGCAATTATAATTCTGGGGGGAGATATATTTGACTATTCTTCAAATCTGTCCTTTAACATGTAATTATTAGCTCATGTTTTTATTTAGTTTATACCCCCTTATATTTTAAACACATGGATTGTCTATTCTTCATTTGATTATTATATGAAACGTATGGGTCTAATAAAACTATTTATTATTTATGTTTACCCTTATTTGTGGTGGCTTCTTTCCTCATAGTAGGTCTTAGTTTGTGAAAATCCAAAGAGGTCCAGTTTGAGGGAATTTGGGCATTGCCTACCTGTGACCATTCAAACTTAACTGTCTCCATGCTTCTTTCTTTATTTTCCACCTGACTTAGCCTCCAGTTTGTTAATTCTTTCCCAAAATGTGTAATCTTTAGCTAAACCTATGCCGAGTTAATCTTAGCTGTTACATTTTTTGAGCTCTAGAATTCTCATTTTTAAAAATATTTCAGTTCTCAATCTTTTTATTTTCCTGAACACATTAGGTATAATTATTTTTAAGTATCTGGTAACTATTTTATTATTCCCTATTGATCTGTTTATATTACATATTTTTAATTTTGTTCACATTATTTTTGTATGTGACTGATTATTTTTGATGGAGTGCTAATCTTTACTTATGAAAAAATATAGAAATAGTGTGAGGCCCAGAATAATTTTATCTTCCTCCAGAGAGGATCTACATTAGTTTCTGATACGAGACCAGGGGCTTTAGCCATCCCATACTACCTTGATTCAGTTTCAGGGATTGAGGTGGCTCAATGCTGGGTATCAGTCCCTATAAGGTCCAGTATATTCATAAGTCATCTTTACTCTTAGGGTACATTCCTTTTGTGAATATACAAGTCCTTCTTCTTTGTTAATCCCTGGACTCTAATGATTGTCTCTTGGTGTGAAAGAGACACAAGTCCTTGACTCCATGGTTATTTCATTAGCTCTTAGCAGGCCCCTAGAGAGGTGGAGTTCATCACTAGCTTTCTGCTCTGACTCCCTGGGAGAATCCTTAGCCTTACTGGCACCGTAGGCTGCCAGCACTCTGCCCTGGCCTTGCTCTTACTCCAGAGAGGGAGTCGTTCTGAAGTCCCTTTCTTCTCAGGGTCCTCCTCTCCTTGTGAGTTTACTTTTATGGTTCCATCTCTTTATCTCTTGATGAAATATGCAGAACACTGGTCTGTGTTTTCTGAGAAGAATATGGTGGTGGCGGTGGTGGTGAGGTGGAGGAAGCGGTGGACGACAGTAGCTGGAATCATTTATTGAGCACTATTTGTTGAGAGAGAGGATGCCAAGCAGGCTCCATGCTGCCAGCACAGAGCCCGATGTGGGGCTCGATCTCACCAACTATGAGATCATGACCTGAGCTAAAATCAAGAGTCAAACGCTTAAATGACTGAGCCACCCAGGCACCCCTATTGAGCATGTCTTAAATGATAGCCACATCACCATGTGCATGTGTGTGCTGCTTTATTTAACCTCCTTCAAGAAAATCATGTAAAAATGTTTTATTTCCATTTACAACTGAAAATTGAAGCTTAGAAAGATGAACCACTTGCCTATGGCTCATATAGTTAGTAAGTAGCAATGCTAGAGTTTTAATATGTAAAAGACTCCTCTTTTTATAACTCTGGTACATTTTCTAAATGAAAATTACCTACATGTGCTGTGATAAATAATTCTTAACTTACATATTCATTTTTATAATAGTCCTGTAAGGACATTGGTAAAATGTATTACAAATAAACACTTAGTATTATATATTATATTTAACTAGCCATTCAAAGCCCAAAATGTAAGATAATCTTAAAAATTTGGCATCTGTTATTGCAAAACTTTTCATTTCTTCTCTCCTACTAACTAGCTGTAGAAAGATGGGAAAATTACATGATATTTCTATTGGTCTGTTTCTCAACTGTATAATGAAAGGGTTAGTTTAAATGATCTTTGACTTCTTGAGATGAAACACTTCTTATATTCTTAAAAATATCATATGAATCAAATGACTTTTAAAAACAGTTTAAGAAAGTTATTTTGTAAACTCTTTAGTCAAATAGAGCTTCCCCCTATATTTTGAAATCAAATGGCCATACTTTGCATATGTATGTTTTGCTTTAAACAAGATATACATTTTCTTAGATAGATGAAGGTAGATTCTGGAAGCTGGAAAAACATGCGTGGCAGGCACTATTAGCAGCTGTTTCTTCTGTCTATCCATTCTATCTCATTAATAGAAGCTAATTTAATTTGTAATTAAAATATAATTGACATAAAACACTGGAAGTTTAAGATGTGTATACTGTGTTGATCTGATACACATGTATGTTACAATATGATTACTACCATGGTAATAGTTAATATCTCTATCACATCATATAATTTTCCTTTACGTATGGTGAGAACCCTTAAGATCTAGTCTGTTAGTAACTTCCAAGGATATAATATAGCTTTGTTGACTATAACCGCAATGTTGTGCACTACATCCCCAGAATTTATTCATCTTCTAACTGCAAGTTTCTACAATTTGGCCACCATTTCCCAATTCCTCTATCCACCAGCCCCTAGTAACCACCATTTCACTCTCTGCTAATAGAAACAAATTTAGTTCAGCATGGCAGCGTGCCCAGCTATAAATTCTAGCTTCACCATCACACACAGAAAGGATGGACATGTGGCCCAGTTCTACGAGCCAATGAAATGTAAAGTATAACATTGTAATAACTTTGTCTGGTGACAGATGGCAACTAGACTTATCAGTGGGGTCATTTTGAAACGAGTAAAAATACAGAATCACTTGGATGAGTACCTGAAACGAATAGGATATTATGTGACAATTATACTTCAATTTAAAAAATAATAAAAAATAAAGTTGCCCATCTCCAGTCAATACACACATATATACATACATAAAGTGACAATTCCTGGGAAGTGTTTGCTTTCCTGATTTAGATACCTCCTCTTCTTCCTGGCCCTTTCTTCTTTCCTCCTACCTGGAATGCCACAAAAGGCTTATAGGAGTGGCAGCTTTCTTGCAACCAACTGTAGACCAAAGCCACATGCTAAGGATGGCAGGGTAGACTGTCCTTGGTGACAGCCTGAGCAATCTACCTCTAAAATGTTCTGTTATATGAGTGAATAAATCACCACATTTTAAATCACCAACAGTAGGGTTTTGCTGGCAAATGAGTTCAGAGCTGGCAGAGCGGGTATTGATTCTAGTCTACAATAAAAATAGTAGAATGAGATATAAGGCACACATTCCCTTTTGTTCTCAATCAAATTTAATCTGCTGTGAGTGACCACCTGCTTGGTTGGTGGGAAATTCATCCTCAGTCATTTTTGTGATTCCCGTCCTGTCTTCTCAAGAACGCCAGACATGGGGCGCCTGGGTGGCTTAGTCGGTTAAGCGTCCGACTTTCGCTTGGGTCATGATCTCGCGGTTCGTGGGTTCGAGCCCCGCGTCGGGCTCTGAGCTGACTGCCAGCTCAGAGCCTGGAGCCTGTTTCAGTCTGTGACTCCCTCTCTCTCTGACCCTCCCCTGCTCACGCTGTCTCTCTCTCTCTCCTAGAAATTAAAAAAAAAAAAAAAAAAAAAACATTAAAAAAAAAAAGAACGCCAGACTTACGAGGTACTTAAATACACACAAAAAAAACAGGGAAAGTGCCAGGGTCTATATTCACTGAACATTTATTTACCTATTTTCCAAGAACTATATGAAAGAAGGGAATACATAGTGAAAATGCCTGTAGCTATGAATGTGTTGTTTGGCACTCAGGTCTAGGCAGACTTGGGGACATGCACCATGTCCAAGATTTGCCCATGAGATTTTTAGCCCCTGGCCTCCTGACCAAGGTACAGAGTCCTGGGTTCAGTCTGGCATCAAGGCACTACCTTATCTCCCTCCCCTAGAGCAGGAAATGTGTGAAACCCTATCCCTATATTTGAGCTTAGGAATCTAAACCTTCTTGGGGTCCAAGAGCCTCTGCTTCGCCCAATTTAAACATTTCCTGCAACTCCTCCCTCTATAGAAGGGACCTCACTTAATTTTCATGATAATAGCAAACACTATTGTGCTCTCCCAGTCATACAGATGAGGAAACTGAGGCACAAAGGGCAAGGATGAAGTCACCCAGCTAATAAGTAGCAGAGACAGAATTTGGATGCAGATAGCTTCGTTTTCATCCCTGCCCCTAACCATGTATTGTGCTACTCTCTGCTTATAACACAAAGGCTTCTCACTGCCGGCTACCCTTGGGTAGGGGTAGACACATTCCAACTGTTAGAAATACAATGCTGATCTTCTTTTCCTGGGTCTGATGAGGGAAGGGGTATTAACTCTCAGTACTTTTCTTAGTAGCTCACTCTGTTATATAGCTAATAAAAACAGTATGTTGCTTTAAAAATGCACTAATTGAAGCTCCTTGTGTCTTAGTTTTCTCATAAGTTGGAGATAGTCATTCAACTACAACTTTGCTTCTATATTTTACCTCATTACGATTCAGTGATAAGATGATGAAGGTATTGTCCAAAAAGGTGTTTGAAATCTTGAGGGGAAAAAATGTGATATTATAACTAGAAAATTGATACAACAGCTGATACCATCACTGGTAAAATGAATTTTTGCTCTGGTATCCCTAGATGCTCCCTATTCAATTCTTACTAAAATATATTTCAATCTAGAAGAAAATAGGGACCCTGCCAACTGTTATTAATGCTCGTTGACTTTTAATTGAAGCGCACTCTTGGAAAATGTCATATGTATCTGGGGAAATATAATGCATTCAGCATAAGAATAAATATCTCTTTGAGTGAGTTACATCCAGGGATTTTTTTTTCTTTTCACTTTTCAGTCATTCCACAATCTCTCTGGTTTATCAACTCCTTTTTCTTTGCTAAGCAGTGATGGTAATGCATACATTTGCCTTTTCCAGTAAATCATCCTTTTATAATTTGGCTTTCTTTCAATCTCAGATTCCCATCAGAAGGGTTTTACCTCGAGGCATATTGCAACCAATTTCCCTCGTAATTAATGCCATATCTGCCTCAGAGTCCATTTGAACTCCCAAATGAAAATTGATGAGGCAGCCAACCACGATAATCAGATCACATACCACTGATTAAACTATCAGTCTAGTTTCCAGACTATCACCTTATAGTACTGCATCATAGCCAGAGGGGGAGTTTTCTGGTCTTTTGCAATGTATATTGCTCATTATAAGTGTCCATAAATTGCCATTAGCAGACCAAGAGAGGGATTTTCTATGACCCCTATCAAATTCTACCAGAAAGACTAATGATCAAAGAGGTTTGTGTTACAGGGACTGAGACGCCACAGCACATGAAAAAAAAAAAAAAGCTGTCTGGACTTGATAAAACAAGCCACAGACTGTGACAAAAACCTCCAGAAAAAGAAAAACTATTCGCGTAGATGTTTTCTCTCATGCAGGTGGAGTGTGGATGGTTGAGCTGCATTATTGCCTAGGGAACATGGTGACTAAATCCTCTACCCACCAGTCTTCAACTCCAGACCTCAGGGTGGGAGTGGGATTGGAAGTTGGTGTTTGAGATGACTCTTCACCAAATAAATGGTCAGAGCAAGAATTCATTCATCCTCTCATTCATTCGATTCATTGGTTCACTCACTCTCTCAGTGTTTTTCAGGCATTGTGAGATGCATGAGATCACTTCATGAAAAAGATATTGGGTCTGTTCTGGTGGAGCTGATACTCTAAGAGTGGGTGAGGAGGGCAAATAAGTAACCAGACCATTCAATGCAGGGGGTTAAATGCTAAAGGGGAAGTAAGCATGGGGTACAAGTCAAATATGCAGGTATGTGTGTGTGAGAAGGCTTCCTGGAAAGGAGCCCTAGAGCCCTCCCCAGATGGGGATGGTTAGCCAGGTGAAGAATAGGGGCAGGACAGAGCATTCAAGGCAGTGGAAACAATTTGACCCAAGGGTGGGATGGACTGAAAGTCTGACTTGTTCGGTGGCTTTGAAAAGTTAACCACAGCTGGAACAAAGGGATAAGAAGGGTTTTGTGGAGAAAATAAGAGTAGAGGAAGGCTGGTGGACATTCTGCTCTGATAAATCCAGTGGACTATCAGTGGGGGCAGGGTGGCTATGGGAGTAGTTATGAACACATACACATATGTAAATTTATTTTTAAATACATTAGTTATTCAATCTGTAGTGTGTGGTGGTTGTCTGGGTACCATTTTGGAATATTTTTAAGCAAGTCATTTAAAAAATTCAGGACAGCCTTAGATATGAACCCCACCCCCAGGAGACTGTCTGTGACACTTTCAAGCAGGTACTTTATGTCCCAATTTGAATGACCTGACTTTGGTTTATCTCTGTAATAGCCATAGCTACTTCCAAAGTAATGGCCAGTGTCTTCCAAGATAAGAAGTTCCAGAGCTTTTTCCTATTATAGAACAACCTGCATCAGTGGGGACCTAAATCACATTGACTTACTGAATTAAAAAGGTTGACTTGTCCACTTTTCAAAGGCACAGCTCCCCTGTGCAACTTTCTGGCTGCCTGTGACCACTGAGTAGCACAGCGCATAGAAGGCTGTCATGGCAGTCGAGGGGAAGGAGCCATGTGGCCTGCTGTGCAGGTATGTCTTGCAGAATCAATGGACACTCAAATAAGGATCCAGGTTCAAGAAAATAAACTGAAAACAAAGTACACAATGAACAAATGGCTTAGTAATATTGGCTATGCTTGCACTGTTCTAAAAAAGCTGATTTGTTCTTATAATTTATTTTAGGCAAAGAACGTCTTGTCTCAAAAATGACAAGCTAATTTTATAGTTATTATAACTCTTAAAACTGACGATGATGGTGATAGTAGTTACTCATACAATAACACGGCCAAGACAAATCCCAAGGGAAGAACGCAAACAGAATCAAATGGAGAGATTTGTCTGTGCCCTAGTTCCTCTGAACTAGAAATTTCTGAAGGTGTTTTGTGTGCCATGCTGCACTGTTTGCAGTTTTTTGTTTTTAAACTTCAGGAACATCAAAGTGTTGCAAGAGATTCAAAGACAGATAATAAAATTCTTCTGAGGCTGTCTTACAGAACTGGGCTGACTGCCTGAGAGAACAGTGCTGTTGGATCAGCCCTTGCTTAGGAAGCCGCCACACTGGGCCCCCGAGACCCCTCCATCTCATCCACAAGACAAGGGCTTAGACCATTATTCATTGCCTGGCTGGCCTTGGGGCGGCTTGCACACCTTCGGAGAAGGGCAAGGACAGCACCTGTTCAGAGCTCGGAGCCACACTGTGTGGTTTCCTCAGAGAGGGTTTAACTGCACATTTGCCATGGAGTTCTCTGCCTCTTCTTTCTGGTGCGGCCCTCAAACAACTATAAGGGGGAAGTCTTAGGATCTAGTTCCTGACCTGAGACTAGATTAATGAATGCCACGACTGCTTCAGGGCAATGTGCACCTGCCCAGACACACTGGATTCCAGACCACTGCCATTTGTTACGTTGTAAAGAAGTTTCCTTAGTTCCATTCTTGAAAACAAGTCTCAGTACAGGATGGGGGTAAAGACCCTGACAGTAGGTTTGGCCCCTCACACAGATGATGTGAAAGTGAAGAGGAGTCAGATGTGGAGGGAACTTATATTCACTGAATTTCCACTATGTGCCAGACACTGAGCTAATGGTCCTGTGTGTGTTCTGTTTTTCTTTTATATATTTATTTTTTCAATATATTTTTTTATTTATTTCTAGGAGAGAGACAGAGAGACAGCGTGAGCAGGGTAAGGTCAGAGAGGGAGGGAGTCACAGACTGAAACAGGCTCCAGGCTCTGAGCTGGCAGTCAGCACAGAGCCCATCGCGGGGCTTGAATCCATGAACTGCGAGATCATGACCTAAGCGAAAGTCGGACACTTAACCGACTAAGCCACCCAGGCGCCCCTGTGTGTTCTGTTTTTCAATCCTCACTGGTGCCCTATGACTTGCACTTCAGTAACTTTTGCTGGCTCACACCATTAATGTGATATGCTTAAGGCCACCCAGAGAATAAATGGTGGGACTCAGGTCACACCTGGATCTGTCTGCTCCTAAACCCATCCTATTTCCATTATGCCACATTTTTCCCCCCAAGGATATAGACTACAGGGTGAGGACTCTTATGGAAACAAACAAAAAAGACTTATCTGTGCTCAGTATCCAAAAAAGTACTAAACCTTCTTCGATGGCCTCTGATTTGCTTTAAAAAAAATTTTTTTTAATGTTTATTTATTCTTGAGAGAGAGAGAAAGAGAGCACAAGTAGGGGAGGGGAAGAGAGAGAGGGAGATACAGAATCGGAAGTAGAATCCAGGCTTTGAGTTGTCAGCACAGAGCCTGATGTGGGGCTCAAACCCACAAATCATGAGATTGTGACCTTAGCCAAAGTCAGACACTTAACCTACTGAGCCATCCAGGTGCCCCTGATTTGCTTAGTTTTAAATAGAGAATAGTGACCAGAAAAATGAGCAAACAGAAACTTCTACATTCTACTTCATGCCTATTTTTCTTAAGTAATCTCAGTCGCCAGAAAAGGATCCATTTAAAAATCTTATTCTAACGAGTTTCTGTCTCAGGACAGATTATTAAGAAATATATGGATTTCCCATGTTTTTACATTTTGTTCATTAGATCATTTGGATATTTTATCATTTTGTGACCATCAGTAAACTCTTAATAATAAAAATGAACTTGTCACCTAAAGGAGCTCTTTGTTATACCCCTAAATCGATTTCAGGGGCCAGCTGGTAGTCTCAGTAAATCCCTGCTTTCCTCCATTTTCAACAGGGAACTGAAAGAACTTACAATGAATTTGTCCAAACTTGAGTATGATCCATTGACTCAATATACCCATCAGGAATCACAGATACTTTAGTTGCCCATGTTAGTTCCCATGTCTCTTCATACCACACCACCTAAAAAATTTAGGATTGGAGCACATAGAGATAGAGGTAAAGGACAGAGGATGTCAAGTCCCTCGGGTACTTGAGGCTAGAGTTCTTTCTTAACCCTTGCCCACAATTCCCTATGTGGAGAAATGCCATAGCAGAGATAAACTAGAGAGTTTCCCTGTGGATTGCATGGCCACAGTTACATACATATTCAGCATCTCTCAACCAACCAGAACAATGGCAAACTATGGAATAAAGGAGGTAAGAAATAAAGACACAAAGACTGAATAATCAAATGGAGGAGTCAGTTAGCTAAGCAGAAGAAAAGAGTACAGTCGTAGGCTGGCAAAGGTTATAATTATCAAGTTCTGTGAGTGTCAAATACTGGGAAAGCAGAACTAGGGGAGAGAATGGCAGAAGGCAAGGTTAAGGTGGGAGAGACATGGACCAGGGAAAGGAAATGAGGCCAAGTAATTAGGGATGAATCACAAGAAGCAGAATCTGACAACGGAGAGCAGAGATCAGGAGGAACAAGACTGCAACAAAATAAGAAAAAGAATGAGTTTATTGAGTTTGGGGGGAAAAGCAGACTTATGAGTCCCAACGGCTCCTGAGGTTGGCATCACTGGATTGTAGCAAGGTACCTATGTAACTGATGCCTAGAATGATAAGGTTGGGTCATTGAGAACATTTTAAAATAGGAGTGTGTTTTATGGAAGACTGCGGAGAAGCCTAATACATTTTAGATGGATTTTAATAAAATATATTTGGATTTAAGTTTTATCAGTGAATGCATAAACATTTAACTCTTTGAAAGTATAACCAGTTCCTAACCATCCTAGGTAAATGAAAGCCTAGCCAAAGAGATCACTTGCCACATTTGGGAAATGGATTCCCATTTCTAGATCATTAGGTCCATGGGGGAAGAGTGGAGGCAGTGTGGAATTGCAAGGCTTAGGAAACTTCTGAGTGTGCCAGGCTGTTTTAGCCACACCCTGGCAGAGGACTTGCAACTGGGAGAAGAATTGGCGGCAGAGTAAGGCAAGTTAGACGCTTACCTCTGATGGAAAATTTGAGGCTTCACCAAAACCTCCAAGAATCAAGATAAATGATATTTTGATGGAATATTTCTACAAATCTAAATTAGTGCAAAAACTCCATGATGAACATGCACTCCATGGTGCAGTGTACTGAGAGAGAGACAGGGGATTCAAAGACAAAGCTCAAGTGGCATGCCAATCACTGACTTAGGGGATTCAGAGAAGGAGCACATTCGGGGGAGGATGATGGTAAGCTCTGCTAGGACTTTGTCACATACGAGGTGTACGTGAGCTATCAAATGGAGGAAATTCAGCCAATGACTGGAAATATGAGTTGGTACTTGGCAGAGAAGTCTGAGCTGCCTATAGAGAGAGAGGCTCACATGTAGATGCTACTAGACGCCCCTGTATAGGTGAGTCTGCCCAGGCAGCAGGCATATAGACAGAAGAGACAGATGATTGCACTGAATTTAATAATAAAAAGCAATAGTAAGTAACATTTATTTAACTTTACTATGTGCTTACCACTCTGCTGAGTTGTTTACAAGCAGTATCTAATAAAATCCTCACAAGGACTCTAAAAGATCTATGCTATTATTATTCTCATTTTACTGATGAAGAAATGGATGTTTAGAGATGTTAAGTAAGCCAGGATTTGAGCTCAGCAAGTAAATGGCAAAGCCAAGATTTAAACTCGGGAGGGTAAAGGAAAGAGAGGGGCAACGTGAAGAAAAGAGCAAGGACCAGGGTTTGAAATCTGGCTTTGTCGTTTATGGGCTGTGTGGTCTTGGCCAGCACTCATCCTCCTGCGGTCTCTGTTTCTTCATCCGTAAAATGGGGATAGCAAAGGCTACCTCATAGGGTTAATGGGAAGATGAGGCAGGACATGTTAAGTGTCTGATACATAGTAGGTACACAACATGAGCTAGATAACTATGGCAATCATTAGGAACACACCAGGGTCGTGGCAAACATTTAAGGGATCTTAGTGTAGAGAAGATAGAGGAAAACATGATGGAGAGGGAAAAGCAGAGCCAGGAGAGATGCAATCAAAGGGAGGAAGCACACCAGCGTTTGGTTGGTTTGACAGCCATTGATGTCCTTAGCAGAAGCGGTAAGTTTAGTGAAGTGGTTGGGTGGGGAAGGGGTGGCACTGAGTGATGCTGAGGAAGGAGAGCTGATGTTGTGGACAGTGCTTCCTGAAAGTGTGCTCTGAAGGGAAGGAAAAGGTGAGATGTGCTTCAGGGAGACACGGAGGTCAGGAAGAGTACTCTCCCATTCCACATACATCCCATGATGGGGGAGAAATTGGACTGTCTTTCTCCCTGAGAAGAGAAGTCATGGAAAGTGAAAGAAAACATCAGTCCTAAAACCAGTGACGACTTTCTACTTGAACAATACTTTCTTCTTTCTTTCTACTTGAACAATAGTTGAACATATTCAAAAACACTTTTATATCCAACATGATGTGGAGCCTTCAGAGCAATTCTGTGGAGTAGATAAAGTGGGTAGATCCCCCAATTTATAGATATTGAAATGAAGACTCAAAAGAAAAGAGATGAATTAAAGGATTGTCAATGTGGAAAGATTAAGAGACTCCCTCCTCATCCCAGCTGGTGTGCAGAGGGCAGGTAATGGGCTGATTCTCTAGCATAGCCATGAGAGGGGCCATGTTCCAAGAGAGGGCTACTAGCAGGAGAGGTATACTCCCTGGAGGTGAAAATGCGTGGGAGGAAGTGAGTGAGACAGAAGAGACCCATAGGTAGCCCCCACAGAAAGTCTAAACCATGAGAGAGAGGTCTGAAAAGGACTGTAAAGTTTAACTTTGCATTAAGAATATACTAAGATTTTTTTTTGGAATTGTCTTAAAACATTGAGATAAGATTGAAATTGTTTGCAGTGGCTTTTTTCTCTGGGGCCCTAGGCACATGGGACATGGCGATATTTTCTTTTTTGGAAAAGAAAGAACAAAGGTAGAAAGAAGAAGAAGTAACTGGAAAGGTAAGGGTTTTAGGAAAGATTGAGGTTTCAGAGAAAGACGTAGGATTTAGAGAAAGTGGTAGAAGGTGAATAGAGATGGGCTGAGGTCATATTCTGGGAGAGAAAATCTACACTGAATTTAAAAGAAAATCAAGACCTTGAGAGAAGCTGGGGGAAATGAGATATTGGCCTGGAGGCTAATGACCAAAATAAAAGTGGTATGAAAAAGATGGAAGGTGTATTTCTCTCACATGGAAGTCTGGGTTTGAAGGCAGTCTGGGGGGCTAGCGGTGCTCTATGAGGTGAAAAAGGGGGCCCGGATTCCTTATGCCTTGTTGCTACCACTGGTGCTGTCCTTATTTGTGTGACCAAAGTTGGCCCTCTACATCCATATTCCAACCCAGTGGAGGGGGGAAAGAGGAAGGGAGAGCTCTGAGTTTTCTTTGAAGAGCAGAAGCTCTGAATTGTGCATATTGCTCTGGTCACATTCCATTTGTCAGAACATTGTCAGATGGCCATATGTAGCTGCACGGGAAGCTGGGCAATATGGTCTCCAGGTGGGCAGTCCTGTGCCCAGCCCAAACTCAGGGGAGTGTGTTACTGAAAGAAAGAAGAAAGGACTGTAAAGTGAGAACGATTAGTCTCTGCACTCACAGTTAGATACCATAGTTCGATAATCAGAAGATCCCAAATAAGTTAGCTGGAGTAGGTTATGCAGAGTGTGAGTGCTAATCTGAGTTCAGGTTGCAGGAGTGCGGTGTATTGGTTTTTGAGGGAAGTAAGAGAATAGTAAATTGTGGAGGGGTGATGTGTGTATTGGACGTGACAGGTTGTACTAAGCAGGACACACTCATGGGTCCGTGACTCTTGTTTATAAATACGCCTCTAGTTCAGGAGTCAGCAAACATTTTCTGTAAAGGGACAGATGGTAAACATGTTAGCCTTTGTGGGCCATACAGTTTTTGTCAAATCTATTCAACTCTGCCATGTTGGAGCATGAAAACAGCCTAAACAATAAAAGCAAATGGGTTGTTTCCCTATAAAATGTTTTTTATAAAAACAGGCTGTGGGTCAGATTTGACCTGTGGCCATAGTTTGCTGACCTCTAGTCTATGGCTCTGAAAATACGGTCCTCTGTACCTAGAATATAACCCTATCAAGTGTAACAATTTCATCTACATTCACTAATCCATTTATTTAACTGGATGTGTTCTAGGCTAAGCTGTGGGATATGAAAGACCAAGAGACACAGTGCCTGAACACATTGTCTAAAGAGATATACATGGAAATAATTGCAAAACGCCATGGTAACTTTTCTTTCTTCCTTATTTTTTTTCTTTTTTAACTGAAGTATAATTAGCATAGAGTGTTCATTAGTTTCAGGTATGGAGTTTGATGCTTCAACAGTTCTATACATTATCTGGTGCTTATCAAGATAAGCGATCCCCTTTATTTCATTCCTCCCTCCACCGACTTCTCCTCTGGCAACTACCAATTTGGTCTCTGTATTTAAGAGTCTGGTTTTTGTTTGTCTCTTTTTTTCTTTGTTCATTCGTTTTGTTTCTAAAATTCCAGATATAAGTGAAATCATACACCAGTAATGTCTACAATAGATGGGTCAGAATAAGTAGGAACACACAGCCAAAGTTTGCCTGGGGGTCAGGGAAGCCTTCTCAAAGGCAAGGCTCAGGCTGGAGCGGAAGAAATTCTCACCAAACAGAGAAGGGAATTTCCCAGTGTGTGTGTTGTGTGTGTGTGCGCACGTGGGTGTGTGTGATGGGGGTGAATAGTATGTGGATAAAAATGGCAAATGAGAGAGCGTGGTGTGTTTGTAGCACTCCCACATTTGAGGAACAGAGATAAATGCTTAGAAGTTAGGTTATAAAAGGCCATTTATAAGTTGTTCCAAGGAATTTCATTTTATGCTGTAGGTCATGGGGAGCCATTGAGAATGAAAATGAGCGGGGCGGTGACAGCAGCAGATCTGTTAGAGAGCTCGCTCCTGCAGGAGCATGGATGGGGGAGGCAGCCTATAGGCAAGACAAGAGCAGGAAAACCAGTAACTGTCATTGAAGATCATATGTTTGGGCGAGGGGGAAAGGGCCTGAAATGAGTTGCCAGTGATGGAAAGGGAAAGAAAGAATGGACTCAAGAGATTTTTTTTTTTTTAATGCTTTATTTCTAGGAGAGAGAGACAGCGCGAGCAGGAGGGTCAGAGAGAGAGGGAGTCACAGACTGAAACAGGCTCAGGCTCTGAGCTGGCAGTCAGCACAGAGCCCGATGCGGGGCTCGAACTCACGAACCGTGAGATCATGACCCAAGTGAAAGTCGGACGCTTAACCGACTAAGCCACCCCGGCGCCCCGGACTCAAGAGATTTTTAAAAGTCAAGGTGATACGAATTGTTGGCTTATAGAAAGCAAATTGTGTAGGGAGAAGGAAGAATTCGGTATGGCACCCAGGATTCTGACTTGGGTAACCAAGTACACAGTAGCACTTATGAAGACAGTAGGGATTACAGAAGGCCTGGGTTTGGGGGATTTGATTGCTTCTGGTATGTGTTGGACATGGCTGGGAAAATCCAGGTGGGGTCCACTGTGCAAATCGGCGTTTATATCTGTTCCTTGGGAGAGAGTCTGGACCAGAACTATAAACATAATCAAGTAAGATGCCTCAGATGTAGGGGTAATTACTCACACTCTGTTACATTCTGGAAAATACCATTGCAAGACCAACATGGACAATATAGAAGTCAGGGGAAATTCAAAATGTGGGTATAAGATATAAAATCAAGCCAGAATCTTCTGGTACTAACAGTAGACTTCAAATTCTGCCTTGAAGTTCCCTATGACCAGTACAAAGAATGAGGCCATTGCTTGAGTCACAGTATCTATAGGAGAAACAATCAATTGTTTAATGGGAGCCAGTAGGTCTTGGTACTGAAATCTAAGTTTCCCATGTGATATGGTAAGCAACTTCTTCAACAACATCTTTTTATTTATATGAAAAATAAAATAACTTCACTGAGTTCTTTTTTCCTCGGCTCTCAAAGGGTTACTTTAAAGCCAAGTTGTATAAGAACGTTGTTCTCAACTCACCTGTCATCTTCATAAAGTCCCTAGATCAAGAACTCTCTGAGGGTCATGCCGGAGACAGACTGAAGCAGGAGGAACCTAAATGACATTCTGGTTGCTGGAGTGGGAAACATCAATAAATAAGGGCCTTACAGCCTGTTGTCTTAAAAATGACACGTTTTTTTCTCTTAGTGGATTTTATTTAATTATTCTTTTATGTATGTTTAAGAGATTTCTCTGAAGGAGGTCAACATTTTAGTGCAGGCATTTTTTTAATTTTTAAAAAAAATTTTAATGTTTATTTATTAGAGAGAGAAAGACAGAGAGACAGAGCATGAGCATGGGAGGGACAGAGAGAGGGGGAGACTCAGAATTCAAAGCAGGCTCCAGGCTCTGAGCTGTCAGTGCAGAGCCTGACGTGGGGCTTGAACTCACAAACCATGAGGTCATGACCTGAGCTGAAGTCGGACGCTTAACCAGCTGAGCCACCCAGGTGCCTCTAGTATAGGTATTTTTAAGGTCACTAGGTTTCGGCTAAAAAAGCTTTCTTGTTCAGAATATTACAAATGGAGCAGCAGAACGCTGTCACTATGAACCACTCTCTGGAACATAGGAACGACTTGTACTGGACTGTTGTCCAGGCCTATTTCGCGTCTCTAGAAAACAGTGAACTGAGTAAACATAGAGTCTGAGATAGAAGAGAAGCAGAGTATCTAAGTTAGGACACATGTTTGTCAATTTTCTTCTGAAAGAGCATCTCTCAAGAGTATGCTTCATCATCTTCACTATCCAAGTCTTAGTTTTTACACTTAAGAATCCAATTCCTTACATACATACACTGTGAGAATATCCTTAGCGCACTGCTGTGATCTGCATTTATTTATAATTATCCCTCAAACTTTTATGACTGGGAGGTGCTGGGAATTGAGTTGGTGGAAGGAACAGAGTTAGAGGGATATATGCAGAATGTGATGCTACGAGTGAGCCATATAGATATAACAAAGAGATTTATTCCACTCACATCTGGCTTAGCTTCCCAGGAGCTTTCCTCATAAAATTTTTATTTCAATTTATTTAAAAAATTCTCAACTTATATCTTAGATTATTTTTAGTCTTAGATCAAAAAATGAATAGGTAGCATTATGAGTTGTTATGAGCAAACACTTAAATAACCACCATGCAGACCAAGTAATAAGATATTGACAGAATTCCAGAAGCATTCCCTGTTACCCGCATGTCCCTGTCTGCCACCAGCTCTTTCATTCCATGGTTGTCATGCCCATCAATGTTAGGGTAGTCACTATGCATCTGTAAAATACTAGCTTTTAATATAAGTGGAATCATAACACGTATAGACTTTTGTCTGGCTTCTTTCACTCAATGTTATGTTTTTATAATTCATCCATGGTGGTGTGTGCTATAATTTACTCATTTTCATTGCTGTGGCATATTCTTCTGTCTGAATAAACCCCAATTGCTTGTCTTTTTTATTATTGATGGAATTTGGATTGTTTCCAGTTTGTGGCTCCCCCCTCCCCCCAATTTATCTAATCACTCTTACTGCTTTTCTTTTGTCATATATATTCCAAAATATAACAGGATTGTAGATAGGAGACAATAAGATTTTACCTACTGACAGCCATTATAAACTTTTTCTGGAAAATTATCTTCAAAAACCCATTTGACCACACTTACCCTTTGATTAAGTGAGATATATAAAGGTGTCCAGTAAATGACAAAACACTAAAAATACTGAGTACTTTAGTTGTTCTGTTACCACAATTATTATACTTCTAACACCAATTTAGTTAGTTGGCTAACATTAATATACACACAGCGTCAGGTATTGCGTGCACACATCGCTAATCTTTCCAGAATTCTTCAGGATAGGAACTATTATTATTACCATTTTACAGATGGTGAGACTGAGGCACAGAGGAGCAGCCCCTTGCATGCTGTCACACATCTGTTACATGAAGTATCTAGAAATCAACCTTGATGATCGGACTCCATTAACTGTGCCCTCCACTGTTGTACTAAGTACTTTAACTAAAGGCAAATATGGGGAGCAGACTGTATACTTCTGATCAGGTACTATTTCAAGATCATGTGACACTTAGCTCTCATTAAAAAACTAATCATGTCAATGCAGCCTCAATAACCTGTTTTAAGGCAGAAGGAGGACTGGCAGGCGGGTTCCCCTGGAGCTTGCTAGGACTCTTCATTTTGTTCGCCCACTGGAGTAGGTCCTGCACAGGTAGAGGGGCTCTGGCGGTGACCTCACTGAGCACTCACACAGGAGCCAACCCTGCAGTCTACAGCCACAATGTGCTAGCACCTGTGGAGAAGGTCACCTTGGGCGTGGTCACAGCCCAGTTAGGCAGTCAGATCACCAGGCTGCGAGGTAAACAGCAAAGACAGCCTCAGCAGAGGCCTCTCATTCCACACAGAGAATCTTCGGTGACTTCCACAGCACCTGTCTCCTCACCAGCAGTCAAGAAATGTCTGGTGAAGGAGCCAGAAGACAAAAATTATGAAGCTGGTTTGACTGGCTTTATGAAACTGAATCCTTCTGCTGTTAGAATGATTAGAATGTCATTCTTAACAAAGCTCTGATTCCCCTGCTTTCCTTCTCTTTGGAGACATTTTATTCTTCAGAACCTGCTGTGAGCACGCTCATCAACAGAACCGCACATGGTGTTCCCTGCCAAAGCGTGCACTTGTGGTGACAGCTTCAGTTGTGAATGTGTGGCATTGACTTCCTGCAACCGAAAGCAAGGGCAGTGAATTAAAACCCTGATTTATTTATATATCCCCTCTCTTTCCTTCAATTGGATATCTTGTTCAGAAGACTTCTATTAATATGATTTATCACAATAAACAGCATGGTTCCCGCTCTAATGGATTCATCTTTTTCTCCATCTAGAATGTTTCCTGTATCGCTATTCTGCATCAACTTTTACTGTCCTTTTCACAACCCCCGCCCCCATATCTTTGCTGACTTTGATCATTTCTACAGAGTCTAGGTTTTTTTATATAGTCTGCATCTTAAATCATTCATTTTCTCATTTTTAAAGTGCTGATTATAATCATCCCTTAAATTTACTGAAATTAGCATGAGTTTTTATACCATTAGTCAAAAAAGAAGAGGCTTTTTTAAAGAAAGCTCCTGCTGTTCTTTGTGGATGAAACAGTTGACATTTTGTTAAGAGATTTTTATCTGACTTTAATTCTCTAGCTTTAATGTATTCTTCACAGTTATAAATGGAATCGTTTGTCCTAAATGGAAGTGCATCTATATAAGCATGGTTATATCCAGTCTTTAAAATGGATCATTTCATTTCACACATGCTATAGAATCTTGAATTTCACCTTTACTCATCTCAATTTCTTTACTAAAAATGGCTCTGTTGCTCCAAATTCCTGTATCAATGGATTGGATATATCAAATTGTAGTAGTAATTGTTCATAAGTACATACTTTATAACATGTACTAATGGAGTAATAAAATATATTGCAATAACAATATGCTCTGCCTGATAGAATTTCATCATGAGACTCCATTAACACATTCAGCTGGTATCAGCTTTTGAAAACGCCTTCCATTGTGGTGGAAGGAAAATACTCGGTACAAGTGGATGGTGAAAATGGGATTAAAATAGGAATTTCCAGGAAGGCTGAGCAGAATGAAAAAATACAGAAACATGAATGGATGCTGACCCAGCAGTTTTGACATTGCTTGAAACTGGATCGATCCTGTGGCTCCCTGTACTCTCATAACACCCCAGCATTTCACCCCTCACGGGCCAAGGGCTACCCTCATGCCTGAATGATGCTGCTTTGCTCAGGTCACCAAAGTGTTCCTCATTGGCAACCCCAATGGCCATATGTTAGCCTTCATCTTCATCAGGCAGCCATTAGCTCTTCCTTTTTCTAATATCTGTCTTCCTTGGACCTGGCTCTCCTGGCTTCTCCTACTTCCAAGCACACTGGTCTGTAGGGCTCCATGCCGCATGCCCTGTCTGGTCCCTGGGTTCCATCCATCTCTGCTCTTCCTCTCTCCTGGGGATCTCCCCTCCTCTTGTCTCTGTACCACACCCAAGGCTGACTTTTCATCCCATGCTGATGCCTACAAAATGCAGAGACCTCAGGTTCAACTTGTCCACAACCAGATAATATTTCACTGTCCCCCAGATCAGCTCTCCTGAGACTGTTGGCCCTGTGCTTCCCCCTCGGGTCTCCCCGTGATCCTCTTGGTCTGTTCTATCACACCCAGCCCCAGTCTTCTGCCACCAGATCATTTGCTTTTGTTCCGTGTGTTTCATCCCTGGGTTCGTTCCTCCTTATTCCTTCTACTGGAACGTTGGGACAGAGGCCCGAGTTGTTTCTCTGATTCCTTCCTCAACTTCTCTGATTTGTCCTGCTCAGTATTGGAAATCAGTTCTCAGCCCGTGCCCCTGCTAAAAACAACTCCAGTGATTCCCTACTGTTTACCAATTAAAGTTTATTAAAGTGTCTCCATGACCAAACTGTAATTTCTTCCTAGAGTTATTTCCCACTACAAAGTATATATTTTCTCTGCACTGCCACCAAACTTAATTGCTTGTAAACATTATAGTTTATAAATATTATTTCCAGTGGCTCTCAGGTACTGTAAATGAATAAACAACATAAGAAAGATGACTTAATATTGCCTTCTCATCAGGAGATAGTTAATCATAAAATTATAACTTTGAAATAATATGTTAAGTTTTAAAAACATTTTTACTTGTTTCAATTATGTAGATTACATTAAGAATTACACTAAAGACTAAAATAATTTTCTTTTTTTGTGTATGCCAGTCTCCTGCTTTATAGGAAAGAACCTGATACCTTGAATTTTAACATCTGACTTTTTCTTCCCCAAATTCAAGGTCATTTAACTTACATAGACTATACATATACTTTTTTGATCTTAATTAACTCATGGTCTGGTTTCATGTGTTTCCTGACTAACATTTCTGTGATCTTGGTCACAATCCATTTGATGTATCTCTCAGCAAAAAGCTGGCCCTTCAGTTAGGAAATGGAGCCACACTTTACACCTATTTCCAGCCTTTAGCACACCATCTGACCTCTCAGCAGCCCTGCTCTGCTCTATCCACAACCCCTTCCTTTCCAACCTTGTGCTTCAAACAGAACCCTAGATTTATGGGACTTTGCCTTCTGCTCTTCCTTATTTATGTAAATATCCAATGCAACACATACTGCAATCGCTTATTGAATTTAAATAGGTAATATATTTACAGTGGTATGATTTTTTTTTCCTTAAACAAGGCTGGGCTTCTGAAAGGTCATTGGCTTTCTATGATACTTTGTCAAGCCATCTTGATCATCTTTCTGGGCTCATTATATTATTTTAAAAGTGGAAAGTGTCTTTGTCTAGAACTGTCCATTTATAAACAGGTACTCATTTCCCCCTTAGAGAACCCCCCCCCCACCATAGGCCAGGAGGAGGCTGGAAGTCGCCCCATATAGCTGAGTGTTTGGCTTAGTTACAACTGTGTAATTGCCTCTGACCCTGCTCCTAAGCTGTGATTTCCAATAGCTACAGGGATTTCCTCTACTTCTAACCTTACGGGACCCATTGTGTAGCCAGTACGGTATGGTAGCCCTAACGTGGAGAAGAATGAGCGAGAATTCTCCAGAGGGAGACAAGGGATTGATTTCAAACATAGGGATTGATTACATTTCAGGCAACAGGACTGTAATTTAAGGGGTAAGGCAGAGTCAATGAGGCCAATATAATGGTTTCCCCTACAAGTACTGATGCAATTAGCAACTCATTTTAATTGAAAAGGTGCAGGAACTGTTGGCCCTGTTCCTGTGGCGTTCGTCACAAAATAGGCGATGAGAGGACAAACCACGTCAGGATTCACTTTGGTGGAATAGTAATGCATATTTAGTAACACCAAATCCAGGAACCATAAATCATTTTCGTAGAAAGTGCTGTTATAATATGCCATTGATCTGGCTTTGAACGAGAATAATTGGCATTTCATTTATATGATTTATTGAAGGTTAGTAAGGAGAAACTTCTCGATCCCCAGAGCCACTCATATCGTGCAGTCCTCAATGGGCAGTCCTTGGCCCTAAATCTGCCAGATTTGCTGAACAGAAATTCAGTTTGTTAGGACTGAAGCCTTCTGGCTATTGAAGTCCCTTCTTACATGCTAGCTACTTTAATAAACACAGGTAACACCTAGGATGCTACCTCTTGGATTCTGATTCAAAGGGTGGAAGATGGGAGCCAAGAAGTTACATTTTCCTTAAGCATCCTAAGTGAATCTGGTGTAGGAATTGTATTTTGATAAATACTGCCCTACATCTAGAGATAACATTTAAGTGGGTATCAATTATTAAAATGTCTTAGGCTTATCTGAAATCAATTTTTCCTTAACAGCATGTTGGAATATTGGAACACAAGCCAGCTAAGTTTCAAGAGAAGGTCATGACAAGAAAAAAGTATACAGCACAGGGGGTTGTCTGAGAAAACAGGCTCAGACTGGGGATCTAGGCAGGAGCCCTGTCAGAAGCTAGTAGAAAGGTGCCGAGTGCATATAGCAGACAGCAGGGGGAAGACTAATGTTGGATTGGTATCTGGGAGGCAATTGCCTGGGATTCCCTCTTGGGGTCTTGTAATAATAAGTATTTCTGGGCTGCCTGAGGGGTTCAGTCTGTTAAATTTCCACCTCTTGATTTGGGCTCAGATCAGGACCTCAAGGTTTATGAGATCGAGCCCTGCATCCGGCCCCACCCTCACCACAGGAAGACTCCTTGGGATTCTCTGTTTCTCTGTGTCTCTGTCTCTCTCTCTGCCCCACCACCCCCTCAAAATAAATTTTAAAAACATTTTTTTAAAAGAGTGTTTCCTTCCATTTTACACCCTAAGCACCTCACTCACCTCACGCTAGTCCTGGCTCTGGTAGATAGCTTCTGAAATGGCTGCCGGTGATCCCACCTTCCGGTATTCATGCCCTATGTTATCTGCTGCTCTTGTGTGTGGACTGAACCTAGTGACTTGTTTCTTTTTTTTTTTTTTTTAATATTTTTATTTATTTCTAGGAGAGAGAGAGACAGAGACAGCGTGAGCAGGGGAGGTCAGAGAGGGAGATACAGACTCTGAAATAGGCTCCAGGCTCTGAGCTGGCAGTCAGCACAGAGCCTGACGCGGGGCTCGAACCCACGAACCACGAGATCATGACCTAAGTGAAAGTCAGACGCTTAACCGACTAAGCCACCCAGGCGCCCCCCTAGTGACTTGTTTCTAATGACTAGAATATAGCAACGGTGAATAGACTATAACCTACTTCTAAGAGTAGGTTATAAAAGACTGTGACTTCCGTCTTCTACCCCCTTTCTCTCATGCTCTTTTGTTTTTCAACTCTGATGAAACAAGTTGCCATTTGTGATTTATTGTGACTTATTGTCATTTTTGCCTTATTGAGAGACCTATGTGGCAGGCAACTGAGAATAGCCTCTAGATCATAACCAGTGGATCCTCTCCTGGTTGAAATTTGACATAAGACCACAGCCTCAGCTGACACCTTGACCGCAATCTGTGGGAGACCCTGAACCTGAAGCCCAGATTCCTGACCACAGAAACTGTGAGAAAGTAAATCTTGTTGTTTTAATTCACTGTGATTTAGGGTGATTGTTTTATGCAGTAATAACTAATACAGTGCATAAAGATAATAGTGGTTGTAGAGTGTTGGTTGCTGAACCTGAAGAACAAATTAAACGAGGAAAAGGGAGAAGGTACTGAGGACACACTGAACCCAGTTTTGTGTGTTTAAACAGCTTGAGCCAAGGATGGTTCTTCCTCTGGGGGTTGCCTCTTTTTCTTCTTTCTCACCTCCTCCAAGTCTTTGTTGCCCTTAAAAAAAAGAAAAAGCTGGACAGTTGCTTTGTCAACATTGACTGCTAAACTTTGAAATTTCTTCTGTTGAAACTCCAAGATCATTGCCATCATCACTTCCTTGTCTATTGTGAACTCCTTCCTTGAAATTTTCCATGGTTTCTAATAAAAAGGTGACCTATACTTAACAGTGGTAATATGTTTATCGAGCAGCCACAGTCACTAGAATACAAAAAATTAAAATATCTGACATTGCAAGGATGTGGAGCAACTTGAACTTTTTTATACATTGCTAGTGGGAATGCAAAATGGGATGATCACATAGGAAAGCACTCTGACAGTAGTTTGTAGAGTTAAATCTAAATCTACTGTATGACCCAGTAATCATACTTCTGGATATCTATCCAAGAGAAATAAAAATTTATGTGCACACAAAAGTTACATTAATTTTTTTTTTGAGAGAGACAGAGTCCAAGTAGGGAAGGGGCAGAGAGAGAGGGAGACAGAGAATCCAAAGCAGATTCTAGGCTCTGAGTTGTCAGCATAGAGCCTGATGTGGGATTCAAACCCACCAACTGTGGGATCATGACCTGAGCCGAAGTCAGATGTTTAACTGACTGAGCCACCCAAGCACCTCTATATTAAAGTATTTATAGCAGTTCTACTTGTAATAATCCAAAGCTAGAAACAATCCAAATGTTCATCAACTAGTGAATGGATAAACAGATTGTGGTATTACAGATTATCCTCTCTTCCCCTTTGTTTCTCTTTCTCAGTATCCTCTCAATGAGCACCTTTCACCTAGCACCATAATCAATCATATTCCTCATAGGCTTTCTGGGAGGGGCTCAACTCGGAGGGCATCATCTTTTCAGAAGGGAGAGCCAACAACTTAGATTTGTCCTTTTTTATGGGCCTGTGACATTCACTTACCAATTAGAAGCCTCTATTGAAAACAAGGTGCTTCTGAGATTTTTTGATGCAGGGATGCAGCTCAGAATCCTAAGTGGCCTCCTTAATATTCTGCATCACTAGCGAAGGCTTACGCAGCAAATATTCATGCCCGTCAAAAAAAAAAAAAGTCTGAGATAAAAGTGCATGCATAACATAACACTTAGAGTTGTTGAATCACTATGTTGTACACCTGAAACTAATGTAACCTTGTATGTTAACTGTACTTCAATTTTATTTTATTTACTTATTTATTTTTAATGTTTTATTTATTTCTAGGAGAGAGAGACAGCGTGAGCAGGGGAGGGTTAGAGAGAGAGGGAGTCACAGATTGAAACAGGCTCCAGGCTCTGAGCTGACAGTCAGTACAGAGCCCGACGCGGGGCCTGAACCCACAAACCGCGAGATCATGACCTAAGCAAAAGTTGGATGCTTAACTGACTAAGCCACCCAGGTGCCCCTGTACTTCAATTTTAAAAAGTGTATGCAAGAAGTTCATAGGGATAAAAGGCCCATTTTGGTAGCTATGGGAAAGCTATTATAGGGCAAGTTAAATCTACCACGTACTTTAGTCCCTTAAGAGAGCTACCCTATAGCTCATTGTAGTTGCATTTAATTTTTTTTTCCTTCTTTTAAGCCTGTCTAATGATTCTTAATTAGAACTGAAAAGCCACATAGAACACAGGAGTCAGGGCCAGGATTTGCAGAGGTCAAGAAACTTCTTTATTCTTTATGAATAGTTGCAGAGAGAAGATCATCATCATCGTCAATGAGATTCTTTCTTTCTGGTAATGGTACAGCATCTTCCTCCCAGATCAATGTCAGCACTTCCCTTGTCAAACAAGTCTAGAATTCCATCTCAAGCAACTCCTTTCACAGGCATGACAAAGTCATTGGCTGGTTTAAATGAGGGAGGGTGTTGAACATTTAGAATAAAGATGAAGAAAAGGCATTATTAAATTTTTGACTTTATGTGAGCACGGGTGTCTAACTTTCTACAGAAAAAAAAATCACTAGTGATGAAAATAACAATTAAATATAACTAATATAACACTATAACACTATATGTTGTTTTGATTCATTGTTATCTCTCTCTCTCTCTTTTTTTTTTTTTTTTTTTGCTTATTCATCTGGTCTTGGGTGCTTGCTTAAAACTAGTGAGGCCACAGAAAGGTTAGATTTGAAACTAGTTCTTTAGGGGCTCTTTCTCATTCTGCCGAGAGTGTTTCTTCAGCTGCCAGGAGAAGATGTGTGTACGAATTCTCTTGCTTCTGTCAAGGTCAACTAGAGCTCTGTAGATGAACCCAGCTGTGGCAAGTCGATAAGTCGAAGCTTCAGGATGACACAAAGGGATTGAGTCAGGCAAGAACCAGAAGATTGGGGGCCAAATTAAAGGTTACTGCTTGATGGGAAAGAAGAGAGGAAGGGGGATATGAAAATGCACAGCCCAGTTTCTGCTGAAATGATTCGGTTCTGGAAACCCTGTGTGCTCAGTGTTACCTCAGTACTGCTTTGTGTATTTTCAGAATCTGCAGTGGGTGGCTTCAACAGTCACTCAGTGACAGCACCTGGTGCCCTCTGATGACTTTTCCTTTTCACCTTCTCTGGAAGGCTCTAATTCAAAGGAAGCTTTTATTTGGAAAGCTTCAAAAGTCATTTCACTCTACAGATTCTGAGGAGTAAAAGGCTTGTTTATGTTTAGCTCCACTGCTCTTAAAACCTTCAACTTGTTCTTGCTGGTAAAATTTATGTGAGTGGGAGAGAGATTATTTCTTCCATTCTCATTCAACAAATATGTACTGAGCACCCACTAGATATCAGGGTATGTGGGCAACGCACCTGTTTCAGAGCTTGTGCAAAATCTCAGTTCCTGAGGGATCCAAGCCCTGCACTTTGAACCTTGCATTGAACCACAGGCACAGGTAGTGCTGACGGCCATGTTCTGGTCATGGCTGAAGGCTTCCGGGGGATGGATCTTTGGGGAGCTACCTTAGCTGAGGCTCTCTTGGTTGAATCTCTAAGTACAGCAGCACAAGCCAAAGCTTCCTGTTGAGTAATGTAGCCTAAGGGGAGAGACATGAAAGAAAGTTCAAAGTCAACAATCTTACAAAACAAATAAGCAAACAACCTTGCAAACATTTATGAATTCAAAAAATTTCTTCTACTTTGCAGGGTAGAAACCATTGTGGTAACACGCCCAGATTGTATGATCTTTGAAGGTAGGCAGTGTACTTCTCTCCTTTTGCATTTCTTATTCAACTAAGATAAAAAATTGAGTCATTGACTGACAAATCATTTGGAGAGAGACTTGGGCCATGAGTAATCTGACCGTGAACTGCACATTTTCATTTTCAAAATTTTCTTCAAGCCAGAAACAGATATATTCAATGTCGGTCAGTGTTTTTAGAATATAGTCTGCAGACCACCCACCACAACCATCAGGCTGAGGCCACATTTAATAATGCTTTTTAAAAATTTAGATTTCTGGCTCTACTCCAATGACTTTCCTAATCAGAAACCCAGAGAGCTAGGCCTGGAAATCTGCATTTTGATATCGTATGCAGGTAGATTTCATGTGCACTAAAAAATGAGTGTCTCTCCTCTGGTTTCCTTGGCCTCTATGCAATTTTACTCTACGATCAAAGCTAGTAGATGATGCTTCTGCAAGACTTGAGGCAATCATGAGCTGCCTCTAGCTGCATCTAGCTCTGCCATTTACTGGTCACATGATCCTGGTCCAGTGATTTAAGTTATTCACATCTCAATTTTCTTTTCTTCAAAATGTGGGTTATAAAAGCAACTACCTTTATATGGAGGTGTCTGAGTTTCAAATAAGACTATATTTGCAAAGTGCTTAGAACTGTCCCTGGCCCACAGAAAGGCCTATTAACAGATACCTATTGTTATTGTTCTTGTTATTCAACCATTTGCAAAAACCATGTCTTTCTTTTATGCAGACACAGGAACAACACTATAAGATAGATATGCTAATGTCAAGTGAGCTGCTTACACAAAGAAAGCTCTGCCAGTCACAGAGGCCAGCTAGAGACTGAAGACATTTCCAAGAAGAAAAAGGGTTTAACAACAATCACATCTTTCAGAAGGTTATTGCTTAAACTCTGTGAAGGTCTTTTGCAACCATTATATCATTTGTGCTTCATAAAATCCCATGAGGTTGCTAGAAGAAGAGAGATGTCAGAGCATGGGGGTGAAAAGGCATGATCTGTGCAGGTGATGGCCCTGACATTCACGATCTACGACTTGAGCAAATTATATAATGTGTCAGAGCTGCAGTTCCCCATGGCTGTGAAGTAGGGAGAAGATATATAACATATAATATTATATGTTGTATGTGTAGAGCTCCTAACATATGGTCTCAAACGTGGTAAATGCCCACTAAATGTAACTGTTATTGTTGCAAGTAAACCAAGCCTCTGAACTTGCACATCCAGCAAGCGGCTGAGCTGTGGTTTGAGCCTAGACCATCTGCCTAAGCCCACTGCCATTCCTACTAGATCGAGTTCCTGTAAATCTCAGACAGTTGTTGACATTTTATAGCAATCCATACTCTGATTTCTTGAAACCCTCTTAATTTACCCATAAAACCTTGCTTAGTATTGTCAGGGATAATCATTTTTAAACATGGCTTGCCAGCCATGTTATAAAATAGCACACTGGCAGAGGAGGCCATTCTGTTTGAATGATCTATCTGGAAACCTGACTTCTGGCTGCAGCACATGAGTCCCTCCCTAAGGTGCCTGGCTTGGGTCAGGTAGTTAAAACTCACCAAGAAGCTGCTGGTGCTGAAGGCTGTGAATATAGCGGTTCTGCAGGGCTTGCCACTGGGGCCTGGAATTATAAATCCTCATGATGCTGTAAAAGTAGCGTTGCTGACCTTGGGTTAGGTCCTGTCAGAGCAAAGCAGGTGATTTTGATGGGTTGGTGGAGTTCTCCAGGACTATGAGTGTTATGTATTCAAAGTTGACTTCTTTTGGAAATAAGATATATATGTATATGTACATGTAACAATTGGAACACATTGTATGTATGGAACACATACATTACATGTATATATACATGTAACAACTGGAAGACAACAATTAGGTAGTTTCTTCCTCTAGGTTAAGTAGGTCAAAGTATTGGGCTGAGAGAGATCTAAGGACTTAGATCTTATAATTTTATTTATCTATTATGATCCTTATTGGAGAAGGAAGATGCACAGGGCCTGATGTAGACTGGGCTTCTGAGTGCGGACAAGAAAACTTTCCACCCAGAGTTGTCAGTGAGCAGGGCAGATAGCTAGATGAGTGGGTGGGTAAATGTGATAAAGGTTCAGCATTATTAGTTTTAAGAGGTGCTATAAAAACAGAGAAGGAAAACAAACTCTGTGCAAGGCTTTCTAAATGAGTTGACCCAAACATCTGAGTCTTAGGGCGAGGAGGAATTCCTCCAAAGAACCAGAGTACTGGTTCTCAAAGGGCATTAGCATCACCTGGGAACTTGTTAGAAATGTAAATTCTCAGGCTCCACCCTAGTCCTAAACTCTTGGGAGTGGGGCCCAGCACTCTTGTCTTTAACAAGCCCTCTGGGTGATTCTGATACAAGCACACTAAAATTTGAGAACCACCGTGTTAGAAGAAAAAGAAAGGCTAATTTTGGGGGAAAGTGGTATAAATTTCCAACAGGGCACAAAATATCTGGATATATTGGGAAGCGGACTTTTTTTTTTTTTTTTTTAACTTCCAGCAGAATATAGAGTCTGAGCTGGGGAAAAGGTTATAGAGGTAGGCAGGGGAAGATCATAAAATCTTGTATGTAATGTTCAGACTCAAATTTTAAAATAATAATTAAAAAAGAGTTTAAAGATTACCTTTTCTATGAGGAGCCATCAAAGGTCTTTATTTAAGTCAATAATGATCAAAGAGAGTGATTTTGACCATTAAGGACATTTGTTACTGTGTAGAGACATTTTTGGTTGTTATAAATGGTAAAGGGAGGACGATACCACTGGCAGTTAGTAGGTAGTGCCGGGTGTCACTCAACACCCCACGGTGCTCAAGATAGCCTCCTAGTCCTGGTTACATTGGTTGAATTATCCAACCCAAAATGTCATACTTTCAGCTGACCAGATTTTGCAACTGGCCCTGCTGTGGAGAATGAGCTTCTGGGAAGACAGACCATCGCGAGGAAGAGCACTGAGAAGGCTGACATCTAGGGCAAGCAAGGAACGAGAAGGGCTAGGACTACAATTTCTATCACATTCCTAATCTATCATCAATGCTTATCATTTGTAGATGGGGGAGACGGAAATAGTAGCATCAACATTCTAGAAAAATCAAGGAATGAGAAATCTGCCCTAGGCTAAAAAATTCAAATCAATGACAGAATTTTCAAAACAAGTTGTTAACCAATGTAATGAAAACTAAATTTAAGTTAATTAAATGTAAAAGTAGAATGACTCTCATCTGTTAGAAATTTGGTGTGGAGAGGTGCCTGGGTGGCTCAGTGGGTTAAACACCTGACTCTTGATTTCAGCTCAGGTCATACTCTCACAGTTCATGAGTTTGGAGCCCTGCATTGGGCTATGTGTTGACAGTGCAGAGCCTGCTTGGGATTCTTTCTCTCCCTCTCTCTGCCCCTCCCCTGCTCATTCTCTCTCTCTCAAAAAGAAGTAAATAAACTTAAAAAAAAAAAGAGAGAGAGAGAGAAATTTGGTATGGAGTTGAAACCTGTGAGTCTATTTTTTAATGTCTAGACACCTTAAGCTTGATACTGAAAATGTGTCCAGAGTAAAGGTAGCAAAGCCAAGTATTTCTCAATTTGGGGCATCATTTCAACTTTACAGTTTGTGAATTAGATGTTTTAAAAGATAATATCTATGAAGAAGATAGTTGATTCCAATTAAGCTTTTTCAAATGACAGACAACAATAGAATATGAAAGTAGCAAGCCAGTTTCAAGAGCAAAGCTCCAAAGGGCAATGAGAGTAATCATTATAGAAGATAAAATCTTAGAAGTTATGGTTTTATTTCATAGGGGGGAAAAAGACTATGTCCTTTCCTTATCAGGGATCTAAACTTCCTAAATAACACTCCTAATATTCTTACCCTGTTGCTTATCTTTCCTTGAGGTGATGAAAAAGAACTTAATTTTTGAAAGAAGTATTTATGAGAGTGACTTTAAATAACTTTGACCAAAAGGAGCTAACATTGTTCTCTAGCAGGGAGCCATAGCGTGGTCACTAGTGAGTTTCCTACCGCTGATTAGTGCTTTCACAATGAAGACATGACCATCCACAGAGCTCCTAAAATGGCTGGGTGTAGGATCAGATTATCCCAGGGCTCATTTATTCACCACACAGGCCATCAATGTGCACCAAGGGCCTATGTTGGGTGCAATGTTACCTAATACTGGGTAAACAAAGACATGAGGCAAAGTTCTCAAGCTTTGAAAAAAAGACCTACAAATTTTCTCCATTAGCAAATGATACACGATACCTTCAGTAAAGAGGTCTCAGAGGCAGAGGAAGGGACTCGAATGCAAGGAATCCGTGGAACATTCCAAAGTTTTTGTTGTCTTTTCCATTTTTCTCCCATTCTTTATCCTAAACCTCTAGGGAACAACAAAGCATAGCATGAAATTGCATTTTGTGCAGCCTATTTGGGGACATAAGTAAATAAGTAAGCAAGTAAGTAAATAAACAAATAAATAAATGCTGTTTATGTCAAGGAATAAAAAGGTTTCTCACATGTTTCCAAGTAATTGGATCTCACCAGACTGCTCAGTTTTGCACTCTGGGAAACAAAATAGTTTCCCTATTTCCAACTGCTAGTTATGGAAGGACTTTGTCTTTCTGCTTCATCTTATGTTTGCAACAGGTAGACTGGGGAACCACACCCTTTCACAAGTTATTTATTGATAGTTTTAAGTAATAGTTATTACCTTATCTGACTGTAAAAGTAATATATGTCATTTTTGAAAATTTGGAAAAATTTAAAACTTGAAGAATATGATTATCCATAGTCTAACTGTCCATAAATGTTGATGGCATTTGATTGGTTTCCTTTTATTCTTTTTTATCTGTGGACATTTTGTGTGGTGTTGGAAAAGGGAGACCGTACTCTATATGCTGTGCACTTTCCCAGCTCACTGACTATCCCTTAAAAGCCTACAATTTTTAGTGGCAGTATAGTATTCCTTTACATTTTTCTCCATTTCTTGCACATTTCATTTTGCAACTCTACAGCACTGGACTGTCAAAGAAACTTAAACTTAGCTGTATTTCTTGCCACTTGCCTGACACAGTGAAGGAGCCACACCTGCTATGAGTAAGTCTTTTTTTCCTTTCCATATAGTTTAGGGTTTGGAATCTGAGAGGTGTACAATTATAAAAAAAATTAACAATCAAGGAGTAATAGACATATTGGAATAGGGTTGCCAAGGCATAGATTGAGAACTCCGAGTGTTTTCTCCTCTGCTGATACCTTTGCCCTCACCAACACCTACCCCATCGGGTTGATTTACTGAGATCCTGGCTGTAGAAAGTTCTCCTTCATGCCAGTTCCCTCTCTCTTTTCTCTCCCTTACTATATGCTCATGCACATGCACACATAAAAGCACCCACATGTACACACACTGAAGAAGTATTTTAAAATATGAGAAATCTCTGCTTCAGAATTCAGGAAGCTAAGGCTCAGATCTTCCAGAAGAGAAATTTATTAGGAAAACATCAGTCAGCATCTCTGTGTGTTCTCTTTCCACAATATAAACTTATAAATTAAACTATAAATATTTCATTTAATACTGCCTTCCCTCAACGTGCACTTCAGAAACCACACCAACCAAGATACACTCTTTTACTATTCTCTGTGATAAAAGCTGACACTCTATCCCATACTTAGATCTTCTCAGTATCCCTCCTCCCATTTTCCAGATCTATAGAGCAGAGCATAAATATTCTTCAAAGCTAGAAAGATTTCTTCTTTCCTCAAATAGCATAAGGAAATGACTGACAATCCTTCTTGTGGCAACAATTCACATGTACTTTTCTTGGGCTATTGCTAAAGAAATCTATCTTACCTATTCAAGTGGACTATACCTGATGAAGTTTGATTAGAATGCTTGGAGAATTCAAGGAGGAAAAATCTAACAAATAACTTATGTCTGAAACAAAAAGACAGACTTGCTTCAAAGACTTACCCTGTATTATAAACTTAAAAGCTGGGTACTCCAATGTAGTCTTCTTGCAAGGTCTCTTTCTTCATGTGATGGGGGCGGTAAAAATTCGTTCTGTTGATAAGCTGATATCCAGGCAACGTCATGTGCTGGAAGAAGGAGGTGGGGGGAGGGGGGGCGGGGCGCGGGGCGGAGAATAGATTTGGCTACATGCCTTTCCCTGCTTCTGGGCAACATTCAACTGCACAGTTAATCTTTTTCCTTTGAAATTTTATATCTAATCAAGTGTCAGCTTCTAAATCTACCATATCTGCATTACATGCAGACATGAGAAAAGAAAGTACATGGAGGCAGAGAGGCTGAATATTAAAGGTCAAGAATCCACCAGGGCAATGGGGCATTATATGACTCTTTCCCAGATTTGGGGTCAGTACCCTCGCCTACATTGTTCAGAATGAGGAAGGAATAGTTCTTAGATATAGACTTATGGGCATGAATTTTACCATGGTGACCTATGGGATTGTTCAAGACAATACTCCTTTCTTAATTTTGGGAGGAGTAAGATATACTCATTTTTTACCTTGGTTAAAGGCTGCGTATGATGATTATGAAGCTGTAGCACAAGGATCTGGCCCACACTGATGTCATCAGCATAAGCCTCATGTTTTACTTTTTTAAAAAATTTTTTAAATGTTTCATTTATGTCTAAGAGAGAGAGAGACAGTGTGAGCAGGGGAGGGTCAAAGAGAGAGGGAGATACAGAGCCTCCAGGCTCTGAGCTGGCTGTCAGCACAGAGTCCGATGCGGGGCTCGAACGCACGAACCGTGAGATCATGACCTGAGCGGAAGTCGGACGCTTAACCGACTGAGTCACCCAGGCGCCCCAAGCCTTGCATTTTAACTTGACTCATGACAACAGTCTTGCCCCTCCCTCTGGAGTAGCATTATTATGACAGACTTCCTTTTTTCCTTCAAAATCCTCCTTTTGATGTGGTTTATCTATACCATGGAATACTCCATGGCAATGAGAAACAATGAAATCTGGCCATGTGTAGCAACATGGATGGACCTTGAGGGTGTTATGCTGAGCGAAATAAGTCAGGCAGAGAAGGACAAATATCATATGTGTGCACGTATAGGAGGATTAGGAGGAACTTGACGGAGGAACAAGGGGGAGAAGAAGGGCGGAAATGGTGGGGAAAGGGAGAGAGGCAAACCATGAGAGACTCTTGAATGCTGACAAAAACTGAGGACTGATGGATGTGGGGGGGGGATGGGCATGGAGGAGGACACTTGTGGGGATGAGCACTGAGTGTTATGTGGAAACTAATTTGACAATAAACTATTTGTAAAAAAATAAATAAATAAAAAATCCTCCTTTTGAATGGCAGATTTTCTGTAAAAATGAATAATTCCTAGAGACACTGGAAGAAGAAATACCAAAAGAAAACCACAGATTCAAAATTCTTAGGAGTCTAAGGGGAAGAAAAGAACCAAGGAGACGAGCATGAGGAATTGTGCAGCTTACAGAAGAAAGAAAGGACTCACCAGACACAGAAAGTCTGCATTTTCTTCAATAATTTAAATGCAGACCTTCTGGGGAATAAACATGGCAGAAACAGGAGTCTATAAAAGCCTGTGACTACCACAGACCTCTCGCTGGATCTGAGAGTTTGGGGATTCTCTACTGCGAGATAAAGAACAATTGCATACAGAGTTCACATTGTCAGTTGAATCTTCCTTGAATGTTTTCCCAGCATATGATGAGATGCCTTCCAGGGCACACCGCATCTGCTGACTGTTACACACACGGGCTGATTTAGAGCCGTGTGCGTCAGTCCCTGCACCACCAGGAAAACAGGAACAGATCTAGGTGTTTGACAAAGAGAGTTGAATGTAAAGAATCTGTTTCCAAAGTATCGGAGGGGCTCCAGGGTGGCTCAGTCAGTTACTGTCTGACTTCAGCTCAGGTCACGCTCTCGCCCTTGGTGAGTTCAAGCCCTGCGCAGGGACTCTGTGCTGACAGCGCAGAGCCTGCAGCCTGCTTCAAATTCTCTCTCTCTCTCTGCCCCTCCCGAGCTCACGCTCTGTCTCCCTCTTAAAAGTTAAATACACATTAAAAAAAAAAAAAAAGCATTGGAGTGGGCTAGAGGAGCAAAACAAGAAAGGCCGGCTTATGCAAGGATTGGCAATTCCGCTCAACCGTGATCGCACGTGGAGCTGGAGGGCAGATGGGAAGATGATTTTACCCCGAGTCAGTACACCTGGGCCTTCCGGGCTGCTTCCGGCGGAACGCCGCCTGAGTAGCACCTCAGCATCCGGCACTCACCCAGCACCCTTGCTTCTCTGTTCTGTCCCAAACGCCAGTGTGACAGCTGCTGTCACCCCCACCACTGCGCCTGCTCCTGCTGCCACTGTCACAGACGCAAGCGGCTTCTCCTTTCCTCTCACCTCCCATCTTCTGCCTCCCGTTGGATGGGACTTACCAGCTGGTAAGGGACTTTGCATTCCTCCTATTACCATGGTAAAGAGAAGGGTATGGAATGGTAAGTACAAAGCTGAGAGGCAGTGACACCATCCAGCACGTGGGCAAACGGTTAGCGAGACTCTGAGAGGTCCCTCTTGTTTCTGTGCTGCCGTGGGAGGCTGAAAAACTGAGACGTACAGTGTTTGCCTATAACCACCTAAGGTTGGAGTTTTTAAAGAAAAAAAAAATACTTAGCTCTGTACATAGTGTTCAAGGAATGAGATATGAGTTTGGTCAGGAATTTAACATTTAAGAATGATGAAACCATGCATATCATCAATTTTGATCAAAGAAATTATTTTTCCAAAGACTAGACTTTTCAGAAGAAATTAAAATTGACTACAAAAAAAGAATAAAAACACCTAAAATTGAATTACTGTAAGGAATACAGTGTTGACTATTGGTAGAAAACATGCATGCTCTCTCATAGCTGAGAAATTGGTAAAACAATGTAATAAGACAGTGGTATATGTATATAACCATCCTTAGAACATGTGTTTTCATAGGATAATAGAAAAATAAAGTATTTTCATAGAATAGTAGGGTAAATATGACCTCATGGGCATTACCAAGTGAGGAAGAGGGACCATTGATTAGAATCCATGATGAGGTCAAACCCCAGTTTAAAAAATCTAATCTGCTAGAGCAAGAGGCAGAGCTTAATTCTATTTCACTGAGATAGGTACATCCCTGGAAAACCATGAACCCAAGAGGAAATTATCTGCTCTTATCTTTCTGCAGTAGCTCCTTTCCAGGATCCTCTTAGCTGCAGAGCTCTGCAGGAAATAGTTATGCTAAGCACAGATATATCCTCTCTTTGCTACCTCAAGCCCTCAGAGGGCCTCAGTGCACTGTTATGAAATGAAGGGACTGTCCCTGTCCCCACTCAGAGCTGCTATATATCATCTGAACTTTTGGATGTCTCCACACAAGAGTCTTATACCGACTTTGTTAGACTCTCTGTCTCCTAGGACTACACAGCTTGTTTGGGTCAATCTTGTCTGGTGGGGGTTGGGATGGGTGTCAATTACTCCTCAATTATCTTGTTTTTATTCCCTCCTCTCTCTTCACAGAAAACTCCCACTTCTCCAAGACCCCAAAACAAAGCTCTCACATATACCAATACCTTAGGGGGCACTGGTCTCAAAAATGAGAAACCTTAAGAGTCCCATCTTGGGCTATAAGAGCCACTTTCAGTGAGTGATAATTACTTTGAACACTTAAATGCAGTGATTATAAAGAAAGGAAAAGCTAGATATGGTCGTATATATGCTAAGGACTGTGAGAAAACAGAATCAAAAAGTACTGAAGAAATCTAAAATGGAATATAACTCAAGAACAAAATGGTCTATGGATTTAATTTTGACTCTATAATCCCAAATAAATGTTATGGAACAAAGAGGTATGATGTCAAAAGAAACTAGAATAGGTGTACTGGGAGCTTGCAGATAATTCTAGATTCAAGACATGATTTTTTTTAATTGAAAGAATTTGCAAAAAAAGTCTTTTTCAGCAGAGACTTGCAACGGTCCTCTAAAAACAGATCTTATGGCAGAGTTATTAAGCAGGAGAACCATGATTCAAACCCATGGTTACCTATAGTCTACAGTTTCTCCCCTTGGCATCTGGTAATAAAAGGGATTCTGAGCAACACGCACGTTGCTATAATAGGAAACTCTCTCTCCTTGGGTGTGTTCTGTTCCCATCTGCAATATTGCTTTGCTGAATAAGGGGAGGCTTCAATTTCACAAAGACTTATGGTCATAATTCTGGAGCAGGTTATTAGTCTTCGGCTACCAAGTCATTGATCTTCTAATCAGTCTCCTGGGAAGGCTTCACCTGCCCATCGGTTCCCAAACCTGCATCGGCATTTCTGCATTCACAGTGGTTATGCGTGTAAAGCTGGGGTCCTTGTCCATGGAAACACTTTCCAGATGTATTCTCATTTTATAAAAAGTGGACTGAATAAAAATACCACCTATCACTCGACAACAGATTGGCAAAGCAACTTCATAAACAGTTCAAAGATCAGTACTGACAGCTATGTTTTCAAGTAATGTCATTACCTTTTGTTGTTCTTGTTAATAGGGACAGTTCTGGGACTCTAGGATGTTGTAGACCTGGTATTTCTGTGGTTGACAAGGTGCCTTTTGCAATCCTCCTGGACAGGTAAGTACAATTTGAAACTTGTTAAAAATGTATACTAAAGTGTGCTAATTAATGACTCCGTGACAATCTGGATAGGTTTTTGGTGGCATGCTCTGATCTGTTCCACAGCGTTACCAGCTGATTAAGTTTTCAGATGATGAAGATATAGTTTCCAGTTGACAGAGATCTAGGTGAGATGGAAACTGTGGCAGATGGAAGATAACAAAAAGATCTCGACAAGTGAAAGTGATGGACTGCATCTAATAGGACGAAATGCAGTAATAATAAGAACAATATTCCACATCAGGGCTTCATTTCTATTTGGACAAATACAGAGAGAAAATGTGATGCTTAGTAGCAGTTCAGGCACAGGGAAAGAAAATGCATCATGAGTTAATGAGGCCGCCAGAGGGATTCATGAGTATGTATCATGAGGCAGCATCAACAGAAGTATAGTGTCTAAAACAAGGCAGAGGCTGGGGCTGCCCTGGTGTGCTTTTTGTGCTTCAGTGTGTGCACACAAGGGACAGAGGCAAACTGGGCTGTGTGGCTAAAATAGAGGGGCTTTGTCACAGGATAAGCTGACACATACATTAAGACCTATCAAGTCTGGAAAAGACCTGTGGCAGAAGGGGGTGGGGTGGGCAATAATGCTTCACAAAATGTCTGAAGAGATCATATGTTTGAGATTAGACTTACTCTGTGTATCCCCCCCCCCCAAAAAATTAGGATCCATAAGTAGAACATACCAGGATATAAATTTCTGATGTAAGAAACCACCTCAGGAGAGAATGAGCTCCCCATTCCAGATGTCTTAAAAACAGACTCACTTGATGAAAATGCTGTAAAGGGTATTTACACATTATATTGGGTCGCTGACACTATAATTCTATAATTCCAAAGGCTATATGTGAGCCAGAGCATCCCAGCACACCCCACCCCCATTGCCTGACCCTTCCTGATACTGTCCATCCATCTTTCCATAAGTTTAGGCTTTCTGTACTTTGATTCAAGCAACAAAATTGGCCAGTTCTTATGTAACTGTGGCTCACTGTGACTATTCCAGACACCTTCCTTGCATTAACCCACCTAAGCATCATAGCAATACCATGGGACATGCACTATGATTAGTTCTGCTAATCACATAAGGATGTGATAAGCATAATCACATAAGGACTGCTGCTTATGACGAAATGGAGGGGAAGAGAGGTTACCTAACCTGCCCATGTTCCTGCAGCCAGGAAGTGGCAGAACTGGCCCCTGAGCTCAGGCATCTCTCCGGCGCCCAGGCTTGAGCAGCACCAGCCAAGCTCTGAAATGAGGAATCAGTGGAGAGGGCTAGTCTCACCTTCTCGCCCCTTTGACATGGGAAACTCACTTCTGTATTTCTTAGGTCCAGGTGTGCTAAGGAGACAAGAGAGAGTCATGAGAGCCCGGGGGAGGCAGCCAAATCAAACGGCTTTGAGAAGTAACTTATACTACACATGGGCATTTCAACCTGGGGAGAAGGCGCATGCTGAAAGGGAAGGGAGGTCCTCTGAAAGGCATGAAGCGTTGTGCCCATCTGTGTGGTTACAGGGAATACAGTCCCCTGGGGCACATCCTAAATGCTTGGGTATCCAGTGATAAGCAGGCAATGCTGACTGATGAGCTAGTGACATCACAAATAATGACACTACATGACATCTGGTCACAAACCAGAAATAATTCTTGGCATTGTCAAATATGTTAGCTTATGCTGTAAACACTAGAATTCTTTTTTTTTTTAATGTTTATTCATTTTTTGAGAGAGAGAGAGAGAGAGAGAGGCAAAGAGAGAGGGAGATGCAGAATCCGAAGCAGACTCCAGGCTCTGAGCTGTCAGCACAGAGCCTGACATGGACTCAAACCCACAAACTGCGAGTTCATGACCTGAGCTAAATTTGGACACTTAACTGACTGAGCCACCCAGGCGCCCCAACGCTAGAATTCTTAAGTAGTTCTAGGGTTCAGTATTGATGTGTATCACTTAGGATAGGTTCAGCTGCAGATAACAGAGATGCCAAAGAAATCCTGGTTTAAACAAATAGGATTTCTTCTTGTCACTTTACAAGAAGTAAAAAGAGGGTTGGTGGTCTGTGTTTGTGATTCTGGGCTGGTGTCTGTGATTCTTTTTAGGCTTCCTCTTCCTGGTCAGAAGCTGCCTAGTTCAATCAAAGTCAAGATGTGACATTGAGCAGAGAGGTTATCTGCACACTCTTTTTTCCTATCAGAGAGGAAAACTATTTCCCAGAAACTTCCCACCCAATTTTATCTAATATCTTACAAGCAGCGGTGCCTCTGTTTTAGTCTGTGAGTCAGCAGGTTGGCTGGGATGACTGCTCCATGTATCTCTCCATCTTAGAGACCTGCGCTACCCATGGCGAATCTCCTCTGGTTGGAAGGGCCCTGAGAAGCAATCTGTGGCTTGGAATTGACACACTCTAGTTCTGAGGCATTTCAAGTTCAGATTCCATGGGGCAGGAGGGGATCCTCTTCTCTAAGAGGTCATGGGAAGGAGTGAATGTTTACTTGAAGGTAATGTGAGCTTCCATGAAAGGACTGGGTTTAGGCCAACTCCTAGCTCTGGGGAAGGGCTGACTTTCCCAGAAGCTAAAGGATATTTATCCAATGTCAGATGTGGAAGGCTGTTACCCAGGAAGAAAGAGGTAAATGGCTTTTAAATGGGTAAGAAACAGTGTCAACAGTGTCTGCCTTGATCTGAAAGGAATTTTTATAGTTCTATGCGCATCTTAAACTATTAGGCAAAAGACATAGTGTGTCTAAGTAGATAATTGTCTTTTTCTGTTTCATACCTCCAGGGATATGGAAGAAGATGAGGAAAGGAACTACCATTTATTGTATGTTTAATAAATGCCAGAAACTGTGCTAGGAACTTAATAATAATTATTATTATCATAATTATATAATTATGATAATAATAATTATTTTATAGTTGTATGGATAATAGTAATAAATATAATAATTATTATTGTTATTACTATTATTTTATAGTTGTATGGAGGAAAAAGTGGAGGCTTTGAGAAGCTAACTTGACAATGTATATTATCATACAAGGGGGAGCCAAGATTTATGCCCAGGTTTGCCTAGCACTAGGGCTTTATTCTTTCTTTCATACTATGTTGCCCTTATTACATTTTGTTCAATTTATTTAAAAGCTATTTCTAGAGCATTCTATATGGAGTCTCCAAGAAGAAAATTATCCTCAAACAGGATAGTTCTTTATATGTATGAAATCAATAATTGCCTAAGTTATTGCCTCTCCAGGTTAAAAATAGTTTCTTCAACAATTCCTTTTATTATGTATGTAAGCTTATAGTAGTCCCATTTTTCAGAAGGTCCCCAGGTAGTCAGATGTGGAAGAAGAAATCTTAACTAAAATGATCAGGACTAATGCTGGCTGAGTACTCCTGTCATCAGCCTATGTGATATTTAATTAAAGCGTGCAATTCCAATAACAAGAGCGATAACATGAACAGGTTTGGGAACGTGCCCACATTGGTAAGTACTCAGTACAACTGGGGGTGCCATTAGGAAATCAGGGGATTCTACAAAAATATGATCAGTTTGGAGATTTTCCACAAAAATGTGTTTCTTCGAATCTCTGTTAATGACTGTGGAAAACTTGCAGCCCAAAGGACAGGGTAGTAGACTGAAATCCATTTTGTGGTTGAATTCCCCACCAGGCTTATTACTTGTTTCCCTTCTTTCCCACCTTTGCTGGGTCTTTTGCTTTTGTATCTTTTGTTCTGGTCCTTTAACCCTTTATCAGATATGCAATGTGCAGTGTGAACCTCAGAGAAGGGAAGGTTAATGTAACACAGACTTTTTCCCCTCCTCTCACAGAGAGGGCTTTCCATCCTGGTTTCCCCTTCTTGTGTTACTGCATTTGGATCTAATGACCCAGTTCTAAACACCTCACCTGGGGAAACCGATGTCTCATCTTTTATTTATTTATTTTTTTTAATTTTTTTTTATTTATTTCTAGGAGAGAGAGAGACAGAGAGAGCAGGGGAGGGTCAGAGAGAGAGGAGTCACAGACTGAAACAGGCTCCAGGCTCTGAGCTGGCAGTCAGCACAGAGCCCGACGCGGGGCTCGAACCCACGAACCGCGAGATCATGACCTAAGCGAAAGTCGGACGCTTAACCGACTAAGCCACCCAGGCGCCCCCCCCCCCTCCCCGATGTCTCATCTTATAGTTGTAGCTCCTCCTTCTTTCCAGCACACTGCTCCTCAGTCATGGACGCAGCCGTCAAAACTCTAGCCCGCCTCTCCTGATGCTGGAGTTTGGACTTTGTGGACGTCATCTGCAGCCCTTTCAAAGCCCCATGGCTGATCTTGTCATCTGTAGTTTGGCGGTTGGTTCACAGTCGTGAACTGTACTCCCTGATTATTTTGAGATCAAATTAGAGACAGTAAAACCCAGAGGTTAAAATCTCAGATGCTTTTATCAGAAAAACCTGAGTTATGCAGAATGATTCTGTATTCTACCTGTGTAACTTTGGACGGTTTCTCAACCTCTCAAAAATTTTGGCTTTGTAGGAAGATTATGTCAGTAGTTCCTGTATACTTAAGGGTTGCTTTGAGCCTTACATGAGACAATAATGCTTGAGATACAGCAAGTGCTTGATCCATGGGAAACTTGCGTATTGCCTGTGTGTTATGCATGAGTCTAAGAACTTTACCTATATTATCTTGTTTAATCCTCACATAAACCCCACAAGCTAAGTACTATTAAGTCCTACTGGATAGATGAGAAATTTGAGGCACAAAGAGTCTTAACAGCTCAGTCACTTATATAGCTGTTAAGTGAAAATGCCAAGATCTAAACTCAGGTTGCCTTTTTCCAGAGTGTGCTCTGCTGCCCATCATGCCATGCTGCCTCTGATTGGTGGCTCTTGCTGTCTACGTTACTGCCTCTACCTGCATCACCTTGATAGAGGGAGGAATGGAAACAGACGGAGGCTTCCTTTTTCACGTGAGGTCATTCTTATTGCTTTCTTTGACCACCAACTTATGCTCCCCTTTTGCCCTTCCTGTACAGAAAATACATTTGTAGCATCTTCCCTCTGCCTTGCCACTTGGGCCCAGCACCCTTCTTCATCTCCGCCTCACTGGGACACCTGATAAGGCATAAGTTCACAAGTTTCTAGGTCGTAGCCAATTAGAGCCGATCTCCATGTGCTTTCTTTAAAAAAAATTACTCATTTATTTAAATTCAAGTTAGTTAACTGTAGTATTGGTTTCAGGAGCAGAGGCCACTGATTCATCACTCACATATAACGTCCAGTGCTCTCCCAACACCCACGACCCATTGAGCCCATTCCCCCCCCCCAACCCCCCCAACCCCCCCATCCAGCAAACCTCAGTTTGTTCTCTGTATTTAAAAGACTCTTACGGTTTGGTTTCTTCTCTGTTTTTATCTTATTTTTCCTTGCCTTCCCTTGTGTTCATCTGTTGTGTTTCTTAAATTCCACATAGGAGGAAAATCATATATTTCTTTTTCTCTGACTGACTTATTTTGCTTAGCATAACACACTGTACTCCCTGTTTCAAACTCCCTGAAACTCCTAGTTTCAACCACGTTGTTGCAAATGGCAAGATTTCATTCTTTTTGATTGCCAAATAGTATTCCATTGTATCTATATACCATGTCTTCTTTATCCGTTTATCAGTCGATGGACATTTGGCCTCTTTCCATACTTTGGCTATTGTTGATAGTGCTGATATAAACATTGGGGTGCATGTGCCCTTTGAATCAGCAATTTTGTATCCTTTGGATAAATCCCTAGTAGTGCGATTGCTGGGTGAGAGGGTAATTTTTTGAGGAAACTCCACACTGTTTTCCAGAGCAACTGCACCCAGTTTGCATTTCCACCAACAGTGCAAACATGTTCCCCTTTCTCTGCATCCTCGCCAATATCTGTTGTTTCCTGAATTGTTAATTTTAGCCATTCTGACAGGTATGAGGTGGTATCTCATTGTGGTTGGTATTTCCCTGAGATGAGTGGTGTTTCAAACTTCTCCCGTAACTCTTACTGGGCGCTTACAGACTACCTTACTTTGTCAAAGGCCTTTGAAAACATTTCCCTTGAACTAGACAACATGTGAATGACCAGAGCCATATCTGATAAGCCTAGTTGCTTCCTATGATCTAGATGTTACACTCCTCTTTAAACTTCCCTAGTGAGTGTTGATTTCCTTAGAAGCCACATCTGGGTTAGTGTGTGGCATCATATTAAATTTATAATTAAATATCAAAGATAGCTGTCTAAGGATGGTCATCCTCTTCCTAGAATAATAAAATTGATAGCTTGTTATTTTTAATGCTAACAAATTTTATCTTAGTAATTTTACACTTGCATTCAATCCTGTCAAAGTAATTTTGATTTTGCATTATGTTATCTTGTATAGTAGTTACTTCCAAATGTTTGCATAGTCTGAAAATCATATTATCTGTGATGTTGGTTCATAGCAAAATTTAGACTTAAATAGAAAACACCTAATTTATGAGCATTTATAAAATAAGACAGTGATAACTTGGAGCAAACATTGGCCCACCAGGAGCAGGCCATGTTGTGCTAACCCCATACCGTTTTGGTTAGGGTCTTTACTTAATTAGAGCAGAGCCACGCACAAATTGTGTTGTGACTTCCACAAAGTCCTTGACAAAATCTCTGATTATGTTTTATGAATAAGAAAGTAAGCTGTGACCTTTAGGGTGGTACGTGCTAGGGGAATTCATAGTTCAATGAACTACTGAAATCCAAGAATCCAAAAAATACTTATGAATGACGTTAGGTCAGCCTAGATGATGTCTCTATTGTAGCACATAACAATTTTGTGCTGGGCCCTGTTTTACTCAACTTATGTACGGAAAACATGCACCATACAATGCATGTATGATGTGTAGTCCGTTATTATTCCCATTTGGAAATTAAGATACTTCTAAAATTTCTCCTACATTTTCTGTTGTTCAAGAGTGCCTACAGTGTTTCTGAAGTTGATCAAAAGTGCCTTTAGTGTCGGGAATACTATTCAGCTGGGGCTGGTGGTGTGCGTACATACAAAGTACATGCTCTGAATTGTAATTCTCTCTTTATATCATTGGCTAAGTCCTACCAGACAAGTTTTAATTGTCTTTTTCTAATTGGACAAGACAGAAGCACAATAGGAGTTGAGTAATTTTTCTGTCATCTATTGAATTGTATTCAGCATTCTCTAACTGTCTATGTGCTTATCTTGTTCTTATTCTTGCCTCTTATTGTTTATTTTTTATTAAAATAGAGAGCATGAAAATCAGGGGAGAGGGGCAGAAGGAGAGACAGAGACAGAGACAGAGACAGACAGAGAGAGAGAGAGAGAGAGACAATCCCAAGCAGGGTCCATGCTTAGTGTAGAGCCTGACGTGGGGCTTGATCTCACAACCGTATCATCATGACGTGAACCAAAATCAAGAATTGGACACTCAACCAACTGAGCCACACAGGCACTCTGCCCCTTCTTGTTTAAAAATTACTTTCTGTTGTTCTGATATTGTTTTCAAGTTTTAGCTCATCCTGGAATTTTGCCTGTCTGGCACCATTTTTACATGTCTGGGACGTTTATTTAACAAATTTATGAAGCAGACATTCTAATGGAGGAAGAAAGACAATAAGCATCATGAACAGGTGAATTGTGTCATGGATTATAAGATAAGCATAGTGGAAAATGCAAAGGAAATCAGAGATGTGGAATTCTGGGTTGAGCGATGTGTTGCAATTTTAAACAAATTGACCAGGGTGGCTCAGTGAACCAACATCCTTTAAGCAAAGACTTGAAGGAGGTGAACAATCAGTTAACCTTTTGCGATGGAAATTAATTACATGCTTCTTTCTCCCTTGCTTCTACAAAGGCTCCTCTGTTCTGAATCTGTTGTAGAAAAAGAGCGTTACATTTATTACCCCTCCAATTTTCCATTAACACTGGCCCCCACCTCTCTCACCTTCTTTCAGTCAGGGACTAAGATCTACAGACCAATGCTGTGTCCAATTCTTCATTTCAGCTGTCAATGAATCCTTTCCTGGCACATAGTTGACACTTAGCAAATATTTATTAAATGAATGAATAAAGAGTAAATGCCACTAGCTGATGATTAAAGGTGGCCACTAAGAGCTAAGTTTGAAGCCTCTAGGAATATATTCCCTTGAATGGGATCTTCTGAAGATGTAAGACCTGAAGGCAGACCAGAGGAACAATGGCACGCGGTGAATTTGTAGTTTGGGGCCAGAACCCTTTCTATATAGTTCCTTGAGAAGTGCCTTTGGTGAAGTGGGCGTAGAAGCTCCCTCCACGAGCTTCCCGTGAACTTGGGAACTGTACACCCAGACATTGATCCTGTGAGAATAGGAAGTGGGAAAATCACCCACGATGTATTTTTCCAATTTGTTTTTAATCTTCTGAATGAGCTTTGCTGCGACTCACCACAAAACAAACATCCAGCAGTGTTTTTCCCAGGGTCCCACATCTTGGGCGGGCTGAATGCAAAAGACATTTGCCAAAAGTCCCCGCACTGAGTGTGCTGTTTGTAAGGAAGGAAAACAGGCATTCACAAACCATGGAGTTCTGACACACTGTGTAGGAAAGCTTTCTGGGATATACTTTTTTCTTTGGCTTGAAATAGGCAAACTGTGGAAATTTAATGCATCCCATATTCTGTGCAGATAGATAATGAGCCAAAGAAACTTAAAACATGGCTAACCATCTAACTTATTGTCCCAATTGGGACACTTTTGAGAGTAAAAAGGTCTCTGTTAATCACTACACTTAACATAAGCCAAGGTTTGACTTTCTTAGGGAAACCAGAATATGCGGTAACCCTAAGTAGAAGAAAGTCCTGAGAAAAAGAGTGTACAGAGAAGCATAGGTAAAATGTAATACTTTTTCCCTTGCTTCTCATTTTACCTTTGACACTGCCATCCCTATCATAGAATCACCAAATCATAGGATTTTTAGGCTCAAATTGTGCTTACAGATCATACAAACTTCTACTCAAAAGATGGTCCATGGCTAGCAGCATTGGCATCATCTGGAAGAAATACAGAATCTCAGGCCACACTCCAGATCTACTGAATCAGAATCTGTGTACTAATAGGATCCTCAGGTGATAGGTATGAGAATTAAAATTTGAGAAGCACTGATTTAAGCCATTTAACAAATGAAGAAACTGAGGCTCAGAGAGGTATAAGTATTCATCTGAGTTCACTAGTTATATCCAGGATATAAACTCCTATCTCCCAAGGCTAGCTTTCCTTCCATATGCAATGGTTCTCTTCTGTCTGTGAGACCTAAAAACACCCAAGGCTAACAGAAGTAGAGCTGAATTCTACTCCTGGTGTCATCTCAGTGTCAGCAAAGTCACTGCATCCGGTCTCCTCATTGGTAAAATGAGAAAAAATGACTATCTTGCCTGCTAAGTTTCCCTTCAAGTTCTAAAGTTCTCTAATTTTATGAATTGTGGGGCATCTTGGAAGCCTAAAGCTAAGTGAGAAGAGTCCCCCAAAACATAGTGTAGAGCAAGTGTCTTGACTAATGCTTTTCATGAGGAAGACATGTTGTTTTTAATGAGAAATAGGAAGGACATTCCAGGACCTGGAATGGCAGAAGCAACTGTTGATTCCAGGAAAGCGTTTGGGGGGACAATGGATGAAGATGGTACAGGATGCTTAAGCATGTCCCTAGTAAATTTAGACCATGGCATACAAAATAGCCCATAAATTAACAAAACTTTCCTTAATTGGAGATAGTTTATTGTTTACTACTTCTAAGAATTTCCCTTGCAACCTTGGGCACCTATGTCTATGGGTAATGAGATGGTTAATTTTAAGTGTCATCCTGACTGGGGTTTGGTGCCCAGTTATTTAGTCAAACACTAGTATAGATGTTGCTATGAATGTATTTTTTAGAAGTGATTAACATTTACTGTCAGTAGACTTTAAGCAAAGCAGATTATCCTCTGTGAGGTTGGTGGCCTCTCCCAATCAGTTGAAAGCCTTACAAAAGCTGAGATTTCCTGAAGAAGGAATTTTGCCTCAAGGCTGCAGTATAGAGTTTCCACACTGCTAGCCTGCCCTGTGGATTTGGGACTCAAGCAAGCGACATCAGCTGTTAGCCTAATTTCCAGCCTGCCAGCCTCCCCTCCCAATTTCAGACCTGCCAGCACCCATAATTGCTTGAACCTATTCCTTAAAATAAATCTGTCTTTCTCTCACTTTCTCCACACATGCTTGCTTGTGTTTCTCTGGAGAACCCTGTCTAATGTAGGTAGCATTCACAGATCAATTCTTGTTTAAAGAGAAATTTAGTGGCAGACAGACTTTGGGTGATATATTGATAAATGTGGAAAGTAGAAAAGTCTTTGTTCTGAAGTTCTGTCTGAAGAAGGCAGGGTTCATTTCTGTTTTGTTTCTTTTTTAAATATTTTTAATGTTTTATTTCTGAAAGAGAGAGAGACTGCATGAGTGGGGGAGGGTCAGAGAGAGAGGGAGACACAGAATCTGAAACAGGCTCCAGGCTCTGAGCTGTCAGCACAGAGTCCAATGCTGGGCTCGAACCCATGAACCGCGAGATCATGACCTGAGCTGAAGTCAGTCGCTTAACCAACTGAGCTACCCAGGCGCCCTGGCAGGGTTCATTTCTGACTCACCAATTTATCCTTAGTGTCTATCCCTGTGCCTGGCACAGAGACAGGAGAGTTGCTCTATAAATGTTGTGAGTGAGTGAATTCATATGAGACTAATACTTGTCTGGGAGATTTGAGGGCTTTGGAGAGGGAAATGGAGTACCCAACTCCCCTCTCAATATCAGTATGCTATAATGATTAAGAGCATAGTGTTTACTGTGAGGTCTAATCCCAACTCTGCCATTGGTAGCCGTATGACCTTGGGAAAGTTACAAACTCTCTTAATCTCAGTTTGTCAATACAAAAAAAAAAAATGGGCATAATAATGTCCCTGCCACAAATGTTTATGTGGGCTTCTGTGATTTAATCCAAATGAAATACTCAAAACAGTGTCTGATATCCAGTAAGCACAACAGAAATGTTAGCTGTTATTACTATTATCTTCTCACATTCAACAAATGTCTGCAACTATACTAACTGCTGGATAGAAGAAAAAAAAAGAGGAAGACAAAATGGCAGCCTTGGAGGAAATCTATCAGACAAAATGACTAAATGCAATGTGATGAGTGTGCAAAAAGCTTATGTAAAATGCTTGGGAACACAGATGAGGAACACATACGGCAGCTGAGTATCTAAACCATGAGGCCTTTATGAAAGAGGGAAAAATTTAAGCTAAATCTTGAAAAATGAATACGAGTTCACAAGACAAAGAAGTTGGGAAGGGCATTTCTCCTGGAAGCGACAACACATAGAAAAGCATAAAGGTGTGGTTTGGGAAATGATGAGTTCTTTGTTGAGCCTGAGTGATGTCCAGGAAGAAATATTCAGTGGGTAAATGGCAAGAGGGTCTAGAGCTCAGAAGGAGGTAGAGGCCGGAGGAATAAATCTGGAGGTCACGGTGTCAGCAAATTTGTTCCAGCAGTTGTGAGCCATGTGCAAAAATGAGCATGTGGGTGAGAAAATCCGGAGGTCCCCGAGGACCATGGTATTTAAGGAGCGTTGGGGGTGTGATATACTTGAAACAGAATTAACCAGAGAGGTAGCAAGGAGATCCAGAAGAGAATAGTACCACGGAAGCCGAGAAAGAACATTCCAAGAATGAAGGAATGCTAATCTTCTGTCACTATGGATTTGGCTTTCATATAAGTGGAATAACACATAGTCTTGTGTCTGGCCTCCTTCACTTAGCAAAATGTTCTCAAGTTTCATCTATGTTGTAGCAGTACTTCATTCCTTTTTTTGTGGCTGAATAATTTCCCAAAGCCACATTTTGTTTATCCATTCACCAGTTAATGGTCATTACTGTTGTTTCCACTTTGTCTATTATGAATAATACTGCTATGAATATTCATGTAGAAATTTTTGTGTGAACATATGTTCTTAATTCTCTTGGGTCCAGCAATTGGAGATTAGCTAAATAATATAATAAATTACTTTGCAACCATCAAAAAGAATGATATAGTGTTATATATACTCATATAGACAGAATCATTAAATGAAAATACGAGGTACAATGTGTTTTGAATAAACCCTTTCTATAATTATAGACAAATAAATGAATAACTATGCAAAAAAGGAATTAGGAGATGCTAGAAGGAAAGTAATTGTTTCAAATATTCCATACATATAGACTTTGCCAATATGCAGATGTTTTTAGAACATTCAGAAAGAGATGCACCAACACGCTTGTGTTAAGAAGAAAACAACAGGCAAAAAACCCTCACTAATTACATAACTTAAAGGTAATCTTATTTCACCTCTTTGGTAAGGTTTTGAATGTGCAATTAAGATAATTGCCAGTAACTGTGAATTGAGTCAAAGCAGGAAGTATGCTGTTCTAGAACTTGTGTGCGTACAATTAAAAAATAGAAAAGGAAAACATCTGTTAATGCTCTTGAAGAATTTCCAGTGCTTTCAGTCCCAGGATATCACCCAAAAGATTATCATTAATCTTAGCTTTGTCCCCACACAGCCATCTATTCCCATTTACCTATTTTCCTTTCGTTTTATAGAAAAAATGTTGCTCTAATCTGTTACATTGGTGGCCTCCGATAAGCCTGGCTTCCAGGCTTCACATCTTGGAGAGTTCTCTCCCCTGGAATCTGGACTGGGCCTGTGATTCACAATGACCAATAAAATGTGGCCACCATGAAAGTGACAGTGAGACAGTTTTGTGCCTAACCCTTAAGAAGGTCTGACAGCTTCTGCTTTTGTGCTCTCCAGAGCCCTAAGCCACCATGTAAGAAATCTGGGCGCTCTGCTGGAGAGACCACATGGAGAGGCTGCGTGAAGAGAGAGAGGTCCTGAGATCCCAGCTATCCAGCATCCTTCTAGACCTAGTGACTAAGTGTAGCCAAGCAGCCACTGAAAGGATTAGCAAGGGACTTACCCAGCTGAACCCTGCCCAGTTACTGAATCCTGGACAAAAACAAAGAACTTAAGCCAAAAGTTTTGGGATGATTTGCTATGTGGCTGTAGGTGACCAACAGGAATTACTGTTTTTTTTCCGGAGAGGTGTAAGGAATTTTGAAGGGATTTAAATAACTTACCCTGAAGGGTGAAGGACCAACTTCTTCATGTTGCAAGTGGCCCTTTCCTAAGCAACCTTTTCATATCACTGGGAGAGAGACCAAGATGGTTAAAAGCCAGGTGAAGCAAGAGCTTAATGGGAATTCATTTCCTGTAGCCCACACTTTTTTCATCAAAGCAGCATCCCTTTCCCATTAAAGCTGTAGATCTCAAGTTTCTCTCTCCATCTGCTATTTTCATGTGTGTGCCTGCTAAGTATATTCACACACATGTTCATTCCCTAGAAAATCCCCTTACCTGCCTTTCCAGCTAGAATGTTCCCCCGGAGCCCATGGTCCTTCTGGTGATTCCTCTCATCTTCTTCTTACCTTCTCCATCCTGTGGACCATCACAGTCCCTGTTTCTCCTGGATACCAGTTCTTGAAGCATGTGCGATTGGCCAGCAGCACCAGCAGCACCTGGGGATTTATTAGAAATAAAGTTTTAGATTTTACCTCAGACCCACTGAGGTAGAAACTCTGGAGGCAGGACTTGTGATGTTTTAACAAGCCCTCTAGGTGATTTCTAATGTACACCAGCGTTTGAAAGCCACAGGCCTAGAGCACAGGTCAGTAAACTTTTTCTGTAAAGTGCCAGAGAGGAAATAATTCAGACTTTGCAAGCCTTGTGGTTTCCGTTGCGGCCATTCAACTCGGTTATTATAACATGAAGACAGCCACAGATGATACGTAAATGAATGAGCACAACTGTGCTCTAATAAAATATTACTTATGGGCACTCATGTTTGAATGTCATAACAGTTTTCATGTATCACAAAATATTATTCTTTTAATATTTTTCAACTGTTTGAAAACATGAAAATGATTCCTAGCTCAAAAAGCAGGCAGTGGACTGAGAATGGCTCGCAAGCCTGAGTTTCCGAACGCTTGCCTTTGAACATCTCCGGTTTGCTCTACTCAGCACACCTTTGGCTGAGGCAGCCATCTTTAGTTCAGCAATCTTTTCTTTCTGGGGCACCCGGGGTGATTGATTACTCCCACACTTTAGGCCATTGATCTTCTCTGAAGCCATGTCTTGAGGAAATGTTTCGAACTGGGCCTTTGGATCTGAGAAGAGGCCTGTATACGGCCCTCAGCCTGGGCCTTTCTTCTCCATGGGAACTTACTCAGCCTCAGGTCAGCCTCCATGGGGGTGGATTCGGGCCACTCTGCTCCCAACAGACTGACAGTATCATCCATGAGCTGGGCCCCCTCACTGACCCCCAATAAACCGGAAATATGGAGTAGAGATGATCCCCTCCAGAGCCCTTCCAGGCAGGTATGATCTTGGACCAGGTCACGTCCATATAGGTACTCCCCTCTAGAGCTGTGCTCCCAGGACCGAGTGCTCCCTGGGGGCTGGAATCAGAGTTGTTTGTTCAGCGCCACTCCAAATCACACCTTCTGTGTGGGCGAGGGAATGAGGAAAATGTGTGTTCCTTGGCACGGTTGAGAGAAAGAGCACAGGGAACAGTGGGCTGGGAAAGGAGCGTGCATTACCATCTTCTAATTTTAAAAAAGAAAATAATAACCCGGAGTCCTGCTGCTCACTGGAGCATGACGTCATTCCCGTTCCCTCTCTCTTGCCCTCCCCAGGGAAAGCACAGATACCTTCATGGCAACTGGTGTTTACTTTCCTGTGCTGCACGCAATCACAAACGCTTGCAGCCACTAGACAGCTTCCTCCGTGTCTGCAGCTGTTCTGGGAGATGCAGGATGCAGGCTTCCAGGATCTGGTGCTAAATGGCAAGCAGATGGAATTTTCTTTTTGGTATCTTAAAAGGGGCAAACCATTTCAGGACCCCTTGTTTCTGGCAAAGCTGATGTTGCTGTTGCTGTTGCTGTAGATGTAAAACAGAAAGGTGATGAATTGGTGAACTTCTTTTCCTGCTTCTAAATCAGAACAGAGTCCCTTTCCTGAAAAAGATCAGGAACACAGTGCATGTATCATTGTATACAAGATTTAACAGATGGGGCTCAGTGTGAGCCCTTCCCTGGGGTCCAGGGCTGCTGCCTGAGCAAAGGAGTGGCTTCCTAGCCAGAGACTGCATCACCCTGCATGGGAGCAACATAGGGATGAGCTGCTGGAATGGCTGGGACAGTTGTCCCCATTAGCAGTTACCATGAATGGGTCCTCCACACAAGCGATGATGAAATAGAGGCCCAGAGAGATCAGGCAGCTTGCTCAGGGTCACCCAGTGAAGTGGCCAGAGCTAACTGCAGGTCCAGGACTATTCAGTTCCACGTTCCTTCAACCACTCCACGGCTTCCCCTCCCCGCCCCCAGCATCCACTAGTCCTAATTAGACCTTGTCCTAATACAGTACTTCAAGGTGCCACATGTTATTCTAAGCACTTCACATAATTAACTCATTTAATCCTCATCATTATATACTACACACCATTATTATCCAAATTGACACAAGAGGCAGCTTTAGTACGAAGCTAGCAAGTAGCTCAGTCACCATCTGAACCCAAGCCCACTGGCTTTAGATGCTTGCTCTCAACCACTGCACTGTGGGCTCTGGAATGAGACAGAAGGTTAGAGTTCTTGATCAGCTGTGTGATCTTGGGCGAGCTATGTGATCTCTCTAACCCCAGCTATTTTATTTGTAACACGGGCTCGACAGGGTGTTAGCAGCAACAAGTAAGTGAACTGTCCCCTAATAGCCTACTTGCCGGGCAGGTAGCAGATGCTTCGATAAGTGGATGCTGTTATATATTATTATAGAGTCCATCCAGGCTAAAGGGAAGGAAACATGGACTTCTAAATCTTTTTTAGTGATGTTTTTCTTACTAAAGAAATGCATGTACCCTATAGAAAATGCAGATGAGGATGAAGAAGGCAACAGTCTCAGAATTCCAGCAGTATAAATTAACTATATTATTTTGATAGACATTCTTCTGACTTTCTTCGATGCATATATATGCAGTTATTTTTATAAGGTTGGGATTATACTGTACATTATGAAGTACAATACCTTGTGTATTATGAACATACTTCTACATCATTAGATCTTCTACTACAGTGTCATTTTGAAGAATAGATACAGTTTGCACTGAATGGTGACACTATCATTTTTACACTCAATTCTTTTTTTTTTTTTTAATTTTTTTTTAATGTCTTCTTTATTTCTAGGAGAGAGAGAGAGAGACAGCGTGAGCAGGGGAGGGTCAGAGAGAGAGGGAGTCACAGACTGAAACAGGCTCCAGGCTCTGAGCTGGCAGTCAGCACAGAGCCCGATGCGGGGCTCGAACCCACGAACCGCAAGATCATGACCTAAGTGAAAGTCGGACGCTTAACTGACTAAGCCACCCAGGCGCCCCACACACTCAATTCTTTATTGTTGGGTATTCAGGTTGCTTGCAACTTCCCCCTATTTGATAAGTAAAGCTTTGGTGAAAATTCTTGAGTTCAATGTAAGAACATAGCCTTTCACCTCATTTGATACTTAAGCGTTGCATTTAACACCTGCATTTGAGTCCCTTTCTGGCCACATATTTACCACGTAACCTTGACAAGTTTCTCAACCTTTTTGAGTTTCATTTTCTCCATTGGTGAGTGAAGACTAGTAACCACCTCGCAAAGTGACTGTAAGGATTAAAATGAGAGACTCGGCATGAGACCCCGAGTATGTACCTATCAGGCCAAATGATATGCATGTTTTCAAGACATAGGATAAAATTGCTCTATTACTTTCCAGAAAGGTTGGGCTATTTATATCCATGCCAGCAGTGTAAGACAGTACCCGTTTCCTTAGAAACTTGATAGCATTGAATATTAACATTAAAAAAAAAAACCTCTGCTCATTTGATTGGCAAAGAACATTTCAGTGCTGTTTTAATTTACATTTCTGATCATGTGGATTTTTGACTGTGGACCTATGTGAGTCAGGTTCTACTGCCTGAGGAAAGAGAATGCTGACGAGTGAACAGAAATACTCAAAATGCAGGACGGCAAGGACTTATAAGATATGCAGCTGAAGGGGCGCCTGGGTGGCTTAGTCGGTTGAGCGTCCGACTTTCGCTTGGGTCATGATCTCGCAGTTCGTGGGTTCGAGCCCCGCATTGGGCTCTGTGCTGACTGCCAGCTCGGAGCCTGGGGCCTGTTTCAGAGTCTCTGTCTCCCTCTCTCTCTGACCCTCCCCTGCTCACGCTGTCTCTCTCTCCTGGAAATAAATAAAAAATATAAAAATTAAAAAAAAAAAAAAAAAGATATGCAGCTGAAGGGGAGAGGCCAGCCTCAGGGGAGGAACAGTTCATACACATATACACTGTGCCTCCAGCCACCTGACCTCCTGTCTGTAGGCAGCACTTTATGTGGGGTTGTCTGGGAATTCGAGGCACCCAGATCCAGCGCTGGGAATCTAAGTCTCAGCTGGAGGACGGATGAGGGAGATGAACCTGTTCCTCCCAACTGGGTTGCCACAAGCCTCCTCACCCGGCCCTGCTTCCTGTGTGGCTGGGCATCAGCTCCAACAGCCTCTCTTTCTGGTGCCCTTGCCTCCCGTGGCCTCAGGCGTGGGGCAAAGCAGCAGAGGGACAAGCCTGTCATCTGCTTGATGATGCAGTTCCTCTGGAAACTGTCGATGAGAAAGGGCAGGCCAACTTTTGTCACTTAAGGAGCAGTAAAACTCTGGGAGGGAGTCCTTGGCTTGATTCCAGCTCAGAGGAAAATAAGTAAGCAGAGGGTGTGGAACAGGGCTGAATCCAGCCTTCATGAATCTATGGGACCAGACTTCGAGGGTGTCACCCGCACCCACACACGATCGTTAATGAAAGATACTTCCAATTTTGCCAAGTTCATCTACTGATTTCTTTATTGCCTGAGGTCTTTTGCAGTGCTCTTGTTACCCCCACCCAGAACCAGAACTGCACAGATTCCATCAGTCATGCTTGAGGCCCAGGATGCAGAGCTACACAAAATACGGTTGTGTCCTCAAGATGCTCTTAATGACCTAAGGGAAGCATTTGCCCACTTGCAAATGTTTCCAATTCAGTGCCTTAGGAAACTTGTAAGTACTTTTGTTAAAATTTATGTAATTGGTAACCGATGGCTTCCAGTGGCTCCTCTCCTCTCTCTTGAAGGACAGCATTGAGTGTAGGACTAGGTGGAAAAGGGATGCTCCTGCTCTGAGAGCCACAGAGCAGCCTGGGACCTTCCCCCCCAACCCCCCACCCCCCACATTGTTCACTCTGAACACTTCCAGGGCCAGCTCTCAGACCCCAGACAGCTGCTATGCCATATGCTCTACCACTTCTCAGACCACTTCCAAGACCACTCTCTAACCTGACTGGTGGACACGCCCTAATATCCTCATGGCCTGCCTTCTTTCTTGGTCTCCCAGGACATTCCAGCACTTTCGAAACACCCACCTTTTGGCAGAGGAAGCCAATAAACTCCCTCTGAGTGACAGATTCCCCTCCCTAGCTTTTTCCCGCTTCTCTCAAGGACAAAGCTTGTGCCATCTGTTTCCGCAAGGTGTCCCCTGACCAGCTTCTCTCAGGTCATTGACCTCATTTGTCCCATTTGTTTGTCTCGCCACCTTCCTGTTTGCCTCCAATAGCCTGTCTACCCCTATGTCTTTCTGATTTTACTTTCTTTTTTCTTTAAATTTTTTTAATGTTTTATTTATTTCTAGGAGAGAGAGAGAGAGAGAAAAAGAGAGAGAGAGAGAGAGAGAGAGAGAGACAGCGTGAGCAGGGGAGGGTCACAGAGAGAGGGAGATACAGAATCTGAAACAGGCTCCAGGCTCCGAGCTGGCTGTCAGCACAGAGCCCGACGGGGGCTCGAACCCACGAACCGCGAGATCATGACCTAAATGAAAGTTTTACGCTTAACCGACTAAGCCACCCAGGCGCCCTTCCAATTTTACTTTCTAAACGTCAAGTCTCCTCATCTCTGATCATCTTCAGCACTCTCACCTTCTGTCAGGCTACCATCATTGCTCCCCTCTTGAAACTTTGGTTTCCATATTTTTGGTCTTCTCTTCAATTCATTCTACCCACCAAGCCTGGGAGATCTTAAAGTACTTGTATGGCTCCCCATTGCTTTTAGGAAAGTTGCAAGTCTTTCACACAAGTCCCTGTGCACATCTTTAGCTTCATCTCACAGCCCTATTCTCTGGGTGTCTGACCCCTGGCCATGGCCATCTTTCTGTTTCTTGGACCATCCCTGTGCCCTCCTGCTTCTTCATCCTTCAGATCTCCATCCAAAAGTCACTTCCTCTCAGATGTTCTTCCTCACTTCCCTGACCAAGTCAAACCCCATACGTGTTCTTAGTGCTCCATATAACTTGTCTGTCATGGGTTCTTTCACAATTCATAAATTTATATTTGTATAATTATTTAACTTATGTCTGTAGCCAATCAGACTCTAAAATATGTGAAAGAAGAAACATGGTGTTCCTACGCTCTGCTCTATTTCTAGCACACACTTGGTATATAGTAAATAATCAGTAAATGTTTTTATTAAAATACTGAAGAACTGATTTAACAAGGACTGGGTCATTTTCTAAAGAAATGCTAAGTTTTTTTTTCTCAGAAATAGAACACAGTCATCCATGTATGTAGGAATCTTCTTGGTTTTGTCACATTGGGGAATATTGGGTAACAGGACCACGGAGGCATTTATCTTTGGGGTTCCATGAGTAAGAGGGAGAAGCACCCACAGAGTTTCCATTCTTTTGTGCCAATTTTGTACATTATTGTGATGATTTAGTGTGGGCATGGTATAGGGTCATATAATAAATGTGTTTAATTAACTTACTTTTCCCTCAACACCCTACCCTTAACCTACCCACCAGCCCTTGTTACAGATTGATGCAGTGACCCTTTCGGCACTACAGGGACAGGGTCTTCTTGCTTCCCCAATCATCTGATCATTAAAAAGGTGTTTCTGTCTTTGTCATTACTTTAATGGTTCTCAGGAGTACTGGTCAGGTAGTCTATAGAATATCCCTCAATTCGTGTTTGATGTTTTTTCTTTCTTTCTTTCTTTCTTTCTTTCTTTCTTTCTTTCTTTCTTTCTTTCTTTCTTTCTTTCTTTCTTTCTTTCTTCTTTCTTTTTTTCTTTCTTTCTAATTATTTTCAATGTTTATTTTTTGAGAAACAGAGAGACAATGTGAGTAGGGGAGGGGCAGAGAGAGAAGGAGACACAGAATTCAAAGCAGGCTCCAGGCTCCAAGCTGTCAGCACAGAGCCTGATGCAGGGCTTGAACTCATGAACTGTGAGATCATGACCTGAGCTAAAGTTGGATGCTTAGCTGACTGAGCCATCCAGGTGCCCCATGATGTTTTCTTTCTTTAATTATTTTTTAATTTATTTGATAGAGACAGAAAGACACACACTCACTCACACACACACACACACACACACACACACACACACACAGAGGGTGGAGAGAGAGAGAGAGAGAGAGAGAGAGAGAGAGAGAGAGAGAATCCCAAGCAGGCTCCATGGGAATCAAACCCATGGACCATGAGATCATGACCTGAGCTGAAATAAAGAGTTGGATACTCAACCACCTGAGCCACCCAGGTGCCTCAGAATTTATAAAAAATTTTAGGGGAGTGGGGGAGAGGAGCAGAGGGAAAGAGAGATAAAATCTTATGCAGGTTCCACGCGCACTGCAGACCCTGATGTGGGGCTCAGTCCCACAACCCTGGGATCATGACTTGAGCTCAAATAAGGAGTTGCACACTCAGCCAACTGAGGCACCCAGTCGCCCCTCCTTTCTTTCTATTTTTTAAAATTGAAATATATTTGACGTATAGTATTGTGTAAGTTTAAGGTATATGATATATTGATTTGATATAAATTGCAATATGGTTGTCTTTGTAGCTTTAGCTACATAAAGGGTATACAGGAACCTCTCAAATATCTTTGCAACTTTCTAATAAATATAAAATTTTATTAAAATATATTTTAGTTAAAATTAAAGATTTATTTTTTCATTTGTATTAATTCATTTGTGGATACATAGGTAAGAATTGAGCATCTGGAATTGTTAGAACAGTGTACTATATTTCCTCAAGCTTTCTGCTTGGAATATGATCCTTTCCTCATCCATCTATCCTAATCTTCCTTAAATTTCTAGGTCCAGCTAAAGTTCCATAAGAATAATCATTCCCTTTCTAGAGTAAGTACCATGTGCCAAACAATGTGCTGAACATATTACATGTTATTTAATTTCATTCTTAATACATGGCGGAGTGGGTATCATTTTTCCTATTTTTAAAACTAGTGAGAGAACCAAAGCTTGGAGTCTCTGAATAACTCATTAGTGTCATCTAGCTTGTTCCAAAATCATACATTTCATCTCACTGTGCCCTGCTGCCTCCATTTATCCCAGGAAGCAATTCTCAGTCAATTTTAGCTTACTGACCCTCTCTTCTGAATTGCTGAAGTTCTTTCTGGCTGTGACACTCAACTCCAGATTTTATTATGTTACGTGCTAATTTGTTGGGGCTCCGTGTAGGTTCCTCTTGCCTCCCGATTTGTCCTCATGCAGTAGAAGAGTGATGGCTCCCATCTCTGTCCCTGCGTACATTGAGCTGAGGTTGGTCTACATCAGGTTAGCACCCTTTATAGTTGCTTACCCCCCACCATGGAGGGGGTAGTGGGAAAAAACGGAGCGGGAGTTCATTGGAGGAACAATCTACGTGAGAAGGATGGCTGAGGGCACATCCTAATAACAAACAGGGTGCCCAGTGAGGCAGATGAGCCTTTGGAAGTATTATGATAGTTTTGTTCACATTTGCACATGTCCCAAGCAGCTGAATAATCATAAAAGGAAGTATTGCATCCATGGAAAAGGCAAGCAATAGGCTCCTTTGAAAACAAACAACGTACATCTTATCGATGGGATGGCATTTGGCGAAATAGAAAAACATATGCTGTGGTGGTGAGTGTTAAAATAACAAACCACAGCCCAAACCAAGCATAACAAACCAAGCAGCTTGGTTTTCCTTAATTACAAGTTCTGACAGCTCTTTTCCTTTCTCGAGTGTGAGCCTCTATCCTAATTGTCTCACAGACTTGTAGGAGGAGGCTCTTCAGCCTGTGTTTACATCATCACCCATGCACCATCATATTGTCTTGCTAACCAGTTTTCCTTCCACATGCTTGCTGGGTGGGGTTTGGTTTTGTGTTTTTAATTGTATGTTCCACTGCTTAACTACTTTTTTCTTCATAGTCAACCCAAATTCCTACCTGTGCTTCTGGTCATGAGGCCGCCCTCTCTCAACTGCTTTAGGCTAACTTGCTTTCCCTCTCAGGCATTTTGAATGAGACTCACTCCTCTGAGTCCATTTGCAGAAAAACAGGTCAAAGTCATAAAGAGTAGACTTCCTGAGTGGTGACTTTCTGGCTCATCATTCATCACTTCTTTGTGAACAATGGGAAAATAAATTTCATGTGACTCTAGGCAGGTATCAAGCAAGATCCTCTGTTGAGTCCTGAGAGGATATAGGCAATTTTATGGAACTGAAAAAAAAAAAAAAAAAAGAAATTTTCCATTTTTCAACCCTGAGATTTCTCCTTTCATTTTAAAGTCACAATTGCTTCCACTTCTATCATTTCAGTAAATCCTAGGAAATGATTCTGAGGAGCTTATTTGTATAGTTTGAAGACAGAAGAGTGCTCCAGTGAGTAAGGGACATAAAGGGGTGTTCCTAGTTCATGAGCGGGTGCAGTCTTTTCTCAGAAGTAACTCCGACCCTGTGAGTTGGATTTATTAAACCAGAGGTTACGGCATAGGAAGAGGTAATGAGCCATGTGGACCTGTTAGTTCTAAATTGCTTTCACCTAATTGTGACTCAGCTCCACAGGATGAAAAATCATCTGGCTACAGCCCATAATCAAGAGATATTCACACTACAAAAGAAAGCCTCGAAAGGGTGACCCCGGACTTGACTGGTAATTATTTCCAGAAGGCGTTTGAAAGCTCTGGCAGAGATTTTGACTTAAAATTATTTGAAGGGAAGGAAAAATTCTTCCTCTACCCTTCAAGGTCTTCCAGCTGGACTAAGAATTAAATTTACATGAGACAGATTAATAGGAATAAAAACTCGAGTTTTATTACATGCACACGGAGCCTCAATAATGAAACTGAGAGCTAAAGAAATGACCAAAGCAGGCAGTTTTTATGCTTTTTAGACAAATAGACACTAGATCTGTGAGGAATTGATGAGACAAAAGTTAACATTTGGAGCTTCGACTGGTAAGGAATTCTAAACAGAATTTGGGCTGGGGTCTTAACTTAGAAAAAAGTAGCGAGGGTTGTTTATACAGCATTCTGGGTTTTAAATGTCCTATCTCTGGTAATAAGGATGTCTCTTTACTTCCTGGTACAGAGAGGATACCTGTCACATGGGAGGTTTATTTCCTGCTTTCTGAAGGACAGAGGAAGATCTGAGTGTCCTTCTTGCACAGGCTGTCTCTTAAGTAACTTGTGTTTAGAATACTCAGTATGCCAAGGGGGCCCATTTTGGGGCAGGCTGTCCTTGACCCCTGAACAGTCTAATATCTTTCCTTGGTAGAATGGGCAACTGCCCTGCCTTTTTGAGGAACAGTGAACTGAGAATTAAGATGGAATACCCTGCCCTCAATTTGGCACCTGGGGTTCCAAATAGGGCTGAGGTGAACCTGCTGACGTCCAGCTTCCACAGGGCAGCACAGCTATTTTTGGGTGGAGACTGACAGCCTAGCTGTGCCCATCTCCCTCAGAAGCCCAGCCCCCAGACTGAGCCACCAACAGGAGCACCCACAAAGCAGCCCTGACAGCTACTGAGCAAAGGAACCTATGTGTGTTCCCTCTGTGGAGAGAGTGACTCTTGCTCACAATGCGGCCTTCCCAGCTACCTCTTTATAAACAGAAAACCACATTATCCAGTTCTTCAAGAATAAGCACAAAGCATGGGGCTGCTAAGTACAGGGATGGGGCACCACAGACAAGATATGCCTATTTTATTGTGCTTGAGAAGCCCATTCCAAGAAGAAATTCTGAATAGTTCAAATATGATCCAGGCCAAAACCAAAGGATAAGGGGGAAAAGGAGCTATGCTAATTCTCTTTCCAAACTCTATCCTGAAAATTTTGCCTCCTTTTGTCTATGCTCACCTTCATTCATTCATTGATTCATTCACTAATTCATTCATTCACTTATTCACAAACCAGGGCCTGTGCAGGACATCAGAGATAGAATGGTGAATGAGGCATGAGATACTTTCAGGCTGAAGAGGCGGTGGGCAGGAGTAGCCTTGTTATTGAACCCGCTGCCTCCTGAGGATTTCCTTTAAAATAACATCACAGCGTTTGTTGTAGTTTTCTGGAAGTAACTTGTTAACCGAATGAAGAAATGGTGCTTCTACTTTGGAGACTCAAGTTCAGTGGTGACATACCCTCAACAAATAGCACAAGTAGCTAACAACTTGCCCCAATAATTGAGAGGTACAGTTACTCAATGGAGGCAACTGCTGCTGGGGAAGAGTCTTGATAGAAATCTCTACAGGGTTAGTTCCTTGTACTGATGATAAAGGGGACAGTCTTCTGACCTACTTTTATTTCCAAAGGAATCCTAAGGAAATTCACCACAGCCCTTTGTGACTGGTGGGTGAATAAAAGTAGAAAACAAGTTGGCAAGGATACGGATGTTCTTTCAAACCAAACAACAGGATAGTTTGCACATCTTGAAGCTTCTCTGGCTGTGTTACAGGATGCAAAGAACATCTACATTGAGAAAACAAGGGACTTGAGAAGGGTGTCTATTTGATGTATGTGTCTATTTGATGTAGGTGGCTATGCTGGATGATGGAAGCCCAGAGGGGTGGAAAGAAGGAAGGGTAGATGTTTGTGATTACATCATAGTATCTTAAAAATCAGTATTTAGTTAGCTTTCTTGGTGACAGTGATTTAGCATGTTAGATCCATAAGAAGAGACAACCAGAAATGTGACAAAACTAAGAAAAATTACAGCAAATGACACTCCCGTGGCAAGCCCTCCTCCAAATGCCACACTCGGTGTTTTTACAAAGTCCTCACCCAAACACGTGGCAGAAGACGAGCATCCTGTCAGCAGTTTCTGCTCTAAGTGGGAATGTGGGGTTGGAAGAAAATGCACAATGATATGATTCTCTCACTTGTATTCTTTGGTTAAAGTATTGACTTCAACAGGCACCAACATTTGTTTTTGCGTGGTTGAGGAGGATGGAAAATCACAGGCATCTCCTCTTACAAAAGGTTTCTGGAAGGTTACTGGTAATGACCTACCTTTGTCTGTGAGAAAGCTTCAAAGGGAGTCTGGGGGAGTATAATTGAAGGAGCTGGGTGAGCTCTATGAGGGAGTTTGACATTCCTTTCCTACAACCCCTCACCACATGTCTGCTCCAGGAACTATATCATCTCTACCGCACCTTCCCTCTGAGAGGGAGATATTCATAGCTTCTGTGAGATAAGCTCCATATTGTGAGATTTGCTGTTTTGTAGGTATGTTCTGGACTCCATTTTTTTGCTCATCTCACAAAAGTACTCAAAAAGTTCAGGTGGGATTCCTAACTCATAGATGGTTATGACCTTTTGGAGGTCCAATCTCAGGGTTCACCCCTTGACGGAGTCACCCAGAACCTCACCATGTACATGTACTCACAGACTCTGCTTTGAGCACCTTCTCAAGTGCAGGTGACCACAGCACCCCATGACCCACCCGGCCCCAAATCCAGAAGCAACAGTCACCCAAACCTGTGCTGATGGCAGTGGGCATCCCAGATGGCTCTGGACATGTGTTACCTGGGAAATCCTGGGCTCCTCTTTCCCTGCTATGTGAGAAACCTAAGAGGCTGAGAAAGTTAACTTCATTCAGAGATTTTTCTGGACTCCGGATCCTTTTTCTCTCCGTGGTCTGAGTCTGTGGGACCAGTAAAAGCCACAAGGAGCCATGAGCAGCCCCCGGGGAGCAAGATGGATGGAGGAGTTGAGAATATCACGAAAGGTTTTTTCCCTGTCAAAAGAGCTAGCATGTTCTTCAATGTGGAGGCCACATCAGCTGCATTAGCATCTTCCCCCATGTCAGGCGAAATGGGGTGAGACAATAGGGTGGTCAGCCTCATTTTTCCTCCATGCCAGGAGAGTGCTTGGTCCTTGCTACATACAAAGGAGATTAAGACCATTGGATTAAAACCTTCCAAAATTTAGGAGCCTTGGAGATTATTTAGTCTAGTGGTTTTCAAATGCTCTTTAGCTATGAAACCCTTTGTTTCGGGAAATGATTGTGGAAGCACCTTACAGAAAACAGAGAAAGACAGACATGTTCTGACTGAAGCAGGACCAGGGCAAATTCTGGACTCTGTCTACTTAGACCCCAACTCAGACCTTTTCAAGTTGCATGGCCCCATATGGCAGCCACTCACCACATGGAGCTATTTAAATTTAAATTAATTAAATAAAATTTAAAATTCAGTTTCTCAGTCACTCTATCTAGCCACACATCAAGCACTCAGTAGCCACTAGGGACGAATGACTACCAATTCGACAGCATAGATGTAGAATGTTTCTATCATAGCATAAAGTTCTATTGAACAGAAGTTCAATTGAACAGCAATGCTCTAGAGTCTAGGAGTTCCCTAATGAGACTCTGGAAGTTCTTGGACTCTGAGAAACACGGGTAGAGAACTTCTGGACCTATCTAATGCCTGAGCAAGAAGAGAAATGCAGAGAGGTGGTACAGTTTGCCAGCCAGAGTCTCACCTCATAACTCCTGCTCCACTTTGTCTGCTCCCAGTGTCTTACCCCGTTAGTCTCTGTTGCCTCTCAGGATTCACCAGCCCTTCCATGAAGCCTTTTTCAGACACCCCTGCTATTGAAAGCGAGGGAACTCAGGTCCCAGGCATCGCTCAGGTTTAGAAATGGATTTTAAATTTTATACATGTTCAGTCAGCTTTAGGCACTTAAATAGAGACATTTAAACTCACATCAGGCCCAAACAGATGTGGAGGGAAATACTGTCAATTAGTGAGAGGCTAATTAATCTTTCTTTGCCACATGCATTCGGCAAGATCTAGAAAGTGCTGTTTTGCTCAGAGCTGTGGGATCCTTTGCTATGGAAACAATGCATGATTATAATGTTGATTTCTTGACTTTGTTCAGAAGCCTGCAGTGGAGGGCAGATTTTGCCCGCAGTCACCCCTGCAGTTAGAAAGGAAAGGAATTAGAAAATAGAAAGATACTTTAATTAGTGGCGCTGGGTATTTTGGATTCCCTGCTTATCATAGAAGAAGCATATTTTATTCCACATAGCATCTTCCAATTCAGGTACTTCAAAGTGATTTCCTAATCACTTGTTATTTCTCAATCTAAGTGTTGTTACTATTATTATTTTTTTGCAACACAGAAGCTTGGATGAGGAAATTATTATAGATGAGACTTTTCAAGGGCAGAGGCATCATACACAACATGGTAACTGGCCTTGCTTTTTGCAGGGACTCAGAACTTGCCCGGTTTTTCTGCATGTTTGAGAACTTCTTCCTTCTTGTCCAGATCACCCTGTGGCTGCTACAAAGATATGTTTCCTTACAGGGAGATGCCCTAAAGAGGGACAAGCCAGAAATCAGCCAGCCACCCAGCCAGCAGTCTCCGGAGCCATCTAATAAGCGGCCCAAAGTTAGGTCAGGTGTCAGGCACTAAGTTTGTACCCAGCACAAAGGTGCGGTTATGTAAATGAAGAGAACAGTTTCCAGTAATGGAAACTGACTCTGGGACTTGTACTAACACAGCATGTACAATATGCTGTGGTGTTTGTGATAGAAGAATTTGTAAAGACTGACGGTGCTTTAAGGAGGCTTTCACTCCCATCACTACAGTGAAACTGCATTCTCTCTCTCTCTCTCTCTCTCTCTCTCTCTCTCTCTCTCTCGTATCAGGCCGCTAATCTTCTGTATGCATGACTTCCTTGGCTTCTTTACCTGTCTCGATAGTTTTCATTCATTCATCAAAGTTCAGTTGAGTTTGCTTTTATCTGTGAATCATCGCTGACCATCTTCCTGAATGATAGGCGGAATTGGGTGCATTAGACTCACTGTCCTTAGGGTAGTCCATAATTTCTCTATTCAATACACACATTGTTTTGTAATTATTCATTTATGTTTCTATTACCCCTTTAGAATATGAGCTTGACTCCTCTGAGATACAATTGCTTCATCTGTAAAATGGGACAATGTAAGAGTATAGAAGTTCTCAGATGAATGGTAACTAATATTATTATATGACTAGTTGGAAGGATGGATGAATGCTGTGGAGGATGTGACATGAGTTGTGTCATAAAAAATGGAAATTATCAGGTGGAGATGGTATCTTAATTTTAGTACCATCCTCCTTAAGGTTTGCAGCATATCTAAATTGGAAAGAATTATTTCTTCCCACATCACTAGGGTGCCTTTATTTTATTTAGTCATTCATTTATTGACAAATTATTGTTGGAGAGGATGGAACCCTCTTGCACTGTTGGTGGGAATGCAAACTGGTGCAGCCACTGTGGAAAACAGTCTGGAGTTTCCTTAAAAGGTTAAAACTTTTTGATCATAGAACTACCCTATGATCCTGGGTATTTACCCCCAAAATACAAAAACACTAATTCAGAGGGATACATGCACTGCTATATTTACAACAGTATTTTTTACAGTAGCCAAATTATGGAAGTAGTCTAGGTGTCCATCGATAGATGAATGAGTAATGAAGAGATTTTATATATATATATATATATAATGGAATATTATTCAGCTATTGAAAAGAATGAAATTCTGCCATTTGCAACTACATGGATGTAACTAGAGGATATTATGCTAAGCAAAATCAGTCAGTCAGTGAAAGACAAATACCATATGATTTCACTCATATGGAATTTAAGAAGCAAATGAGCAAAGAAAGAGACACACCAAGAAATAGACTCTTTTTAATTTTTGTAAAGTTTATCTGTTTATTTGAGAGAGACAGACAGAGCATGAGCAGGGGAGGGGCAGAGAGAGAGAGAGAGAGAGAGAGAGAGAATCCCAGGCAGGCCCCACACCATCAGCAAAGAGCCTGGTGAATCATGAGATCATGACCTGAACCAAAACCAAGCTGACTAAGCCACCCAGGCACCTTCCTGGGTTAAGAAACAGACTCTTAACTATAGACAATAACTGATGGTTACCAGACAGGAGGTAGGGGGGAAGGGGTTAAATAAGTAATGGGGATTAAAGAGGGCACTTTTTATGATGAGCACTGGGTGATGTAGGAAAGTGTTGAATCACTATATTATATACCTGAAACGAATATAACACTGTTAACTATAGTAGAATTAAAATAAAATTTTAAAAATTAAAAAAAGTAAAATAAGTAAACTGTATCATACACATATATATAGGATTTGGGGGGAGCTTTTGACAAGGGAAGGACACACAACCCTCTCTGGAAGAGTTTAAAGTCAAAGATACATGAAATAGTTAATCCTGTAGACATATAACTAGTAAGAGCAAAGATGAGAAAATATATAAAGGATATATAAAGGACATATATTATGAATGCAGTAGGTATTCAGAGGGTGCAGATTTTGTTCTGATTTTGATTGAGGAGATTTTCATGAGGGAGGTGTTTGAATGGGCCTTTAGAGATAGGTACCATTTGGAAGGGGTAGTTTGGTAGGGCTGTCCAGTAGTAGTAGACTAGGGGCACAAGACCAGAAGAACTATAGACAGGGTGGGCTCAGAAGCCAGAAATAACCCAATTACCTAGAGCAGAGGTCTTTTTTTTTTTTTTTTTTTTTTAATGTTTTTATTTTATTTCTAGGCGAGAGAGAGAGACTGTATGAGCAGGGGAGGGTCAGAGAGAGAGGGAGTCACAGACTGAAACAGGCTCCAGGCTCTGAGCTGGCAGTCAGCACAGAGCCCGATGCGGGGCTCGAACCCACGAACCGTGAGATCGTGACGTGAGCGAAAGTCGGACGCTTAACCGACTAAGCCACCCGGGCGCCCCAAGAGCAGAGGTCTTAACTGAGGAGTTGTAAGAGCTAAGATTCATCCATTTACTCAACAAACACGTATTGAATTCCTGTTATATGCTAGGCACTGTTCTAGCCATGGGAAGTATAATAATAAGCAAAATAGATTCCTGATTACAAGGAAAAACTGTTAAAAATAATCCCATGTGATGTCCACTGAATAAAAAGGAAGACCAGATTGTTAGGCCAGTTTTAACTTTTTTTACTGGACTACAAAGTGATTGGTGCACAATTGAGGGCAGGAAAGAGAATCATTATAATGAGCTATAAAGGCCAAGTCTTCTGAGCCTCCATGATGTAGCTCTATGTCTCTATCTGGGAGAAGAAGTGGGTCTGAAAGGGGAAGCCTTCCAATGTCTCACATAGTTATTTTCAGGGTTAAAACAGACCAATGTTTAGTAAGAACTCAATATAACAACTCATTTAACAGATATTTATTTAGTATGTACTGTGTGCTACCAGTGATTTAGGCAGAGTCCCACTCTCCTGAAGCTGCAGAGTCTGATGAGGAAAGACATACAATAAACAAATTAGCAAATGGATTATTTCAGTGTGGTAAGTGCTAAACAAACAAACAAACAAACAATATCACACAAATGAGTACCAGACATCACACCTAGTTATACTCTCTTAAAGCTTAATCTGCATTTCTAAATCACATCAGTAATAATACCAACACTGGTCACCTTTATCCGCCAGGCCCTATGTGCAAGTAGTCTGCATAAATTAATACTGTCAATAACCCTATGACATGGGAAGGATTCTTAAAACATTTTACTCACAATGATTTATGCTTTGTTTCATAGACAGGAAAACTTAAATGACTTATTCTAACTCATCTCATAATCAAAACACATATCCAACATTCTTTTACATATCCAGCCATGTGCTGGGCATTGTACAAAAGAAATCGATGAGACATCATTCCAGCCGTATAATTTACTAGTTGAAGAAGCGAATTAATAGAAACAGGCCCATACTTAAGGGCTATAATAGCTTAAGTCAGTCTTGCAGAGGGAAGGAAGGGAGGGAAGGAGGGAGAAGGGAAGGGAAGGAGGCAGGGAGGAAAAGAAAGGGGGAGAGGGAAAGAAAGGAAACGAGAGAAAAAAAGAAAAGATAAAAAAGGTGAAATTCACAGGAATCTAATTGTAACAGTCAAATAATAAGACTTCTTTCCTCCCCTGCCTCCTCCCTCATTTTCTACTCTCTATTTTTAGAACAAAGAAACAAATGACAACAAAACTTCCTATCAGAGATGTAGATGATATTGTTGATGTTGATTTGAATTCCAGGGATGTGCTGGTGGGTGGTTGTCTCAGGGGGATAGTGACTGACAGCAAGTTGCCAACAGACACAGGCAAAGAATACAAATTCTTTTCCTTAAATGGATACAAATGAGAATTTAGCTGCGGGAAGACTGCTGCGCAGAATGGGGGGCCTATCATGAGCTCAAGTTGGAGATGCAGCTTCCCTAGACCCTATATCAGGCCACATAACTAGTGACACCACCTCAAGGGGCTGATGATATGGTCAGGCCCTGCCAGGCCATATGCTGGGCCTCACTGAGTTGGGAATGAGGTGGGGGATCTTTATTCCTCTCTGGCATTTCTTGAAAATCGTGACAGAGGAAAGTAGCAATGCTGTCCAAAGCATATTACTATTCAACGGTATCAATAGCAAATTTGTATTCAATGTATTGAGGTAGGAATGCATTTTGCCCTAGGGATACTGACATCCCCCTTCTCATCATTTTAGGAGCTAAAACAGTCCTGCACAGGCTGAGGGATACAGACTCTATTGAAGTGGTCAATTCAGGAGTCTCTGAGATCTGACCATCCCAAGTGGGATCACACTTTTGATTCTGCTTGAATTCAGCCCTCACTGGTAGGCTCAGCAATATTCAGGACTGAACGATACAGTTGTACACGTTATGCACTGTACAACACTACAAAACCTGCAGTTTGATGATGCCCCTGGATTCTGCTCAGATTCCTGTCCTTCTGCCTCCCTAGTGATCACTGTTGAGTGATCACTGATGTTCAGGATAATAAATAAGCTACAAGATCTCAGCAATCAAAAAAAAACAGTAACATCTGCTTTCTATTCAGGTAGAAAATGAATACAATAAATATGTTCTAAAATTTCAAAACAAGAAAAGTATAAAAGAAAATCTCTACTTAATAAAAAATTGATTCCACAAATTCCATTTACTTAGGATTTTCCAATATACCACTTTATATCTTATTGTAATCACAGCAAAGAAAAATAGACTCTTGATTTATCAGCTTTTTTTTTTTTTTGCTTTATCAGCCTTTCCACATTGGAAAATTGTTTTATGAAGTTTTCATTTCAGTAAGAGTTGACTTTTAAATATCTAATATGTGAATCAAAGACCCATCAGTAGAAAGTGCATAATGGTTTGGGAGGTAAATTTATAATTCAAGCCTATCCCTGGTAATTCAGGAAGATATCAATAAAGATTGTACAGAATACACAGAGAATGAATACATTTTAAGGAGAAATGTAGACAGGATTGAAGTAAGAAGGATTCAGCTAGGTCTGTCTCCAGTTGGGGTAGAGCATAAACCCTCTCTCCAGATTGCTGTTAGATTAGCTGAAACAGCAATGTCTTTGATTCCAAAATATAAGTGGCAATTATCTCATACCCATTTATCTGAAAGCCTGCAGCGAAAACAGAGTTAAAACCGCTTGCAGTTCATGAAAGACTAGTATTGAATTGGAATTACATTGTTTACTACAGCACTTTCCTATGAGCAGCAAAATTTCCACGTGGGACGACGCAGTTTTCAGATTTCTCAAGCTCAAATAACACAAACGATTTCATATCAGTAGCTCTCACCCGTTCTTCCCCCAGAGAGAGCACGCTGCCTAAACCAGCTCCTCATCCACATGCGGAGAAGAGTCAAGGACCCAACACCTTGAGTGGGAGGAAATGGCAATTGAACCATTTAGCCATTTCACAACCTCCTGCTCGTTTGAAGACAGGTTTTGTTCTAGTTTCTTTATGCTCAGAAATTTTTTACAAATGGTAATCATTATTCTATAATTACATTAAATGCCAGCTTGTGTGATCTCTCTGAACCCTGTAAAGCTGCAAAGCAATTCATCTAGGCCATGATGAACTTTCTAAATTAGACACAATATACTGATTTAATGTGGATGCAGCTAAAACCCAGTGGGTGCAGCTGATTACTTATGGTTATAAATATTAACAAATGAGCAAGGAAGTTTTTAGTAATTTCCTCTCTCTCATTCGTGGCTGCGTGTGTGCACACAGGCATGCGCATACACACACACACACACACACACACACACACACACACACACAGATACCCTCCTTTCATGAGCTAAATTGATGTTCAAGTATAATTTTCAAAATGATAAAATCATAACTCTTACAGAAATTGAACATGAATCAAAGAATTTATTTATCTCTTTATTTAAAGGAGAATCAATAAGATGTTTTCAGAGAATTTGAATATTAGGCAGTGGGGAGTGAGGAAATGAATTTGCTTACAGATGCAGAGCAGGTTAATATCCTGTAAGGAGATAATGTTTGGGGTAGCCTTCTCTATAGGTCAACAATCCTTTGTCTACTTACAGATACAATGTATTTATATTGCTACGGATAAGAATCATGTACACTGCACTCGATTTTCTACAACTTGATGCTACCACTAGAGAGTTCCTAAATACTCAGTAGAAACCAGCGAAAGGCAGAACTTCACAGAAACCAGCAATCCCCTGAAGGTCAGATAGGCAATGGCCAGTACACCCAGGGTGCAGGACATCCAGCGATCTCTTTTGCCATTTGAAAAATTGGGCCTTTTTCTCAGTCAGCTCGCATGTACTGATCATACTTCTATTTCAGAGGGAGAGAAAGGGTATCTGGAGAGAAATCAGGTAGATCATTCAAACCTACACAAAAGAGCTAAATAAAGCTAAGGCCAAATTTTCAGAAATTTAGAGCTAGAAGGGATTTTAGAGATCACCTAAGATGTTCATTTTATGGAAAATAAGCCTGAGACTGCCTTCCTGGCAGTTGAAAGAAGATCTTAAACCACCTTGATCAGGTGTCTTAAGCTTTGTGGAGTTTGCCTTAGGAAACTCCTTTCTTCTCTGATGTAAAGAATCTCCTGTTTCCTCCCTCATTCACACCCTGAACCACCCCAGAGAAGTTTCCTTTTTTATTCAGGAATAATCAGAGTTAAAAGACACAGAAAAAGCATCTATCAGTGCAATATTGCTTTTCAGTCATGTATGCGTGTTCTAAAATTTTTTAGCTGTTACACTTTTTAATTGAAGTATAATTAATAAATGGTGTAATATTAGTTTCAGGTGTACAATATAATAATTTAACAATTCTATGCATTGCTCAGTTCTCATCAAGATAAAAAAATTATTGGAGGGATAGGACATTAAAATGGGATGGAAATAAATCAAATGTTATTTCAAATAACTGATATGGAATACTATGGAAAAATAGCTTTCTAAGTGGGAATAGTCAACCTACTTTTTTATCTGAAAGGGTTGATAACCTCTGAACCTTCTGAGCCTCACAGAACTAGAGGATGATGGGGACCCTACTCCCCACTCTGTATCCTCTCTCTTTGGAATATCTGCTTGGTTGGTCAAGAATAACATTCTGCTCTGTATCCTAAATAGAGCCACCATTCCCCCAAATTGTTATGCTCAGAAAGAACAAAGTAGTCCCCCCAAATAAAACATCCCAGTTGTATGTATGCTTTTTTTTTAATTTTAAAGAGTATACTTATATAATTCATCTTTTCCTAGGGCTCTGTATGCATGGCTCATTTAGACCAGGGGTACAGTCTACACAGTCAGACTCCCACACATTTAACATTGATCAAGCACAATAGTGTTGCTCTGTGTCGTTAGATATATGCTATCTAATTGGTAGATTAAAGATACCTATTAGTTAAAATTACATTGATGTCAGTAGGAATAAATGGCTTCTCAAAATTTATAGTTCATAAAAGTTAGATTCTGATTACTGTAATTATTTCTTTCAAAATGTAAAGCATATGAATTTTTCACATTAATGAGAGAAAAACAAAAAGGAAGCAGGACAAAAAAAAGAATCTTATTTGTCATCTTGTCTTTGTCTTTGAGTGTTAGGCTAAATTGCTATTATTTCATTTTGTTAAATTCAGTGCATCTCTGTCAACATTTGCGAGATGTGGATGGAATGAACAAAGCTGCATTGTCACCCCCAAATTCAATCTAGAAATTTCATATTGAGGAATATTTGTGTAAATGTAGAGTTCTGAAGGAGCTAATAATACCTGTCATTTGGTTTCTTGGGCATTTTGAATGTTTTATTCTGAACACTTCCCATTCTGTCTGCACCCACCACCCTAGCCCCTCCATAGTAATTATTACAAGAAGTAAAGAACTTGAGCCTACCTCCTAGCTCTACACTCACCTTTGAAAATAGCATAGTTGTACCCCAAGCCTTAATGGAGCATGCAAAAAGTGGAAATCATTCCTAATGAAGAAGATATTCTGCCCTACTAGGGATAGGTAAGCTGTTTATTGACCCAGAAGAAAGAATTTTGTTACAAATTTAGTTAATAATGCAAATAGATGTCCTTCAACTCTTAAGGGGAGCTCATCTATGAAGGATGGTAAAACAATGTTTTTTTGTGTTGTTTTTTGTTTGTTTTTGTTTTGTTTGTGATCTGTGAAGGAATGAGCCTTATTGAAAGATGATAAAATACAAAGTGGAGTGTAAACTGTGGACCTACATTATTCCAGTGATAGAAATATCACATAGCAGATGCAGAAGAGAGGAGAGCTTAGCTTGCTGGGATACCAGCACCACTATTTCCTCTTCTCCATCACATCTGAGATAATAAGAAACGCTGAACGTGAGCCATCAGACTGACAATCATGCATAAATTGCTCTTGACTACTCAGCGGGGACAAAGTGATGAAATTTTAAACACAAGATGGAAAGATCTCCATCAGGACACAGCGTGACGTTGCTTGGGCAACCCTCTCCTGTCGCTTTTTCTTCTGGTGGTGAAATTCTGTTTCCCAGAAATGTCCCTGGACAAACAACCTTGGTACCTTCTGAGCAGTCCAGCCTTGAGAGTAGTACGTTGGGGCTCAGACCCAGGATCAACAGAAGCTTTCTGGCTTTCAGAACTGCCTTTTCCAGAGTATGTCCTTTGCCCACATGTGAAGCATCAAAGACATTGCCTGGCATACAGAATTTAAACTATTGTTAAAGGATTACATTTTGGTGCCAAAATTATGAATTCAAATGTTAATTTTGCTATCTAACTATATATATTTTTTGGCCTCATCTTGATATCCTGTTTAGGGTCTTTCTGAGGCAGAGAACAGAAATAGGCTCAGGGTACGTTAGTTAATGAGATACACAGGGAAGTGTAAAAACGTGGACGCTGTCTCAAAAGCATACAGCTAAGGGTCACCGAGAATCGGGACACCATTTATCATAGGTAGCATAGAACACCAGCCCTGATAGTTTGACAATAGCTTGAGGGCAAGAATAGAAATTTTATTTCTGAACCATGTTTATGTTTCAGTTCCTGCATCTACTTTTCCCTTCAACTGCTTCTTTTTGCTACTTTGGTATCAACTTCTTCACTCTCCTTTTCTCTGCTATGCATGCTCTCTACTTAGGTCACTGCTTGTTCATGGCTTCTGCTCACTGCCTTCATGCCCTACCTCTCCACGTCCGGGTCACTCTGTGCTCTACTGGCTAGAAGCCTTCACTCAAACCTTCCTAAAGAGAACTGCCCAAGGCCGCTAGTCCCTGGGTTACAGGAGGGTGAGGGAGACGCTGGTCCTTGTCTCACAGAGTCGAAGAATGAATCTGGCAGACAACAGAGGGAGCAAAGTGATAAGGCTTATTGAGGGAAAGTATATAGCTCTTAAGAGTGAGAGGGGTCCCGATTGGGTAGCTGTGAGGATTTTTGTTCCTGACTTTTTATTGGAACTTACCAGAAGTTTTTGAGACTTCATGCATGGCACCTAGATGGGACAGGCCCGGAACACATCTATCTTATCCACTTCTTCCCCAAATTCCGTTGCCATTGCTGCTTCCTCAGCCCCCGACTTGCAGCTGCAGTGCCTCCCTGAAGGTCGCTTATCTTTCCCTGCCTATTGTTAACTCTTTCCCTACTCACCTGTGCATGTGATGGGCCCTTATTGGCCAGAGATCTTGTGCAGAGGGCCCCGGCCAGCTCCCAGATGGCAGCCACCTATCTCTCTGGTCTGGTCTGCTGTGACCACAGTGACAGGGGACACACGAAAACATGATGACCTACATGAAAGGAAACATACAGAAGAGAGGATGGAGTGGGTCCTGCATATGGACATCTCAGAAGAGGCCGATGAGATCTGCAGCTATAGGAATTCATAGTTCCGAATCTATGACTTCAAGATTTTCAAGAAGACAGGAAGTCAAGCCAATTTGGTGTGATATTTTTGAATCTGACTCTTCACCTACGTATGAACTAGACCCCGAAGAAGGAAAGAGCCTGAGGGCTGTTGACTCCCTGCAGTAAGGAAATGGGAAAAAAGGCAAATAGAGTTTTTATTACTTTTCTCATGTGATGCAGGATAATATCAGTGTTCAAGTATTTGATTCAACCAGCAATTAATCTGATTGCCAACAATCTGCAGTACTTCTTTAAGAAGACAGGATATAGCCACAGAGTAGGGTTCTAACTCTTGAAAACCACTAAGGCCAAGACATGAATTCATGTCAGATACATGCTTGTGAGCATTCATTCATACCTACACTCACATATACTTAGGACATCAGATAGTTTCAAAAAAATCTAGTAATAAAAATTGGTTAACTAAAACTCTACATAAGCATTATGGGACATTTACTAATCACTATAATCAAATCTCATCTGTTATATTGAATTATGCAGCTTTTTATCATTTTAAAAACTTCCCCTAAAATCACCTTTTGCTTCTAAACAATGAAAATGTATATGTTTTTAAAAACTAGAGGTCACATCTTATAGAATCCACACTCAGCCTATCATATTCATTGATCAATAGATTACCCATGACACTTTTTTTTTCCTTCGCAGGACTTTAGTATTGAAGTTGAAACAAAATATTGACCTGGTTTCTAAAAATTTGTAGTGTAGTTTCTTTGCTGGTGGGAAAAAAAAAAACAACCAAAACATTTCTATCTAACAAGAGATATTGTTCCCTCATGGGAAGTAAAACATCATGTCCAAGACACTGATTTCCTTATTTTAAAAAATGGAGAAAATGCTTCATTCCTGTTGACAGCATTCAGAATTGTATTATTTCATCAAAATAGAGTGATTTCTGAAAGAACACTATATACTGACTTTTCAAAAGGAAATCACCTCACTACATACATGTAGGCTCTTGTGTCACTGCTATTAGAAGTAATTATATTAAATTATATTGAATACCAGAGCTCTAAGAAATTGTTTTTTTTTTTTTAATGTTTTATTTATTTCTAGAGAGAGAGAGACAGCGTGAGCAGGGGAGGGTCAGAGAGAGAGGGAGTCACAGACTGAAACAGGCTCCAGGCTCTGAGCTGGCAGTCAGCACAGAGCCCGACGCGGGGCTCAAACCTACGAACCGCGAGATCATGACCCAAGTGAAAGTCGGACCCTTAACCGACTAAGCCACCCAGGCGCCCCTCTAAGAAATTGTTTTAAAATATAAATATAACTTATGTCCCTTAAACATTATTATCACTTTCCCCAGGAATTTTGAACCAACTTATATTGTTAAATTTGTAACAAAAAGTAACTCTCTTTAAAAATGTATTCTTCTACTAGGAAGGTGAAAGTTAGATGAATGCTAAGTCATGAGCATTATTAAATCATTAAAGAGGTTCAGCATTATTGAGTACTTCTGCACCGTCAGGCTTGTAGACAATGAATGCTCCTCAGAAATCAGACCTATAGTTGCCGAGTGTAGTGGGTTGAATGATGGCCTCCGGAAGAGATGTGTCCATGTTCCAATCTCCTGAACCTGAAAGGTGACCTCATTTGGAAAGAGTGAGCAGATCGTCCTAGATTATCCAAGGGGGATCTAAGTCCAATGACGAGTGTCCTGTAAGAGGCACACAGGGGAGAGACACAGAGAAGAGGAGAAAGCCAAGGGAAGATGGAGGTGACAGTTGGAGAGATGCAGCTACAAGCCAGGAAATGCAGACCGTCACTGGAAGTTGGGAGAGACAAGGGAAGAGGCACCTCTGGAGCCTCTGGGGAGAGCGTGGCCCTGCTGCTGCCTCAGTTTCAGATTTCCAGCCTGAACTATGCAAAAGTGTTATTCTGTTGTTTTCAACCACTCAGTTGAAAAAGCAGTTAAGTTTGCAAGCAGAATGTTTAGAGGACCATGATGGCTGCTTCAAAAGTAAACCCTCCGAGGCTTTAGTATGTGTTGCACTCTTTCCTCCACCTATTCCCCCTCCAACTTCTTTGTCTGACTATCTGCCACTTTCCCGTCACAGTTCTACTCAAATATCACTTCCTCTATAAAACCTTCCTGACCCAAGGCTGCCTTAGATGTCCTGTCATGTGCTTCTGGAACAAATCTTAACTGTTTATGACATCATATTGTATTTACAATGTAATTTACTCATCTATCCATATCCCTGGACTGCACACTCATGGGCCTACAATATTTGCGTTGCATTTCCAGCATCTAGCACTGTCCCCGGACAAGGTAACCTTTCAACAAATGTTCCTTGAATTGTGGAATGAATGAATTTGGAAGTCTACTATGCTGAAAGTTTTGGATTTATTATTCACAGTAGCAAGCAGAATTATGACTGGAGTATAAATAATGAAGTCTCCACACAAGTAGAGGTGTGTTACAGATAGGATATGCCAACCTACCTTGATATAGGCTGAATGAGGTAGCATGGACCCATCATTGGGAGTGTCCACACAAGGGCCTGATATTAGAAATGGTGTTGATGCAATTCTCTGCATTATTTACTTGTGGAGTCAAGTATGCTCTAGGGACTTTTCCTGCTCTAACTTTCCAGATCCTAGAATTTCTATAAAAGAACTTGCGCTAAATGATTTCTGTGATCCAATTCCATCGAATTTATCAAAGTGAAGTTTCGACCACTATCAGTTATAGAATGGGTTCACTATTACTAGAATTACTTAGATGAGTAAGACCCATTCCATCCTCTCAAGAAGCTTATAATAACATAAGCATGAAGGTAAAATTGTTGTTCGTGACTCATGTAACAGACATAAAATACTGTGGGTATTCACAGGAGGAAAAGGTCATGTCTAATAGAAGATCAAAGAAAACAGGATGAAGTAGGTGGCTTTTGAGAAGGACCTTGAACAATAGCTAGGATTTTTAAAGACTTTAAGGAGCAAAGTCTTTTTAATGGTTGTTTCCAGTTTCCTAATTCTTTATTAAGATCCAGCTGGTATTTTATAATTTTTTGTTGTTGTTGGAAGAGTTAGTCCTACATACTCATCTTCAGTCATTTTAATAGAATCACTCATTTGCTAAGACGTAGTACATGGGGCAAGAACCTTCAGCCAGAAGGAAATCCTTCCATAAGGTCCATGTACTCTGTCACTTACTCTTGAAATTCCAGCATTAAAGATTCATAGCTTTGACTTATATCAGTATAGTTTGTCCCCACTTTCCATTAGCAGGCTACAAGCCCAGCCCAACATAGGACTTGAACTCACAGCCCTGAGATCAACCTGAGATGAGATCAAGAGTCTAACACTCAACCAGCTGAGCCACCCAGCTCCCTGCCCCCTTTCCATTGCTAATAGTTACACTTTTTATTTGTGATATCTCTGATTTTTTCTTTCTTTTTTTTCAAAGTTTTTTTTTTAATATTTTTATTTATTTCTAGGAGAGAGAGAGAGACAGTGTGAGCAGGGGAGGGCCAGAGAGAGAGAGGGAGATACAGACTTTGAAATAGGCTCCAGCCTCTGAGCTGGCAGTCAGCACAGAGCCCGACGCGGGGCTCGAACCCACGAACCGCGAAGTCATGACCCAAGCGAAAGTCAGACGCTTAACCGACTAAGCCACCCAGGCGCCCCTCTGATTTTTTCTTGATCAGTCTTACCAAAAAATGTCTGTTATTTAATCTTTCCAGAGAAATATTTTTACTTTGTTGGTCTCGCCTCTTTTTCTTTTTATCAATTTCTGCTTTTATGTTTAAAATCAATTTTATTCTATTTTCTTGGGTTTTATTCTTTTTTGACTCTAACTTCTAGATATGAGCGCTTAGCCCACTTCTTTTCTGCTTTTTTTTTTATGATATAAGCATTGTCTGTGGGAGGGATCTAGAAAGAAGAGGTTGGAGGATATTCAAGATGGTGTCGGTCTATCCCACAATCTTCTTAGAGGGCTGGCCCAGCTGTTTGCAGAAGCGTTTGTCTGCCAGAATGTGCTAGTGTGACTTTTTTGATCCTTTATCTATTTGCATTTTCGAGGTTTAGACTCACACTCATATTCTCTTTAGGAAATATCCACATTTAATTAGCTGCCCAGAGGGAATTGTGTAGTTCTAATTACTGTCTGATATTCTGACAGCAAGTTGTGGCAACCTGGAGAAAACATTAAAATATTTTCTCCAGAAGGTATACATTTTTTATCAAAGTGAAACTTTCCAAATGACATAAACATATTATTAAGTACTGGTATTGCTTTAAATAAAAATTAAAGAGTGGTGGAAAGAAATATAAATGATTACACATAACTCATTCTAAAAACCATTCTAGTTTACTGTTACGCATCATTGCCTAATCTAGATTTTGTGCTATTATAGAATCCAGGAAATGGAGACGAACTGTAATAAACATAGTGGCTCATGTCATTCATCTATCAATGGATTAGTGCTTTTATTCAGCCAAGAATAAATGACTGAGCTAGGTTCTAAGGAGGTAGTAACAATATATAAGAACCAATCTCTGTTTTAGGATATTTAGAGCCCAGTATGGTAACTAAAATGTTATCTGAAGTAAATAAAACACAGATTAAAAAAAGTGACAGATGTCAAATGGGAATATGGGTAAATGCTATGTGAGTTCACTGCTGAGGGTTGGCTCTGTCCTTTTTGATTCTTATTATAATTTTTTTCCAGTATCTGAGGTCTTTGGGGTCCTGGGAACATAATATTTGGTTCAGCTGTCTTGAATCTCTTCTCTTTTTCTAACACTGAGGAAAAAAGGGCCTTCTTTTTATTTCAGAAACAACAGTACAAAGTTTGAACAGCTTAAGCTATCACTTATGGTGGCTTTTGAAACGAATAAGCCGTAAATACTTCTCTGGAACAATCATAACCATTAGGAACTATAAACAAACAAAAAAACCAAATCAATAGTTTACGTCACAGTGAAATAATGTCTTGTTTCTTCTTTCTAGAAGAGACTGCACAAAACACTTCATTCTCTTTAATCTGCTCTAACCCCATCATATCCCATTGTTTATGATACTAACAGTAACGGCAATGCAATATAGCATGCTCAGTGACTCATCAGCACCGGCCTTCCAGAAGCACTCAGCTTGCACATACACAATGAGTAATGGCTCATAGAGACATTGCTTAATATCTGTAATCAGTTTTAGTCTGATGGGGTGCTCAAAATGCATTCTTCTTTTCCAATAAATGATAAATTATAAGGCCATTGCCTGGCAAAGAGAGAGTCATTTTTTCCCGGCCAAAGATTTATTTCCCAACCAAGTTGTTTTTGAATCCTTGAATGTCACTTTCAGCTGTTTCCAATTCTCTAAACAAGTATCTGCCAGTCACCCAAATATGTGAGAGGCAACGCTTGACTGTGTGGTTATGTAATGGGAAATGTTACCGTCAGAATTGAAGAGATGGTCTGTCAAAATCTGCGAGGGTGGCAAGAAGAAATTGGGGAGGAGTCGAGAGGAGGAGGAAGAAAGTCACACAGACACACCGAAGTAGAAAATTACAGTTCTGCAAATGAGTCTAAAGCCTTTGAAATATTCTTGGGAAAGGATTCTCTTAATTACAGGAAAATTGTAAACAAGACTGCAGAGATTCTAGTTAACCTATGCTAGCTAGTTCTTCACGTCTTTTAGTAGTGTCTATTTACAAAAGGAAAGAGCTTGCCTGTCTTCTTGTGCACAAGAGCAGCTTTACCGAGTCTTACTTGACAATCCTTCATTAACCACCAAGGTCTGTCACTGCACTACTTCCCAGAATTGAGTTTCTAGGTGTTGCATAATTCTGGCTTCTCTTTACGAAACTGTTTTAAATTAGTGAAGTTATCTGTTAACTAGTTTAGCCAATATGCTAATAATTATTATTTTATAATTCTGAATTATTACTTTGATTGGCACCTTGCTGTTGAAGACTAATGATAAAGGTAGAATAAGGACGTCAGGATATTTACAGGGACTGTGCAGGTGTTCTTTGCTTACAGACAGATGCCTGGACTGTAGGGTCAGCGCAAATACATGCTTTGCTTAAGGTTCCATGAGCCTGACACGCTCACAGATATGGTGGGGAGACTGCTTTCTCCTTCTGGAAATTTCCCCTTGCTTGACTTCCAGTTTTATGGTCTTTGCTTTTTTCTTCTTCTTGTATGATGACTATTTCATAGTCTCTTTCAATGGTTTCTCTTTAACTCTCTCATTTAATCGGTTTCCACTGTTCCTTTTCTCCACTTGTACATTTCCTCTTGGGTAATGGCATCATTTCCCATGTAGCAGTGAGCCAAATTGTTTTATTGATCTGCTGGTAATTTTCAAATGTATACTTCCTGATTTAACCTGTTTTCTGGACCTCATGTTATATTTCCAACCAGACATCTCTACCTGATGAGTTCTGCAGGCACCTAAAACTTGATATAATTAAACTGAACACATCAACTCTTTCTGCTCCCAAACTTACTCCTCCTTTGTTCCTTAACTTGGGTGACACTAGTCAGACTCATTGCTTAAGCAATGCACTCCTCCCACGTCCTACCCATTGACCATGAAGTCAGGCCAATTTTGTCTGCAAAATGTCTCCCAGTTTCTTCTCCACTCATCATTCTTTATACCCGTATAGAGATAGGCCAGAGATTAGAAGTTTTTAATTTGAATGTTTGGCCTATCACTTCTACCTGTATCATAATTTGGACTACAGACTCTTTACAATGCATTTTGATCTCCCAAGAAATCATTCCGCTCTCACTCTACCACACAACTTGTATTATAAGCACAGCAGGGAACTCACTATTACTTAATATATTAATATAGTATGTCCTTCCAAGAAGCTTTACCTTCTTTTTATGATTTACCCTCTGCCTGGAATGCTTTTTTGACTTACCCCTTGTGAAAATCATGTTGAGATTAGGACATGGGCTATGGAGTAATAACTGGGTTGATGGGGTCATTCCACTTATTAAACATGTGACCCTACACAAACAGATTTTATTCTGTTTCAGTTTCTTTATCTGTAAAATGGGAAAAAACATGCATAGCTCATACAAATTTTTCTGACTTTATATAAAGACTTTGTTTTATAATTAAAATTAAGGAGAAGGTACAGACATTTCCCATTCATGCCCAATCCCCACACATGCATAGACTCCCGCTCTATCTACATCCTCCACCAGAATGGTATGTTTGTCAAAATCGACAAGCTTACACTGACACGTCATGATCACCCCAAGTCCATTGTTTACCTTACGGTTTACTCTTGGTGTTGTAAATTCTATGGGTTTAGACAAAGGTATAATGCCATATATCCATCATTATGGTCATTAGACTTTTCTTAAGCTTGTTTGCCATTCTATCCCATCCGTATATCTTCTTTGTTGAGATGTCTGATAAGATCTTCAGCCCATTTTTAATGGAGTTGTTTGTTTCTTATTGTTGAGTTTTAAAATAGTTATTTGTATATTTTAGATAATAGTCCTTTACCAGATATATCTTTTGCAAATATTTTCTCCCAGTGTGTAGCTTGATTCTTCATTCTCTTGATATTGTCTTCTTCAGGGATTAGAAGTTTTTGATTTGAATGATGTTTGGCCTATCACTTCTTTCTTGCATGTACTGTGCCTTTGCTGTTGTATTTAAAAAGTCATCACCATACCTAAAATCATTTAGACTTTCTCCTAATTTATCTTCTAGAATTTTTAGCATTTTGCATTATACATTTAGCTCTGTTGTTAGTTTTGAGTTAATTTTTGTAATGTAGGATGTAAGATCTGTGTCTAGATTTTTTTTTCTTTTTTATGTGGCTGTCTAGTTGTTTTGGCATCATTTGTTGAAAAGACTATATTGTATTGCCTTTGCTCTTTGTCAAAGATCAGATGATTATATTTGTGCAGGTCTATTTCTGGAGTGTCTGTTGTGTTTCACTGATTTATTTGTCTGCTGTTTGACTTATACCACCCTATCTTGATTACCAATTATAGTAAGTCTTGAAATCAAGTAGTGTCAATCTTCCAACTTTGTTCTTCTTCCATATTGTGTTGGCTGTTGTGGTCTTTTGCTTCTCCATATAAATTTTTGAGTAAGTTTTTCAATATCCACAAAATAACTTGCTAGGATTTTGATTTGGATCTCACTGAATCTATAGATCAAGCTGGGAAAACTGACACCTTGGCAATATTGAGTCTTCCTATTCATGAGCGTGGACTATATCTCCATGTATTTGGTTCTGCTTTGATTACATTCATCAGAGTTTTATATTTTTCCTCATATAGGTCTTGTACATATTTTGTTAGACTTAGACTTAGGTATTTTATTTTGGGGGGTGCTAATATAAATGATACTGTGTTTTTTACTTCAAATTTCATTTACTCATTGCTGATATATAACAAAGTGATTGACTTTTGTATATTAACCTTGAATCCTGCAAGCTTCCTATAATTGCTTATTAGTTCCAGGAATTTTTTTGGTCAATACTTTAGGGTTTTCTACATAAATGATCATGCTATCTGTGAACAAAGAGAGTTTCAGTTTTATTTCTTCTTTCTCAATCAGTGTACCTTTTATTTCCTTTCTCCTCTGACCACCTTAGATAGAACTGATGTTGGAGAGGAGTGAGAGGAGACATTCTTACCTTGCACCTGGTTTTATTCAGAAGGCTTTAAGTTTCTTACCATTAAGTGTGATGTTAGCTGTAGGATTTTTGTAGATACTCTTTATCAAGTTGAAGAAGTTATCCTCTATTCCTAGTTTACTAAAACTTTGTCTCATGAATGGGTGTTGGATTTTGTCAGATGTCTGTTCTGTATCTATTGATATGATTATGTGATGTTTCAATTTAGCTTGTTGATGTGATGGATTACATTCATGGATTTTTGAATGTTAAACCAGCTTGCATATATGGGGTAGAGGCTACTTCATGGTAGCCTCTACCATGGTATATAATTCTTTCTTACATTGTTGAATTCTATTTGGTAATATTTTGTTGATTATTTTTGTATCTATGTTCCTGAGAGATATTGGCTTATAAGGACCTTTTCTTACAATGTCTTTGGTTTTGGTATTAGGGTAATGCTGACCTCATAGGATGAGTTAAGAGCACTCATCCTGCTTCTATCCTCTGAAAGAGATTGTACAGACTTGATATAATTTCTTCCTTAAATATTTGGTAGAATTCACCAGCTAACCCATTTGGGCCTGATGCATTGTGCTTTGGAAGGTTATTGATTATGGATTCAATTTCTTTTATAGATATAAGCCCTATTCAGATTGTATATTTCTTCCTGTTTGAGTTTTGGCAAATTGTCTTTGGAAGAACTGGTCCATTTCACCCAAGTTATCAAATTTGTGGGCAGAGAGCTATTTATAGTATTGCTTTTCCTTTTAATATCCATAGAATCTATAGCGATGTACCCTGTTTCATTTCTGATATTAGTAATTTGTAATTTTCTTTATTTTTTTCTTAGCCTGTCTAGAGGCTTATTACTTTTATTGATCTTTTCTAAGAACCAGTTTTTGGCTTCATTGATATTCTCTATTCATTTCTTGTTTTCAATTTCATTGATATCTGCTCTAATATTTATTATTTCTTTATGTCTGCTTATTTTGAATCTAATTTGTTCTTTTTCTAGTTTCCTAAGGTAGAAGCTTCAATGATGATTTTAGATCTTTCTTCTCTCTTAATATATACATTCAATACTATAAATTTCCCTCTAAGAACGACTTTTACTTCATCCCACAAATTTTGATATGTGTGTTTTCATTTTCACTTAATTCAAAATATTAATTTTTAATGTTTTTATTTAATTTTTGATAGAGAGAGACAGAGCATGAGCAGGGGAGAGGCAGAGAGAGTGAAGGAGACACAGAATCTGAAGCAGGCTCCAGGCTGTCAGCCCAGAACCCAATGCAGGGCTGCATCTCACAGACGGCGAGATCATGAGTTAAAGTCAGACGCCCACCTGACTGAGCCACCCAAGTGCCCCTCAAAATATTAATTTATCTTGAAAATTCTTCTTTGACCTATGTGTTAATTAGAAGTATGTTGTTAAATCTCCACAGATTTTGAGATCTTCCAATTATCTTTGTTACTGATTTTTAATTTATTCCATTGTTGTTTGGGAGCACAGCTTATATGATTTTAATTCTTTAAATCTGTTTAAGTGTGTTCTATGGCCCAGAATGTGATCTGTCTTGGTGAATCTTTTAGTTGAGCTTGTCAATTATATCCAGTTGATTGATGGTGTTATTGAGTTCAACTGTGTCCTTTTTGATTTTCTCCCTCCTGGATCTATTTCTGATAGAGGGATGTTGAAGTCTTCAACTATAATAACAGATTTATCTATTTCTCTTTGCAGTTCTATTTGTTTTTGCCTCACATACTTTGATGCTTCATTGCTAGGTATATAACTCACTAAGGACATGTTCTTGAAGAATAGACCCTTTTATCATTATGCATGCCCTTATTTATCCTTGATAACATTCTTGCTTTGTCTGAAATTATATAGTAATGTAATGTATTGTAATATATAATATAATATATGATATAATATAATATAATATAATTAATATAATTCCTGCTTTTCCTTCTCTCTTTCTGCTCCTCTTTCTTCCAGCTGTATGAATTATGAAGTCTGTCAGCACAACATCTTTGTTTTGTCATAAATCAAAATGAAAAATTATTATCGACAAGAAACTTCACCCCTTATTTTTATTACCTCTGTGATCTAAGTCTCTGGTTTTCTCTTTAGCCAATGCCATTCATGACTATGAATCCTTTTAGGGGAGAAGCAATAAACAAACAGAGCAACAGTTGTATTCGTGGAAAACTGTTCTCCATAACCTCCTCATGTCTCCTCAGGAGATTTCTGAATAGCCCAACAGAGCTATCACTTTGTCACAGTGGATCACAGAGGGCCGGAAAGGTAGGGATACCAATACATTGGGGGCATTAAAATATCAGTGAAAGTGTAACAAAACAGAAAATTTCTGTACTTGTCAAAACTGTCAGGGATTGTTACCAGTATATGGTCAGAGAGAATGGTGGTTGCTGTAATAATAGAAGCCGGGGTGGGGGTTAGAGCCTGGGCCTCAAAGCACATCTTTGAGTCCCAGTAGATGATGGCTAATCATCTTCTAAGATTTTTAGGTAGATAAATTCCAAGACTTTGTTTTTTCTGAATGAAAAATATGAGTTTGTGACCAGGTCTGAATTGCTTCAGACTAGCAGTTCTCAAACTTCAGCATATATCAGAATCCTCTAGAAGACGTTTTAAAATGTATTGCTGGACCTCACTCTCAAAGTTTCTGACTCAGAAGGTCTGGAGTGGGGTCCAGGAATCTGCATGTTTAACAAGTTCTCAGGTAGGGACCATACTTTGAAAACCATCGCCCTCCACCAGAGAGGAGACCCTAATCACAGTTGCCAATAGTCTTACTTTTCTACCTTCTCTCTTTCCTAAAAATAAATACTGAAAGAAAGAAAGAAAAAGAAAGAAAGAAGGAAGGAAGGAAGGAAGGAAGGAAGGAAGGAAGGAAGGAAGGAAAGAAAGAAAGAAAGAAAGAAAGAAAGAAAGAAAGAAAGAAAGAAAGAAAGAGAGAAAGAAAGAGTGAAGGATGCCATGTTATTAGCATGCTTAGTGTCCTTTAAGATTAATTTGTTCAGAGAACTGCATGCCTTGCTGTAGCCATAAGTAGAAACTAATAAATAATACTGCCCCTCTTCCCTTTCTTCTTTTTCTCTCTTATATTTTCCCTGCAGTGTTGATCATACCATGGCTACCTTCACACTAAAAGGGATTTAGGAACAAGTATAAGAAAATATTTGACAAAAATATTACTTTTTTAATATAGCATGTAGTGAGATATAAAAATACATTTTATCTGTTTCAAAGACTGAATTTCATCAGTTCATAGAACATGCTTCATTATACTGGTTAGTGATGCCTATCGAAAATAAGATTCCCAAATGCCATGTCAGCTTGCATATTTCTGACAGTGAGGTCCAAAAATATTCCATTGCATGTTTCAATAGAAATTGTTCCATTTGTAGTGAAGTTGTGAGGATGATTGGACAGTCTACTCTTTTATTTATACTCCTTTCAAAATCAGTCTCAAGCCATTTCAACAATGATTTTATTCAAGTGTTTCATTTTCAGTAGATATTGTATTGCTTGACAGTCACAACTGTATTTTACTTATCTCTTAATCTGTAGATCCTAGCAAATGCCTCACACACAGTAGGTATGTAATTCATTTTGACACATAAAGGAAACTTACATAATACTTTTGCAATTGAATTATAATTATTCTGCAGGAATTCTTCCCATGTGACTCACTGCTTGATAGCCACACTATTCAACTAATTTGACAGACCTAAAATCTTCCATTAAATGTAGAATCTGGGACAGAGCCACCCATCCAGGGAAGATTAACAAAAGACTGGGTATTGTTATGATTCCAGTGAGTGGTCAGTTGGATCGAGTTCTGTTCTCACATAAGGAGAAGAGATTTCACAATTTTCATAATTATGTATGTTTTATTGCTTGTATTCACAGCTTTTTTGTTTTCCTAGGACATGAATCTGGTCCATTTGGAGCGGGTATTTCCCTCATAAAAGACCCAAAAAATATAATTCCAGATGATTTTTTTTTTTAGGAGTTCAAGTACATTTAAGAGCCAGGCACAATCTGTGTACTTGATATACCTTCTATATTAAATATTCTCCAGTTGTTTCCTTTGATATTAAAAAACGTGACTCTTATGTCTAATAAAGGTGTCATGTAATAGAGTCTGACTCAGTTTTGGTGTCTGAGTGCAGATAGTCTTCGAGCCCCACCATTTCTCCTGCCTTATCCTCACTCTGTGTAAACTGATAAAGGAGCCCGTGCTGCGTCCTTTGGCACCGATGGACCATTACACCATGCGAGCCCACTCTCCAACACAGTAAACCACAAACCAATCTCTGTTCCATGCTCTCTTAAGCAATTGTGGGGCCTGCTTGGAAGCCTGTTTTCCTGTCCCTAGGAAACCTCATTATATGAATAATAAATCTCTTCCTACCCTTCTGGTGCATGGGTGGCACATCAGTCTTAACATCTTGAACCAAATTTTGGGTGGAAAGTTCATCTGCCTTTGTAAAAAAAAAAATAAGTATCTGGAATATGTAACTGGTATCTGGAATACATAAGGAACTCTAACCATACAATAATAAAAATAGCAACCCAATAGAAAATGGACCAAAGGTGTAAACAATCACTTCACAAATTGCACATAATCACCTGAAAAGATGCTCAGCATTATTTAGTTTAATTACTAGTCATTCGACAGGAAAGTACAAATAAAAACATCATACAATATTACTGCACACCTATTAAATGGCTACAATATGTTTAAATTACAAAACCAAGTGCTTGTGAGGATGCAGAGAAACCGGAGCTTTGTACACCGCTGATGGGAATGCAAAATGCTGCAGTCATTTTGGAAGACAGGCAATTTCGTATAAAGCTACATATTCACTTACCATACCACCCAGTCCCAGGTAAAAAAACAAAAAACAAAAAACAAAAAAACAAAACAATCCCCCCAAAACAAACAAATAAAAAACATGCAGAAAAGCCTATACATGTTTGTTTATGTCGGCTTTACTCATAATCTCCAAAACCAGCAAACAAACCACATGTCCGTAAGTTGTAGATGGACATACATATGATGTGGCCAGAGCAGCCTAATTTTGGTAGATACATAGAATAAAATTATCTTCAACAATACATGTGGTGATACATGCAACCACGTGGATGAATTTTTCCATGTATTATGGTACGTGAAAGACACCAGACTGAAATGACTATCTAATGTATGATTACAATTGCACGACATTCTAGAAAGGTGAAACTGTAGGGAGAAGAAATAGGTCAGCGGTTGCCAGGTCCTGGGGGGTAGGGGCGGGGGTTGACTCCAAAGGGACAAGACAGAATTTTGGAGAGTGATGGAAATAGTCTATATCTTTACTGTGCTGGTGGTTACATGACATTCACATATGTCAAAATTCATAAAATGGTACACAATAAAGAGTAATGTCTACCATCTACAAATTATACCTCATAAAACGTGGTTTCAAATAAATGGTTATTCTCATTCGTCAGTATCTTCAACACCATATTAGCCAACTTGTATGAAATTCACATACTACTATTTCCAAATGCACTGAGCTGTTTCTCTTCATCAAAACTGAGAAATACAGGAGCCAAATAAAACTAATAGGAGTTTGTTCAACGAGGACATTAAAGAGTGAAAATGTTTTTCTTTCCTTGTTTGCCACCTCTTATTCAGTCATTTTTCCCTTTGCTGTTTCAGGCTAGTCGGAGTAAAGATTAAATCCTATCTTTTTAGTGATCACTGGAGATTAAGTAAATTCAGAGGTCGGCACGAAAACATTCTAAATGGTTTGAGTTCAGTTAACATTTTGCCTAATGGTATTTTTGTTCATATATCTTATCAATTAAGGAGTAATTTTAGATAAGTGAATATCATTAGAAAAAGAAGTATTAAGTGTAGATATTTAAGTACTTATATTGGCCAGAGCAAGAATAATGTGATTAAATAATTTGGGCAGATTCCTTCTTGATATAATTTGATGAGGAACAAAGGGGGAGAGTATCAGCTCCCGAGGGGATTGAATGGAATAGATAATCTGTGGTCAAACAAGCAAAGAGAAGCACTTTACTAAAGATGGGCTTTCTGTCTTCATTAGAAAAATTGAAGATGCTCTAAAGAACTCCATTAAGGGTAATGGTGTCTCTTAGAAGAACTGTGTGCTTCATGGCTTAGGTAGTACTTGATTAAATGTCTAATTCATCCCTTGCTTATCTAATTGATCTTGTTTTCCCCTCCTTCACCCTGCCCTTGAGATATTCAGAAGGAAATGACATGTAACCACTAGCAACTTCCTTCCCCTTACTCATTCAGGAACGTTGAACTGTGTCTACTTCTTTTTTTTTTTTTTTGATGTCTTTACTTAATTTTTTGAGAGAGAGAGAGAAAGAGAGACAGAGTATGAGCAGGGGAGGGTCAGAGAGAGAGGGAGACACAGAATCTGAAGTAGGCTCCAGGCTCTGAGCTGGAGCCTGATGTGGGGCTCGAACCCATGGACTGTGAGATCATGGCCTGAGCTGAAGTCAGACGCCCAACCAACTGAGCTACCCAAGCGCCCCAGAACTGTGTTTACTTCTATCATAGGTTCTCTCAATTCCTGAAAATGATGAACTGTATTCTCCAAGTGACAGGACTTATTTTGGGAGGACAGCTCCAAGCCGCCCTGGGGATGAAAATCCATTCTTAAAATGTAATTGGCTATTATGGAGGAAAGAAAGAATTTCTCTATAAAATTCACTTTCTTTCTTTTTAAATAGAAGCTGCTTTACTATTCTGGGCAAAAAGACACTATTGTTATCACTTACTATTGATCCATTTCCATGTCCCTCACAGAGACTGAGGGGTAGGCTTTACACTGAGAAAGAGTGAGGGCAGAACCATGGGCAAGCATGGCAGCTGATTGGTGATTTCAAAGGGATCTTTAGAATAAATCAGTATCATTTCTCCCTTCATAAAAGGTGATGTAAAGATGGTTTTCAACACTCTTCTGTTGTTCTATGTATGCTTGATGACATTTATATATGTGACATAGCCATTCATTCATTTTGGACATATCCCTCAGCACCTACTATATACCTGGCCCTGTTTTAGACACTAATAAGAAACAGCGAACAAATAGACAATAATTCATTCCCTAAAGTTTACATTCCAGTAGTAGATAAATAAGATAAATAAATACTATATATTCTTAAAGATATAAAGACATAAATAAGTTATATATATATACTTATGTATATACATATATATATTTACACACACATATGTTAGACGTAACTAGTATATGAAGAAAAATAAAGCAGAGAAGAATGATTGGAAGTGTCAGGGCCGAGAGTCATAATTCTAGATTGGCTCAGATAGTCTCATTGACAAGACACCCCTTCAATTAAAGACCTGAAGCAAGTAAGGGAATATGACTTGGGGATATCTGGGAAGAGCATTTGAAGTAGAGCAAACAAAAAATGCAAATGCCAAGAACGAACTTCAGCTGGCATTTTCAAGGAGCAGCAAGAAACTTGGTATAGCTGAGATGGACTGAATGAAGAGGAAAATAGTAACGGATGAAGTTAGAGGGGCAGCTGGAGCCAAATTATGTATAGCCTCATGCATACAAGGCATATTAAAAACTGTGGCTTTAAAATTTTTTTAATGTTTATTTATGTTTGAGAGACAGACAGAGCATGAGTGGGGAGAGGCACAGAGAGAGAAGGAGACAGAGTCCAAAGCAGGCTCCCAGCTCTGAGCTGTCAGCACAGTTGACATAGGGCTCAAACCTGTGAACCACAAGATCATTACCTGAGCCAAAGTTGAACTATCAACCAACTGAGCCACCCAGGTGCCCCTTAAAACTGTGGCTTTTACTCTAAGAGAGGTGGAAAACTGCTGGAGGGTTTTGAGCAAAGAAATAGCATGATCTGAAGTATTCTATTGTATCAGTATTGCACTGGCCGCTGCATTGAAAATAAGCAGGGGGCATGGATAGAAGCCTGCACATTGGTTTAGGAGGCTCTTCCGTTGGTTTAGGAGGCATTGGTGATGGTGAGAAGGGCTTAAATCCTGGATATCTCATTGTACTGGGTTGAATAGTGTCCCCTAAAAACCCCTGTCTATCTGGAGCCTCAGAGTGAGAACTTATTCAGAAATAGAGTCTTTGCAGATGTAACTTTGCAAATTTAACTTTGCAGTTAGTTAATTTAAAATAAGGCCATACTAGATTAGGATGTGTTCAAAACCAAGGACTGGTCCCTAGATAAGAAGGCCACATGGGGACAGGAGACACTTAGAGAATGCCATGTGAAAAGGAGAGCAGAGATTGCAGTGATGCATTGACAAGCTAAGGAAGACCATGGATTTCTGGCAACCGCCAGATGCAAGGAGGAGGCAAGGAAGAATTCTTCCCTAGAGCCTTCAGAGAGAACACGGTCCTGTCAATACCTTGATTTCAGACCTTTAGCCTCCAGAATTGTGAAAGAATAGATTTCGGTTGTTTTACATCACCCCAGTGGGTGGTGCTTTGTTACTGCAGCCCTAGGAAACTAAGATAACGTATCACTGAGTGTAGTCAAAGAGAGAAAAGTAAAGAACACACCAAAATTTTATGTTGGAGCAACTGAAGGGGACAATATTAGGAGTTCAGTTGTGGACAGATTTTATTAAAATATCCCTACACCTTAATCCAGCCATATGCTGTTGCATGGGCCTCAGATAGAAATGAGAATTACGATTTAACAAAGAATAGGCTCTAATGGATTATTCAAATAGGTACTTAAGTAATTATTATGAAATAACTTGAGTACAAAGTTATACACCAAATCATTCTGCTTTTATTTAGTATATGGATCCCTTTTTCCCTTTCTGCTGCCAACGGAAACCATATGGATGGAGTATGGGACACATTGCGGCCTGAGGATAAGTATTAAGTAAGCTACCCATAGAGTTATGACCTAAACAAGAAGAGTTTAATTTACAAAGGAACATCATTGATCATATTTCAATACAACCCAGAGTTTTCTTCCATTGAGACACCTCAGGGGATATGTGTAATAAGACCAACAGGAAACATACTTACAGGCATCTGGTTAAAAATGATGGAGCATTTTATATTCTCCCTTGCCTTAAAATTCATCAAAAACAAACAGCAGAAAGAAAGAAAGAAAAGAAAAGAAGAGAGGAGAAGAGAAAAGAAAAGAAAAGAAAAGAAAAGGGAGGGAGGAAGGAAGGAAGGAAGGAAGGAAAGAGAGAGAGAGAGAGAAAAGGAAGAAAGAAAGAAGGAAAATAGTCAAACTCCCATTTATTTGAAATGAAAATTTCTTATAATAAGGCATAATAAATATTGGCCAAATAAAATGAAATTTGAACCAAAATTAGGAAGGGGGCTAAGAGTTGAGACAAACTTTTTCAGACTTCAGTCTCAAGAGAGATTTTTTTAAATAAGTGTAACATAGTATCAAAATGGGAAACTTTGCAACTCAGTTTTAAGAGATCTCAAAATGGCCAAGTCCCCTGAATAGCCCCAAAGTGAGGTACTAAATGACCCACATAGAGTTTGCAAAGGATGTGGCTGAAAATTGAAATTGCTTTTATTCACTGAACAGTCACTTCAGACAGACATGTGGTCTGGAATTAGAGGAAGAATGTCTCTGGAAAAAGGTGATGAACATCTATGGTATATTCTCTCCTAAATCTGCTCATTTCTGTCCGTACCCACGCTCTGCTGCGCTCTCGTCTCAAGTCAGAAAAGCCGTCCTTCAAAGTGATCAGACAACTTGTCTTGTGTCCCCAAGTGGCAGAGCACAAGTGTAACTGCTAGACTAGACTGATGAACTCTGAAGGTGAGCAATTGTGCGGCACAGAGAGCTGGCTGCCCTGGGAATAGCCTGGGGTTTGTCAAGGCAAAGAATTCATGAATTTGGAACTAATTATTTGCATAAAAGAAATTTAAGACACTATACTTTTTTCCTAAAAGACAACTCAAGGAGAGGTTTAAGAACTCAAGGAAAGGGATGATAAACAATAAAAGGTGACAAGTAAGTTGGCAGAACTCAGAAAAGAAGTAGATGGGAAAAATCAAAACTTCCATAGGCCTGAAAACCATGTAAGAAACAACTAGTAGAATAAACATGACTGAAAACATGTTTTGTAAAACAAAACAAATCACACAAAATAATATAAAAACTAAGGAAAGTGTTTGGAAATAAGGTTATGGATATTGAAAACAATGCTGTTCAAACATTGTTTAACTGAGGTGTCTAAAAATAATCAAACAAATGAAACATAGATTCCATATATTACTGCAAGACATTTTCTTATTTTAGTGATTTTTAAAGTTTATTTATTTTGAGAGAGAGAGAGTGAGTGGGGGAGAGGCAGAGAGAGAAGGAGAGAAGGAATCTCAAGCAGACTCTGCACTGTCTCCACAGAGCCTAATGTGGGGCTCGAACTCACAATCTGTGAAATCATGACCTGAGTGGAAGTCAAGAGTCAGATGCTCAACTGACTGAGCCACCCAGGCATCCCAAGGCATTCCTAATATCAAGAAAGTCTTGAAACTTTGAAAAGTTAGTGAATTTCAAGGATAAAGAAAGGATCACATGGAAATCCCTATGGAAACTCAAATTTATATATTTTTTTAAAAATCACATTGCCTTTAAACTTCTCCATAATTATATTTAATGTCAAAAGGTGTATACAAAGCTTTATTATGAATCTTTGAAGTGAGACCCAAGAATTTGATATCCAGCCAAGTTGCCATTTGAGTCAAGTACAAAAGTTATTAGGCAGACATTCTCAAACGTGAGAGAAATCATATACCATAAACCTCACTGGGAAAAAAATTGACAATATTTACTGAACCAAGAATAAATCAAAATTAAAAAGAAAAAAATCCAAAATGAAGAGGCTATGATAAAATGCCTTGCCATCAATGTAGAATTCATTTGTCAAATTTTATAGAACTGAGGGAACTATGAAGAAAGAACAGAATGTAAATGTGAAAATTAGGAGGTTGAGAGAAAGAAAGTTAAGATAAGTAGAAGAGGATTAATTTTCTGATATTTATAGTGAGAAGTCAATTGATAAGACCCAAAAATGAAATCTAAATACATACTTCTGTCATAACTTTAATACCATCTTGTTTCCATTACCTTTTTTTTTTACACTTAGAGAAATATTTTAGAAACTAGTAGTTCTTATGATGAAGAAATATTTTCCTGTATTATGTAGTATGGTCTTATTTTAGAAAATTGTACCTAATTATCCTGCTGTATGTGTAATTGCATACAGAAATAATACAGATAATGTTCACCAGATGTAGATAGTGGTGATTTCTGGATGGTAGAATTTGGAACAATTTTTAATCTTCTTCCCACTATTTTTCGATACTGCTTGACTCATTATAATAAGCATGTATTTTTTCTGTGAAAACAATTTATTCATAAAAGCTCAGCCAATAATCCTTTATTCAAAACCCTTGGGGCCAGATGTATTTCAAAATTAGAATTTTTCAAATTTTAGAAAGGCAATAGGGTGCTTATGGAGTACCCTTAGGGGTTGGTGAGCCAGCACCCCAAAGCCAAACATGTTAATATTGCTACAGCAAAAGTATGAATATTCATACAATGGGGACAATTAGGACTATTTTAGCCTTTTAAATATGAGTTCAAGTCAGATGTTATCAAATGATTTTTCTGCAAACCAACATAGTTTTTCCATTTTCAGAGCCATTTCAATTATAGCTTTGTAGATGAGGAAATATGGATCATTATATTTAATGTGAATGTCTACTTAACAGAAGCAGCTTAATGTCTTACAATCATCCTAACATGTTTGTGTATGTAAGGTAGCAGTCATGCATAGTCCCTGCAATTCTCCATCCTCCACATGTTCTCTGAGCTATGCGGTAATCCTGCATATCTTTCCTCACCCCACCTGTATCCCTCATTGTCCTGGGTTTCATAGGGATAGGAAGGAACGATGACAGAGTTGGAAAAAACATTAAACTGAGAATTGATTTTTATTATTTATTATTATTATTTAGCTCTTCTACTAAATAACTGTGGACTTGAGACAAGTCAATTTTCTCAGTAAGACTCTTTCCATACACCAAATATGTAGCACATCTTAAACCTAATTATATGAACCCAGAGGTTACTCTTGAACGGAAAAGAAGGGAGGAACTCGTTAAGAACAGCAGTGAGTGGAATGGAACATGGTGACCAACAGCCAGGCTCAGGAGGTAATTGCTTGTCTGAAGCCTCAGATCCATTTTAGCATTAACATACAGGCTTTGTTAGTTAGCATCCTAATCAAAATACAATCTCTATTCTTGGAAACATATCTGTCATCTTCTTTTTCCCTCAGTTGCTTTGAGGTAAGGGCACACTAGGCTACTTACCATTATACTCCATTTCTCCACCTTACATAACTGGACACAAGCATCAAACTAAGTCAGGATTTAACCTGATGTTTTGTAGGGTTCGGTTGGATTCTAAACCAAATCCTCCAGATCTATAAGCATAAATATCACCTAGAGAAGAAAAATAAGTATCACAGAAATCTTCAGGCTTCAATTTCTATGAATCATTCAAATAAGTCTAGAAGTAATGAAAATCTGATTCTCCCTGCTAAAATTCCCATATAATAGGTATGTAAGCATATTCATCAGACTTGGGTTTGGGTAAAATAGCTCCATTCTAAACAGCTTTTGGCTATGAAAGCAATGAAGCTGTGATAAAAAGATCTCTTAAAGTAATAAAAGACAATTGGATTGTTGAAGTTGTATCAGCAGAAGCTCCAGGAAGGCTCTGTGGAGGAAATTTCCAACATAACAAGATGTCCTATTAATAAGTTGCAACAGGAAGGAAGTCAGGCACTTTACTGACTGACATGGAGAAACATTTAAAACCATATGACCCTTTGATGGTCACTTTTCATAAAGAGAAATTCTGCCATGAGTGTTTGGTAAGACTGCATCCGACAACTGGGGCTGCCTATGTAAGCGAGGCAGGATTCAACATGACACCATAGTTCTCACGTATCAGAGGAAAATGAAATGGAAAGAACCCAATGGCTTGTTTTCTCTGGTTGGCATCCAAATTACCGAGAGGGGTTCTATCCTTGAAGTTTCATATGCACTATGAGCACTGGATTAGTACCAAGAGGGGTCTGTGTTCCTGGGCTTATGCTCAAACCAGTAGACCTCTTATTTCTCAGGCCATAAAACCCGATGATTTCTGTGATGTTGGAGATTCTGGGAGCACAAGTCTGGGAGGTTGGACCCAGCTATGGCAACAGACCATGCATTGAGTTCAACTGTCCCCATCTTTTCAGAATCTTAGGTGGAACCAACTCAAGCCCAAGCACATGGACAGCCACACGCATGTGCCCACACACACACACACACACACACACACACACACACACACACACATACACACACACACCACATTGCATTTTCCTTTTTAAGCAAACCAAATTCATGTTTCTACAAATAATGATGCCACATCGGCAGTTCTTTTAGCCTGTAGAGTAGTTATCTGGATGCCACTAACATGAAAGCTATCTCTGTTTTTTTACTTAACTACTTGAAGAACTAGCCCCTTTTCCTATAGAATTAGAGTCTTGTCTCTGAATATATTTCAGGAATGATGTTTAGATGAGAGTCTTTATCAGAACAATTTTTATCTTCAAACCTTACACTAGCATTCCCAGTGTATCCCATAGGAGGTGGGTCCCCAAAGGCTAATAGATATTCTGCAATACATACATACATACATAAAATTACCAGTTCAAATTAAGTCGAGAGAATTTTAGGATAAGACAAATGTCTTTACTGCAAGACTTTCCAGAGCCCATAAATTTAATGTGCAGTAAGAATTTCTAAGAGAGAGAGAGCTATGCAGTTCTGCCCCAACCTAGCTCACCTGGGAATTATTTTTCAATAGTCATCTCAAGGGATATTTTTCCAGGACACACTGAACTTTAAAATGCACACCATGTTACAGTGGGTATAAAGGAGCTGAGCTACCTAGGTAGACCCTTAATAAAATTAACCAGAAGGCATAAATGACGTTCATATTTCTGCTCAAAGGGGAATCAATTTCAGCTTTGAAATTCAATCAAAGAAACGTTTTTCATGCTGGAAAGAGATAAGAGCTGTTATCACTTGATCACAACTTAGGACGTGAAGCAAACAGAGCCACTCAGAGTGGATAACAGGGCTGGAACATTCCTGGGCTGATTACTAAGTGACTAGTGGAGACTGTTTGTAGAGCATATTGAAAGAAGCAAACTCCCTGTAATTTCCCCCAGTTTTAATGAGAAATAATTAGCATGTATCACAGTAGAAGTTTAAAGTACACAGCCTGACAGTTTGATTTACTTGTATTATGAAGTGATTACCACAATGGGCTCAGCTAATATCCATCTTCTCATATGGATACAATAAAAAGAAAGAAAAAAGAAAAAGGTAAAGATTTTCTCCCTGTGGGGATGAAAACTCATAAGATTTACCCTCTTAACAACTTTCTTCTATATCACAGCCATGATAGCTGTAGCCATCATGTTTCATATTATGTCCTTAGTATTTATTTATTTTATACTGGAAGTTCGTACCTTTTGACATTCTTCCAATTTCCCCTCTCCCCACACTCTGCCTCTGATAACTACAAGACTGATCTCTTTTTCTATGAGTTTGGTTTGTTGTTGTTTAGATGTAAGTGAAGTCGTACAGCATTTGTCTTTCTCTGTTTGACTTGTTTCATTTAGTACAATGCCTTCAGGGTCCATCCATGTTGTCACAAATGGTAGGATTTCCTCATTTTATAAATGGCTGAATATATATATATATATACACACACATATATATTCATATATATATTTCATACAAACACACATACACACAAACTTCTTTATCTTTTGTCCATCAATGGACACTTAGGTTGTTTTTATGTTTTAGCTATTGTAAACAATGCTGCAATGAACAAAGGGTGCAGATAGATATCTTTTCTAGTTAGTGTTTTTGTTACCTTTGGATGTATTCCCAGAAGTGGAAATGATGGATCATATGGTAGTGCTATGTTTAATTTTGTGGGAAACTTCCATACTGTTTTCCATAGTGACTGCACCAATTTACAATCCCACCAACAATGCCCACTTGTCCCCCCCACCCCCCCATGCACACTAGCTTTTGTTAATTCTTATCTTTTTCATAGTAGCCATTCTAATAGGCATGAGGTGATATCTCATTCTGGTTTTGATTTGCATTTCTTTAATGACTCCTGACATTTAGCATATCCTCATGAACCTGTTGGCCTTTTGTTTATCTTCTTTAGAGAAATGTCGATTCAACTCCTTTGCCCATTTTTAATTGGGTTATTTGTGTTTGTTTGTTTGTTTGTTTGTTTGTTTGGCTATTGAGTGGCATGAATTCTTTATTTTTTTTTGATATGAATTCCTTATCAGGTATATGGCTTGCAAATATTTTTTCCCATTCTATAGGTTGTCTTTTTGCTTTGTTGATAATATCTTTTGCTGTATGAAGTTTTTTAGTTTGATGCTGTCCCATTTTTTAATTTTTTTGCTTGTGCTTTTGGTATCATGTAAAAAACATCTCTACTGAAGCCTGTGCCAAAGAAACTGTACACCTACATTTTCTTCTGAGAATTTCATGGTTTCAGGTCTTACATTTAAGTCTAATCTCCTTTTAGTTAAATTTTATGAGTGATTCATTCACAAAAGATATGGGTCCAGATTCATTCTTTTACACATGACTATCTAGCACCATTTATTGAAAATACTATCTTCGGGGCGCCTGGGTGGCTTAGTCGGTTAAGCGTCCGACTTTCGCTTAGGTCATCATCTCACAGTTCGTGGGTTCGAGCCCCGCGTCGGGCTCTGTGCTGACTGCCAGCTCAGAGCCTGGAGCCTGTTTCAGTCTGTGACTCCCTCTCTCTCTGACCCTCCCCTGCTCACGCTGTCTCTCTCTCTCTCTCTCCTAAAAATAAATTAAAAAAACATTAAAAAAATTAAAAAAGAAAGAAAGAGAGAAAGAAAATACTATCTTCACCCCTGAGTATCCTTGGCTCCCTGGTCAAATATTAGTTGGCTATATTTAGGTTTATTTGTGGGCTCTCAATTCTTTTTTTGGTCTCAAAATTCTTTTGTTGGTCTCAAACTCTTCAGTTTGTTTGCTGTATTTTTCAATTCTAGGATTTCTGGTTGGTGTTTGTTTGTTTGTTTGTTTTATGTTTGCTGTTTCCTTGTTGAATGTCTCATGTTGTTCATGCATTGTTTTCCCAATTCTGTTTTGTTTTCTGTCTGTGTTTTCTTGTTGTTCACTAAACTTCCTTAAGAGAGTTATTCTGAATTCTTTGTCTGATAGTTCCTAGGTCTCCATTTCTTTAGGGTCAGTTAATGGAGTTTTATTAGTTTCTTTTGGTGGTGTCATATTTACCTGATTTTTTTGATTCTTGATTCCTTATGTTGGCATCTTTGCATTTGAGTAATGGGACTCTTCCTCCAGACTTTACAGATTTGCTCTGGCACAGACAGTTATTTACTAGTCAGCTCAACTTGGGTTTCTGGATGTGTCTGCTGGTAATGTCCTTGGGCAGGTCGGGCCTGCTATAATAGTCTATTTTGGGGCGAAGCAACCATTCAAGCTCTAGGAATGGGGATGGGGTGTGTGTGCCACTAACTGAGATGAGTTGGAGAGGACTGCTGGCTGGGGTCCCTACCCAAGTGAGGCTGTGGGATGGGCTCTGCAGTTGCCTGCATTCTCTGGTCACAGACTGGGTATAGATTCATTATTAGTGGGATTAGGAAGTAGCTTTCTTGCCCTGGCAGGGCAGCAGGATGGGACCTAGGGCCTGTAAAGCTCATTGTTTAGGGGACCTAAATCCTAAGGTGTACACTGAATTCCATGGTCAGGTGAGGCCACTGGTTTTGCTCTGCAGAGAAGGAAGGCCATGGTATGTGCTCTCTGTTCAGGTGCCACTCTCCATGGTGCTGTTGAACGGGCTATGCACCTTCCTCTGTGCTCTGGTTAGGTGCCCTGGCCAAACAGGTTGAAGGTTGTATTCAGCAATGAGTGGGGCGATGAATTAGATTCCCCACCCAGGAGCAGTGGAAGAAGCAGCTCTCAATCTGGCAAAACTCTGTTTGTTGTCTTAACTCAAGCTGATGTGCACCCTGGTTCCCTGACCAGAGCCTCTGGCTTTGTTCGGCACACATTGGCTCTGCCTGCCCACCTCTCTGCTCAAGTGCTGGAGGCCACACAGCTTCTACAAGTGGTTGCCAGCTTTTCTGGTTAGATGGGGCCAGAAGGCACCCTCCTCAGCGAGTGGAGCTCCATCTCAGCTTCTTTGCCTGGGCAGAAGAGGGAGGGGATGCTCCAGGCTACTCTCAATTTCCCAAACAGGCTCTCAGGCTGAGAGGGGCCAGGTGATGCCCTTAGCTGTGGCTATGAATGAATCACACTGCCTGTGTGTAGCATGCAAGGGCTCCATGCCTGACACTGGCTTTCTTCTGGGGCAATCAGCTTTGCCCACCCTCCTCTCTGCTTGAGTACCACTGGGCCACACTGCTTCCAGGAGTTGTCACCACCTCTTCTGCTCATATGGGGCCAGGAGACACTCTCCTCAGTGGGTGGGGATGTGACTCTCCTCCTTGCCTAGCCAAGGGCAAACTGGGCTCTGGGGACACCAAAATTCCTCATTTGAGGGTCTAAATCAGGCAGATCTGTACCCTGCTGAGTTCCCTGGTCATAGCGTACCCCAACCTGATTCTGCAGATGGGCAGATCTGCTGGTTGGGGTTACTGCTTGGGCATTGTAGGTCTGATTTCAGTCTCCCAAGATCCATGTGCTGGTTAGTGCAGCCCCTTCCCCCTTTCCCATCACAGATTCCCAGTGATTGGAATTCCCAGTGAGACCATCCGATTCCCCTGCAATTCCAGGGGCGCAAGATCAGAATGTGGGCTCCCCCAAAGTGACCCACAATGATGGGGAAGGTTGGTGGTTGTCTCCATTGGGCTCTCTTTTCCCACTGGAGAAACAAGAGGCTCAAGGGAGGCCTCTGCATGGTGCTGGCCTGGCCTGGGAGAGGGGCAAAATGCTCAACATGTAGCTGCCTTTCTTAACCTTCTAATGCAGTCTGTCCTGGTCTCTGTCATGCAGGGGGTGCTTCAGCCTCACCACCATGTTCTAGAATTCTTTGAGTCATGTCTTGTTTTTGAATATTTGTTAGTTCTTTTTGTGCAGGGGGGCAAAGTGAAGAGCAACCTATGTCTTCATCTTGGTGATGTCACGTCCCTCTTACATGTAATATTAGAAAAAAAATTCTTATTCAAGAATTCTATTGAAAAAAATCTTATGTGACTATGTCAGCCTTGAAAAACTTTCAACACGTTAACCAACAAGTATTACTAGAACATGGTTGACTCAAGAAGAACAAAAATCCAACAAAACCAGAGAAGAGAAAAATCGTTTTTAAAAAATATGGGTTCCAACTTGTAGGAATAGAAAACTGAAAATTAGTGTTAGAACACTAATTCTATTTCATTAAATAAATTATCCTTAAATTAACTATATGCTAGAATACATTAAACATACATTTAATAGGGTAAATTCTCTTTTTAATAATTATGTTTAACATAGTTTTCATGAAGCTCCAGTCCCTCCAGATGTTATTGCAGACAAATATTTAGACAAGATGGATCCCACATCCAGGCATTATAGATCCCAGGTGGGAAGATTTTTTTTTTACAGGGTTTAATTCCAACCTCACTACAGATGGTATTACTATTATTATTTATTTGTGCAAGTCTAAGGGCAAATACAGCCTGGGAAGAGGAAAAAAAGCCACTCTTATGATAACTAAAATAATTAATTGCTCAGAATGACTTTAGCATAGTATTTACTCCCAGATGAACATTTGGATCAGAAAAGTTGATATTTCAAATTCAAAATCATTGTTACACAGCATGTTCTAGACCTACTCTATGTACTTAGTATAGAAGAAAAAACAACTATGTCTACAATATAGTATGTCCAAGTGGGAATCAGCATCTGCACCCAGATAATTTCACCCCATACTTCCCCTTTCTCCACACTGACTCAGGGGGTTCTACTTTAAGAAATTTTTGAACAAAGTTAATAGTGAATTTATGCAAGTCTTGGCCAAAAGCTACAACTTTTGCTATAAATGACCTTAATGCCCCACAATTGTGGCTTCCCAATGAGAGACCCATACCCATGGAACAGTGTATAGACCCTGGAATTTATAAAGTGCAAAAGTATTGGTTTCATTTCTCTGTTAGCAAATGAGTAGACTGATAGCAAAGAGTACTATTACTACACATTTGTTTAGTGACTCATTCTTTGGGGGTTGTTTTTTGTTTTTGTTTTTGTCTGAAGGAATAATTAAGCAAGGTGAAGACTTCATATTGTTAAGGTATGAGTTCCTCCCAGCTTGACCTTTGGGTTCAATGCAATTCAAAAATAAAATCCCGGCAAGTTATTTTTTGTGGATATCAATAGATCTGTTCAAAAGTTGATATGGAAAGGCAAAAGACCACAATAACCAACACAATACTGAAGAAGAATAAAGTTGGAAGACACATTACCCAACTTCAAGGGTTACTATAAAGCTGTAGTAATTCAGATTGTGGTCTTGGCAAAATAATAGACAAATAGATGAATGGAACATTATAGATAGTCCAGAAATAGACCTACATAAATATAGCCAGCTGAACTTTGGCAAAGGAAAAAAGGCAACACAATGGAATAAAGATGAACATAGTCTTTTTAACAAATAACGCTGGAACGATTGGACGTACACACACACACACACACACACACAGAATTTATACCTTTCACAAAAATTAGCTCCAGAGGTGCCTGGGTGGCTCAGTCGGTTAAGCGTCCGACTTTCGCTTAGGTCATGATCTCGTGGTTCGTAGGTTCGAGCCCCACGTCGGGCTCTGTGCTGACTGCCAGCTCAGAGCCTGGAGCCTGTTTCGGTCTGTGACTCCCTCTCTCTCTGACCCTCCCCTTCTCACTCTCTCTCTCTCTCTCTCTCTCTCTCTCCTAGAAATAAATAAAAAATATTAAAAAAAAATTAGCTCCAAATGGTTCATACACCTACATGTAAAAAGCAAAACTTTAACAGTCCTAGAAATACCATAGGAGAAAACATAAATGATCTTGGGTATGGTGATGGCTTTTTAGATATGACATCAAAGTTAGCGACCATGCAAGAACAGAACAGATAAGCTGGACTCCATTAAAATGAAATTTTCTATTTCCAGGAAAGACACTGTCAATACAATGAGGAAGTAAGCCACAGACTGGGAGAAAATACTTGCAAAAGATATGTCTGATAAAGGACTGTTATCCGAACTATATTATATAAAGAACTCTTAAAAGTTAACAATAAAAAATAAACAACCCATCTAAAAAAGAGCCAAAGTTCTTAACAGACACTTCATCAAAGAAGATATAAGGAAGGAAACAAACATGAAAAGATGTTCCACATTATATGTTATTAGGGAAAGGGAAATTACAACAATGAGGTACCACTACACACCATTAGAATGGCCGAAATCTGTAACACTGAAAACACCAAATACTGCTGAGCATGTGAAGCAACAGAAATTCTCATTCACTGCTGGTGTGAGTACAAAATGGTACAGCCACTTTGGAATACAGTCTTGTGGTTTCCTACAAAATTTAGCCCAGTTTTCGCGTATCAGTCAGCATCACACTCCTTGCTATTTACCAAAGGAGTTGGAAACTAGAGACAAAAACCTGTGTACAGATCTTTAAAACAGCTTTCTTCATAATTGACAAAACTTGGAAGCAAGCAAGTTGTCCTTCAGTAGGTGAATGGATAAACTGTGGCACATCCAGACAATGGAATATTATTCAGTGTTACAAAGCAATGAGCTACCAAGTTTTGAAAAGACAGGGAAGAAATGTAAATGCATTTTACTAAGTGAAAGAAACTAATCTGAAAAGACTACATATTGTGCAGTTCCAGCTATCTGACATTCTGGGAAAGGTGTAACTATGGAGACCGTCAAAAGACCAGTTTTCGCCAGGGGGTGGGGGTGGGAGAGAGATGAACAGGCAGAGCACAGGAGATATTTAGGGGAGTGGTAATACTCTGTACAATACTGTAATGAGGGACAGATGCTTTACATATTTTGTCTAGACTCTTAGACTGTACAACACCAAGTGTGGACCCTAAGGTAAACTATTGACTTTGGTGATTATAATGTGGCAATACACGTTCATCATTTGTAACAAATGTACCCCTCAATCATGGGGGAGGCTATGCAAGAACAGAGGGCATATGAGTATTCCCTGGCACTTCCGCTCAATTTTGCTATTAACTCAAAACTGCTCTAAAAATAATAGTCTTAAAAATAAAAGCAATCGGCAGGAAAATGAAAATGTTTTAGACCAAATGTTTGAATTGTTTGAAAAGAGCAAAACTCTTACTCTTTCTTACACACTATCTCCTTAGAAAACAATTCTGAGCTAGACCATTTTATGATGCTGTTCCCAGACAGTAATTTCTAATTGCTTGATATTCTCATGAGAGGTGGCAACGCACCAAATGTTAAATACTTGTTCTTTGTATTTAGAAGGAAAGTGAACTAGGCTTTACTCAATTAATTTGTAGGTAATACTGTTGTAATAGTTAACTATTCTGCAACACGCCACAGCAAAACTTAGCTTAAAACAATGCTAACATTCATTTTTCTCACGAATTTTTCTCCCCCTGGCCAGTGCTCATGGAGGACGGCTCACTTCTCCACTCAGTGTAAGGCTAGGACAGCTCAAAGGCTTGTGGAGTCAGCTGTAGGCATGTTCACTTGTGTGTCTGGTAATTGATGCTGGCTTTTGGCTGGGGGCCTCAGTTTCTCCACGTGTGGCCTTCTTCATGTGGTCTCTCCACAGGGTTTAGTTTGGGCTTCCTCACAGCAAAGTGGCTGGGTTGTGAAGGCACACATCTGAGAGAGTGAGGCTCAGCTGTATATCTATGATGCCCTAGACCTAGAAACCGAATAGCACTTCTGAAAAACTGGTTTAGGATCTGGACAGTCACAAGGCTCCACCCAAGTTTAAGGAAAGGAGATACAGTCCTAACTCTCAGAGGGAGAAAAGGGTGTATGTATATCCGTACAAATAACATTGGAAACTACAATATGTGACAGCTTTACTGGAAGCAGAATCTGTTAAGATATCTTACGTATCTGCCTAGAGAACTAGAACCGAATGCAATAACAGAAGATAGAGCTGAAATTAATTGCTTGATTTGATACAAGACTTGCTATTCAGACAGCCTTATTTCAAATATTCAGTTATTTAGAAATAAATAACTTACTAGTTTAGAATCCTAATTCCAGATAGTATAAAAAAAACAGTTGTTTTAAGTTAATAAAGGCAGAATTATTTGAAACTCAAACTGGCTCATCAGCATCGGTTAATAAATCAGTATAACCCTTCCCACATTTTGGTTTTTCCACTTCATGAGTTGTCAGGGCGAGGCAGTAATAGCCCAACATTTAATATGTTAAAAAGGGACAGTGAGAAAGTTATTTTACACTTTAAAAACTGAGAAAATTCTCTGATGTCAAAATTAGACTATCCTAACATTTGAAAAGAGGGGAAATAGAATGAAAATGTTATTAATAATTAATGTCATAGAATGGAGGATAATTTAGAATGGAATGAAAAAGATAATAGACAAACTGTAATGTTCCAACATATTGCTCTCTTCTGAATTCATATCAGTATACTATCTATGCAACTTATTACTTCAATCATTCCATTTATATATATATATATAATATATATATTATATATATATATTACATATATAATTTGCATTTTTTCATCTTGCTTTCTTATCAGATGTACTTACTTCTGGTTCCTAAACCTGTGAGTGCTATGGACAGTTTATGCATGCTGTAAAACATTAATGACAATGAATTGAGGTAATTATTAAGCACATAGTTTATCTTATGGCACATAAGGGTTAATGTTGAACAGCTGACCTGTTTGAAGGACTCTCTTTTTGAACAGAGCAGAGTTTCCTTTAGAGTTCTTGCTTCTGTTGCAACTTGAAGTAGAGACTATTAGGAGGGGAAAGAGTGCTCACTACATTTTACTGCTCCCAGATTTCTTCAAATTATCCTCACAGGCATCTGCCTCAATTAACATCCAATGTATTACTCGTCTACTTTTGTTCTCACGGATGAACATCTTTATAGCGTGATTGGGTTTTTTCTCCCGTAAACAAACACCTTGCTAAATTACCTCTCACAAAAGCCACTTTTAGATAGAGAGATAGATAGATAAAGTATTATTTTAAGATGAAAGCCTGAAAGTCATGCTGCTTACTCTTCTGAGAAGGAAAAAGATACACAACACAGTGTCCTGAATGTTTTCCATAGAATTCCCAGAGTATCCAAGAGTTAAGGAAAGGATTTAAACTTTCAACCATGTGAACTGGTTGTTGGCTTTTCTTTTTTAATTAAAAACATGTTTATTTTTGAGATAGCGCTGGGGAGAGGCAGAGAGAGAGGGAAACAGATGACCTGAAGCAGGCTCCACACTGACAGCAGAGAGCCTGGTGTGGGGCTTGAACCCACAAACGGTGAGCTTGTGACCTGAGCCGAAGTTGAATGCTCAACCGACTGAGCCACCCAGGCACCCCTGAACTGGGTTTAAACACCATTTGTGACTTGAACAAAATTAATAAGCCACTTAAAATCTCTGAAACCCAGTTTGCTTACATAAAAAATGGGAATAATGCTCCGTCTTGCAGGACTTTCACAGAGATTAAGTGGAATAGCATGGACAGAGTCTGGTACTAAGTAAACAATCAATAAATTTTATTTTATCCTCTCTTCCCAACTCAGTTGTTGTGTTTTTCCATTTTTAATTTTTTAAAACCCCTTTGTTTTGTTTTTAATATTATAAGTGAAGATGTTGAATATATACACATGTCCGTGCATGTGAGAGTGCACACACATGTGTACACACATACAATTTTATATTTTATTTTTTTCTTCACTTTAATTTATTTTTTAATTAAAAAAAAAATTTAAAGTGGGCTCCACACCTGATGTGGGGCTTGCTTGATCTTATGACCCTGAAATCAAGGGTCACACACTCCATCCAAGAGCCCCCTGACTTTTATCTTTTTTTTTTTAATGTTTTATTTATTTCTAGGAGAGAGAGAGAGAGAGACAGCGTGAGCAGGGAGGGTCAGAGAGAGAGGGAGTCACAGACTGAAACAGGCTCCAGGCTCTGAGCTGGCAGTCAGCACAGAGCCTGACGCGGGGCTCGAACCCACGAACCACGAGATCATAACCTAAGCAAAAGTTGGACGCTTAACCGACTAAGCCACCCAGGCGCCCCGACTTTTATCTTTTTAAAGAGGTCTTTCCTTTTCCTTTCTCCACACCCCCCTCCATCACCCTTCCTTTTTTCTTTGCACAGATATGTCAGTGTCTACTATGTACCAAGTACCTGTACCAGGCACCAGTTTTCTCGAACAAAGCAGCAGGTGCCTGCCCCTATGATAGTGTACCATCCATTATGAGAAAGGAGCATTCGAACAAATAAATAATCAGATATAGCTATAGTTACAGATGAGAAAGAAAGGCATTGAAAATTCTAGAAGGGACCTAGGGGTGCCTGGATGGCTCAGTCAGATAGGCATCTGCTTCTTGATTTCTGCTCAGGTGGTGACCTCATAATTCATAAGCTCAAGCCCCGCATTGCCGGGGGTTGTGTCGGGGAGCTGATGGCACAGAGCCTGCTTGGGATTCTCTCTCTCTCCTCTCTCTGCCCTCCCCTGCTCCTGCGTTCTCTCACTCTCTCAATAAATAAATAAACATGTAAAAAAAAGAAAAAGAAAGTACTAGAAGGGATCTAGTCAAGACCATAGAAAGGATGGTCAAGGAGGGCCTTTATGAGTAAGTGATAATTAAGAGAGCAATAAGAACAGAGTGCCAATCAGTCTTCAGTTCTCCCACCCACACCCACATACCCTCCCCACCATTCTCTGCCTTTCTCAGCCCTGCTTGTGCCCAGTGGATAGCATCACCTGTGCTCCCTTGCCTTCAGTCTTCCTGTTCAGTTCTGCCAAAGTGAGACACTGGCTAGGGATTGAGGGACAGAAGGATAGAGATGTCAAAGTATCCCCTGGCTCTCTCTCTCCATGCTCTGATGTCAAAACAACTCCCACTAGAAGATTCCTTCTTCATGGGTCTATCTTACCAGTAGCTCAGGTAATACTCCTTCCTCCACTTCCTCCTTCAGCCCTAAATTTGATAATGACTTCCTGGCGTTGCCAGTCCCTGGGAGCCTCACCTTGAGCTCCCTAACCCCGCTGCCACCTCGAATGTCTCCTCACGTGGACCATCTGGTGTGAATGCTGTTTCTAGCCGGGGACCTGACCATCACGGGAAGGAGCTGGCCACGTGAGAAACTTAGAAGGAGCAACACAGGGAGAGGAAATAGCAGATGCAAAGGTTCTAATGGGAGCAAGAGCTTGACACGACTGAGGAATTAGGAGAAGGGCTGCTGTGTGTCTGAAGTCCTGTGAGTGTGGAGGAGGTGGAGCGAGGTGTCGCCCGAGAGGTGACTGAAGGCTTTATGAATCCACTGTTTTAGACTAGAGTAAGCTTGAAATAAATTGACGATAAACAGCAATACAGAAATAAATGTAGCTAATCCACTGATAAAGTAGTAATGCTTTGACCTTATCAGAGCAGTGGTAATAATACCCCTTATCTTTGTAAGGTGCTATATGGTAGAAATAAAACTGCCTGAAGATTTCAAGACACCAACGTATATTTTTATGGCTCAAAGCGCATTTTATCCTAGATATACCTTCTAAACTAAGCTTTTCATGAAAAGAATATCAACAATGATAACAAAACAACATTGAAAAGAACGTAAAAGGGAAGCTAATCCTTCTTTTGAGAGACATGAACGTTCCTAACCCGTTCCTGGCCTTCTCCCCTGCTGGCTAAAATGGGAGAACATTTTGAATTAACAAGTAATTTGTTTTATTTATTTTGTAAGTGTGAGAACTGGTAAGCTCGCTCATGATATAAACCCCAAACTTCTTAGATGGCCTCAGGGCCCTCAGGGTCTGGCCTCTGTCACCTCTCGGGCGACACCTCGCTCCACCTCCTCCACACTCACAGGACTTCAGACACACAGCAGCCCTTCTCCTAATTCCTCGTGTCAAGCTCTTGCTCCCATTAGAACCTTTGCATCTGCTATTTCCTCTCCCTGTGTTGCTCCTTCTAAGTTTCTCACGTGGCCAGCTCCTTCCCGTGATGGTCAGGTCCCCGGCTAGAAACAGCATTCACACCAGATGGTCCACGTGAGGAGACATTCGAGGTGGCAGCGGGGTTAGGGAGCTCAAGGTGAGGCTCCCAGGGACTGGCAACGCCAGGAAGTCATTATCAAATTTAGGGCTGAAGGAGGAAGTGGAGGAAGGAGTATTACCTGAGCTACTGGTAAGATAGACCCATGAAGAAGGAATCTTCTAGTGGGAGTTGTTTTGACATCAGAGCATGGAGAGAGAGAGCCAGGGGATAGTTTGACATCTCTATCCTTCTGTCCCTCAATCCCTAGCCAGTGTCTCACTTTGGCAGAACTGAACAGGAAGACTGAAGGCAAGGGAGCACAGGTGATGCTATCCACTGGGCACAAGCAGGGCTGAGAAAGGCAGAGAATGGTGGGGAGGGTATGTGGGTGTGGGTGGGAGAACTGAAGACTGATTGGCACTCTGTTCTTATTGCTCTCTTAATTATCACTTACTCATAAAGGCCCTCCTTGACCATCCTTTCTATGGTCTTGACTAGATCCCTTCTAGTACTTTCTTTTTATTTTTTACATGTTTATTTATTTATTGAGAGAGAGAGAGAACGAGAGAGAGTGAGAGAACGCAGGAGCAGGGGAGGGCAGAGAGAGGAGAGAGAGAGAATCCCAAGCAGGCTCTGTGCCATCAGCTCCCCCACACAACCCCCGGCAATGCGGGGCTTGAACTTATGAATTATGAGGTCACCACCTGAGCAGAAATCAAGAAGCAGATGCCTATCTGACTGAGCCATCCAGGCACCCCTAGGTCCCTTCTAGAACTTTCAATGCCTTTCTTTCTCATCTGTAACTATAGCTATATCTGATTATTTATTTGTTCGAATGCTCCTTTCTCATAATGGATGGTACACTATCATAGGGGCAGGCACCTGCTGCTTTGTTCGAGAAAACTGGTGCCTGGTACAGGTACTTGGTACATAGTAGACACTGACATATCTGTGCAAAGAAAAAAGGAAGGGTGATGGAGGGGGGTGTGGAGAAAGGAAAAGGAAAGACCTCTTTAAAAAGATAAAAGTCGGGGCGCCTGGGTGGCTTAGTCGGTTAAGCGTCCAACTTTTGCTTAGGTTATGATCTCGTGGTTCGTGGGTTCGAGCCCCGCGTCAGGCTCTGTGCTGACTGCCAGCTC